>LPNX010443370.1:302345-321814 GCA_001517045.1 Pseudotsuga menziesii
TAAATTTGTGGCTAAATGTATGTCTTCCTTTGTGTAGCTCCTGAAACACATGAAACTTGTCAAAATTCCTTTATTAAAATTGCGTATTCCACAGTTTTCAAGCATTCACAAATTTAGTAATAATGGAAATGAAATAAGGAGACTAAGAATTAGTAAATAAAATTTATGTTAATGTATTGATTAATACAAGGAAGGATTTCCCAAAAAATACAGTCCATTTCTCTGACCTAACATCATCAAACTCGAAAAAAATTTAAATTCTTAGAAAAAATTGATGCAGAAGCACAGATCTGACAGTACAACAGTCTCTTCAAGCAGAATTTGTGTCCATCACAAAGCCAAACAAACCATATACCTTTTGTTGTTAATCTCTTCCTATTCCATCACATTATGTCTACTATAGCTCCTCGTGAAGCCCAACCACAATGGAAATCATAACCACACTCTGTACAAATCTCATCACTAGACTCGAACATTTACGCTTCCCTATTGAATCCATGTACTAAAATCAAATCTCTCAAGGAAATGCACACCTACATCTCATAAAAGGATTTGACACATTTCTAGCCACCAGATTGGTGAACAGTTATGCCATTTGCAACAATGTGGAGGATGCACGCCAAGCGTTTCATAATGCACATGAACAAAATGTATACTTATGGAATGCCATGATTAGAGGATATACAAACAGGGGAACCAGACAAATTTATGTTTCCTTTTGTTCTCAAGGCATGTTATGGCCTAGGAGTTCTTGATCAGGGAAAGGAGATTCATTATCACATACAAGGAACTGCATTGGATTTTTATGTTTATGTGGCCAATGCACTTATTTCTTTGAAACAACAAATTCTTCTGGCTATGTCTTCGCCAATCCTAGCCATAGGCTTGCTAATGCATATATTTTCTTGCAGTGATTTTCTTCCCCAATGCATAGCAAGAAGAAACATCAAAATCTTCTTTCTATGTTCATGTGGCAAAGATTTTGATGTTTATGTGATCAATAAACAGGAGCAAGAAGTTAGATGATCTAATTCAGATAAATTTGGGGAGGTTAGATGATCCAATGAAAATTTTAACAGGGACACCAACACTTGTAAACTCCATATATACACAAGCTGCCTTTAATATTGGAATCTGAATAACGCCTCTATGAAGCAGGTCTCAAGAAACTCCCAATATAGTACTAACATGAGAAAATATGTTGCCAAAACCCTTCTAACCAGTGTTCTGCATACCAGCTGCTATGCCCTTCATGGTTAGAATCAATTAATCGTCCAGACCTGGCGGTATACTCACTCATTGGATTCAATTTGACCAAATCAGCTTGGCATACTCACTCATTGGATTCAATTTGACCAATTCAGCTGCTGGTTTGGTTGAACTTTCCTTCGACAAAAGAGGGCTTCATATGGAAATGTGTCTAGTTATCCCGATGCTCTTACTTCCTTACCTTGGCTGTCAAAATATAAGAAAATCAACAGCTGGAAGATTAAATGTGGGAAAGGAAGCGACTAGAATGCAATGCAACAACAGTGACCCTCATCTCACATAGAGAGTGAGAGGGAAATTTAGGGGAAGAGAAGTTCAAATTTTAAACTATATTATGAACATAGTCTTTTCACCTTTTCCATACCAGTATAATACATGCTAAATAAAGATTTCTTCTGCATAGAGAACTTTTTTTTATAATTCCAAATCAAAATTATTTAAGCAAACATAGATTACTCACCGATTTGGGGCATTCTATCGGCCTTAGCATGACCTCTGCAAACCCTCCTCTGCCTCTGTAAACCCTCCTCTGTGTGACCTCTATAAACCCTCATCTGCCTCTGCAAAACTTCATCTGCGTGACCTCTTCAAATCCTCGTATGCCTCTACAAAGCCTCCTCTACATGACCTCTGTGGCCCTCTGCTCTACGAGCTCTATCCCATGTGGCCCTCTCCTCTTCGGGCCCTCCTCTACCACCCTCTCCTCTGCGAGCTCTGTCCCTTATGGCCCTATCCTCTTCGACCCTCTCCTCTTCGGCCCCTCCTCTACAGCTGTAATGGGTTAAAGGTTTCTTTCCATCTATCCACTGCGACCCATCTCTTATGTGCCTTCTATCCACTGTCTAATAGTCCCCTGTGTGCCATCTATCCACTGTGACCCCTCTCCTCTCTTTCTTTCACTGGTGTTACCTCTAGGATGAGAGACCAGTCGTTGTAACGTTGGCCATAAGGAGAAAATAAAGACTCAACTGGGATGGTTGAATAGAGAACAGGTAGCTCCCCAGAGGAGTGAATACTCAAGGTTTAAGTGCCAGAGCCAGCAGCTCAAGCAAGCCCGTCTCTTTCACTGGTGTTACCTCCAGATTTGTTTGTGGCGGGGTTCTAATTTGTGTTTGTTCTTGTTTTTCGTTTTTTATTTAGTTTATTTTAGTTTTATTATATTATATTTTTTATTTTTTTATTTTATATTAATCAACACAACAATAATTTACATTGGCATCTCTCACATAGCGATTATCAACAAATGTATATCATGTGAAAATAACTTGTTGTCGCTTAACCGACGGTTCCTCCGTCGCTTAAGCGACGCTTAGTATCCATAGTCCACTACAATGAAAAAATAACATTGTTTTATCATGTGATATAAATAACGCGCCGTCGGTTTAGCGACGGTTATGAGAATATCCGTTGCTTAACCGACGTGTGTGGCCACATTTAAAAAAAAATATGTATCCTTGTGATTTTTGGTAAGCTTAAACAGAGAAATCCACGCGCCGTCGAGATTTTCCGTCGGATTTTGGATCGAAATGTAGTAGTGTAAAAACAATGATTTATATCAACTTTGCTTGAACTATGATGTGTGCATATACATATCACATCGTTAATCATATATAAATTTTATCATAATGTTTGATAGATCGATTTTGGGAGTTTGGGTAAAACAATAATATGATATCGTTGACCTAGTGTAAGGTGGTAACCACTTAATCTTTTAGTTAATCCCAAAATCGATCATGGTTAGAACCTTTCAAACTACAAGTAGGCTTATATACTTGCAAAACAATGTTAAATATGCATATACTTTGAATCCAACTTATATTTTATAAACAAATAGCTTGGGTGGTTATAATGTATGGAGTTGGATGGAAAAATAAAAATAAAAAATATAATCATGACTTTTACCAAGTTCGATGTTGGTTTAAACTTTCATAGACACTAGTTGCTTCTCGACTTGTCAATACTAGTATTTTACTATAATTGTTTATATTGGACAAGATAGTTTGTGATTGATCAAGATAACATGTACTTAGCATAGGGTAGAATTTGATCATAGTAGAAAGATCTACCAAAATTGTTACTATAGACATAAACTTAATGTAAGAGAAGCATTATGGTAATAATAAAATTACAATGGAATAACCTTACTCAAGTCTATAATCATTGGAACGACACTGATTGACTTAGATTTAGGAAGTAAGGGCAAACAATATTCCATGTGAAACAATGCAGTTGTTTTTACAATAATCAAGCTTATATTATCAAGGAGTTTTACAGGCGGTAAGTTTCCCTACATAATGTAAATAACGATTAGTTTGGTACTTTAGTAAAGACTACGATATTGTATGTGATTACAATAGTACATGCAGTACGACGTTGATGAGGAAGTTGATAACCTATTAGTGAGCAATTGGTTTGTACATATAAGTAATAGGTTGATACTTACCATAACTAGTAAGTTAAAAATAAAATTGAATTGTATATTCTAATGAGAATCTTTACTATCAGTATTGATAAAATCTCTTCCATGAATAAAAATAAATAGTACGAATAAGTATAACATTTGCAAGTTAAGCATGTTAAAATAGAAATGAATATGCCACAAATATTATGAGCTTAGAGTTCACAGTAAGTATATTTGGTGTCGCTAAGCTTCATAAAGAAAGAAACTCATTTATCTGAACTCTTCTTACAAGAAAAACTAGAAAAGATAAACTACTTTACCTCATTGAAGTTGCTTGAAAATTATCAGCTTATTTTACTAGAATATTATTTTTGCAAATAGAAACACTTCTTGATACTCTATGAATTTAAAACGTCTACTTGTTCGATAATACCTATGAACCTGTAAGAACCAGCAATCTGTCTACATTAGCATAAATGCTAAGTAAGCCCAGGATTCAAAGTTAGATTCCACCTACTTGCCATAAAGTAGACTCACTAGTAAACTGAAAGAAAATAGTATGCAAGTAAATCTTATTTACGTTACGAAAAAGAAGTTGTTTTAGTTAACGTAATTTGAAAATGTGTAATACTAATCGTTGGACTGTTTCATTTTCCGCTAACCGTTAGTTGTTAGTAAACCGCATATTCAACCTTTTATGTTATCTCAAAATTTTAATTTTTGTGAAAATTTGGGGTTTTGACAAAGAAGGTAACAGGAAATGCTCCCCTGTTAACCACACGTACTACTCCAGGATAACAACTTTCACATTCGATGCTACTATCCTCTCTAACATCCTATGAAGTAGTAGTGGGTGAAGGGCCGTAGTGATTTCCAACATCAGGTGAGGTCGCAACATCTAAAGGGAATTGTTGGCCATTAGAGGTAAATAGCCTCATTGATACGGTAGTTTGACGATGTGTTGAACCACCACAACTAACAATACCGACCTCTACATCCTGTACTCGATGCACGAGTGTTATCTCCAAAATTTCCTACAAAAATAAAACTTTAATTGATTAGATCATATAACAAATAGAGAAATAAAATAACATAAATGAATATATGTCATGCATTAGAGGAAATTTCAACTCAAAATGGGCCTCCTAAAAAAAATTAATAAAATAATAGTTAAAATAATAAAATAATATTTATTAATTTTGGAGGAAGNACTATTTGTTTGTATTTTCAACATATCTCCCCGTCTTTTTACTCGAATTTTGATTGGGAGAGCTCGTTGGATGTGGACTTAAATTTTGCATCCAACGAATATCCACTCGGCATACTTTTGATAGACCCCGCTACCCCAAAAACAAGAAATACCTGAAAAAATGTGAAGTCATCATCACATTTTTTCGGATATTTCTTATTTTTGGGTAGTGGGATCCATCAAAAGTATGCCAAGTGGGTACTCGTTGGATGCGGAATTTAATTCCGCATCCAACGAGCTCTCCTTATCAAAATTTGAGTAAAAACATGGGGAGATATGTCGAAAATAAAAACAAAAAAGTAGTTTTTTTTATGATACCTATCCCCAAATTTAAATTAAAAAAGTGTTTAAAACCTATACGATATTTGAAATTTAAAGCAATTTCATTGGCTAATACATGATGACATGGAATTTGAATTAGAATTAAAAGGCCCATTTTGAGTTGAAATTTCCTCTAATGGTTCGTAAAATATTTCAATGATACCACTTACCCCGTATTGTTCTATTGTTTGCCTCAAGTCGTCAATTCTTTCTTTGATTTCTTCAGTCCCATGTCTGATTACAATCAATCTAAGAAGTTCTTTACTGGACTTTTTCAAATCCTTCTTCACAGTTTCCATTGGGTCAGTTCAAAAACCACCTCACAATCCCGATGTGTTTTTCTCTACAAACTTTAATCAATTGAAAAGTAATTAATTTATTTTTATCATTACAAAAATTAACGTTAAAAAATGGCATGCATATAATAAAAAATAATAATTACTTTAATCATGTTTAGAAACTATTATACTATCATTTACTTGATGTGACTTCCCATGGTCAACCTGCCACAAGTGACAAGAAGCAAGACATATTCATATTCAAAAGTAAAAAATGAACCATGTCTAATAAATGTGATTAAGGAAGAAAAAATTTAGTGTTAATATGACAGTCATGTTTACCTGACCAAAAGCTGCAGGTGTGTTCTAAGTACCCCCTTCCACAATACAATAAGCATGATATCATCTTGAAATATTGAGCTCATAAGCATAAAAAAGGTCAAGTGTTAACAGTTGTAATATAATCATGAATCGTGGTTACTATTACATTGATTCTATTAGATACTATTACGCTAACATTTACCTGATGCAACACCATTGGCAACTTCCCACGATCATCCTGCCACAATACAAGAAGAAAGACATATTCATTTTGAAAGTAAAAATTGAACCATGTCTAATAAATGGGATTAATGAAGAAAAACTTTAGTGTTAATATGATAGGCACCTTTACCTGACCAGAAGTTGTAGGTGTGTTCTGATTACACCCCTGCCACAATATAATAAGCATGACATCATCTTGAAATATTGAGCTCATAAGCATAAAACATGTCAAATGTTAACAACTGTAATATAATCATGACTTGTGGTTACTATTACAATGATGATTACCTCATCAGATCTACTTGCTTGTGGCCTATGGCCACAATCAACCTGTTACAATACAAGAATCAAGACATTAAAAAATAAAAGTACATATAATTAAAAAATTTGCAAGAGAAAAATAATAAGTCATCGATAAAAGGTTGAGTTAAATGTTGTATAAGATAATTACCCCCATAATAGGAACCCCCACATCTATTCAATTCAAATTGTAATTGATCAACAACTCTTCATCTGCAACTATTGATTTTGTTTCACATACGAATACATATTTTCTTTCACGCCCCTCAAATATGCAATTGGTTAGCTTATGTGTTTTCCATGGTCGTGTAGTATTTATAAAACCTACGATATCTCCGGAAGCTTTTGGACTTCCATCAATATATATAGTAGCTCCTTTGTTCATATTGTTGTCTAGTAGTTGTATATAATTTGTTTTAACTCTGCATCTCTGCATACTTCGTGTATATCAAACAAAAAACAACTATTCATTGTATTTTGTATCATAGTCTGACATACTCCATCAATTCAGTTTCAGTTCCATATTTGACCATTATTCCATCATTGGAAAATAACCCCAATCCATGTAAAGACGATGGAGCAATGCGATAAATCCTCCCATTGAGGAAGAAATTCGTGTCCACTTGGGGTATCTCCTTGGGTAGCCATAGTTTGAAAAGATGTCTATAACTCAAGGGAAACTCAATGTCACCTATGCTCTCATTATCATAATCACATTATCCTCCTCAAGAAATAAAAATTTCCATGCATCTACGGAATTTTCTCCTTACCTTTTCACCTCTAGTTGATATTGACCTGCTAGATCTTGTAATAGACATCTCGCTTTCAACCTATTCTATTCTATCTTCCTCACTCATGGAAGATATATCCTACAAGTACCTATTTGGTGGTACCTACAAATTTTTAGAGTGGGTTCTATTGTTATTTGGAAGTGCAAGAAATATTTTGTAATTGTCATATAAATGTACAAAGACACATTGTATATTGATATATTGTGCCCATGTCTCATTGTATTTATGCTTGTCCCTTCAAGTGCTATGTGTTGTGATTTTGTGAAGAGAATATCATAAAACCCAACTTGCATTTATATTCACCCCCTCTTTGACGACCTCATCACCACCGGTACTCATCATGGTTATTTGAAATGATATATCTCACTTGGGTATAACTTTCATCTCTTTCAACTTTAACACTCCATTGGTCATTGCGTTAACTTTGGTACTTGAGATGATTTACCAAATTCCATGTACAATAATAATATTATAACTGGTGAAACAAAACAATAAAAATGTACAACAAAGTAACAACGTTACTAATCAGTAACAAAGAACAACAACAATACTAATCTAGAATTGTTTTGGATCAGCCTTATACTCATATTCTTTTAGGTTCTGATCTTGTCACCGAAGGGAAAAGTAACCTAGACTAAAAAATGGTGTACCTTGAGAGAGATATTGTGAGGGTTATAGTAGTAAGGGTACATACCTCATATTCTTAGTCAACATGAATAGAAACTTCAATCCTTTGTCCAGTACTTCTTAAGAAGGAAAATGCACCTTCACAACCCATCCCTAGGATACGTAACTCAACATAAATGTTATTAACAGGTCACAACTCACCCTTGGAGGCTATTACATATTTAGGTCCCAACATTAGTGGTTGTTATAAGATGACAACCTAGAAGAGAGAGAAAAAGCAATCCATGTCCCAATAGGAGGAAGTCATATACAACTTAGCAGGAGAAACACAATCACATCTAGTAGAGAAACACAATCACGATCAACAGAGAGACACACAGTCACAACCAACGGGGAAACAAAGTCACATCTAGCAAAGAGGCACACACTCATGACCAAAAAAGAAACACAATCATGGCCAACAGAGAAACACAGTCACATCCAACAAAGAGACACACATTCATGGCTAGCAAAGAAACATAGTCACAACCAACAAAGAAACATAGTCACGACCATCAGAGAGAGGTACCAAACAATCATGAATTTTAATCTCAGAAGTTCACAGATGAGCCCAACAAAAGCCAAAAAGGTCACTTCTAGCAGTAAGAAGGTTATAACCCACTTCCAAGCCCAAGATGTCAACTACAAGCAGAAGAAACCCTAGCAGCGTACTCAAAGAATCAGATCTAACCTTTTTCTTTTTGTCAAGATGCCACACACAAATGAAGAAGTGAAACTTTAATTTATTATCTTGACAGGCCTTCTAGAAAGATCACTCAACTACTCCTAGATTTTAGGAGTTTTACAAATATAAAATAAAGTTAAGGTACCAATGGTTAAATGGTCTTAAAAAAATAAAAAAACATAAAATAAAAGTTGACTTAGGATAGGGTACCAATGGTTAAATGGTATTGCAAGAAAAATGATAAAATAAAAGTTGACTTAGGATAGGGTACCAATGGTTAAATGGTCTTACAAAATAAAAACCATTTAAATAAAATTCATCATACTAAAGGTACGCACAATAAGAGTGCTATGACCAATTAGAATATAAAGGACCATAAGTCAACCAAAGGGGGTCACGATAAGAAGATAAGGAAACCCTGACACCCGTAAGACCAAGGTGTACCATAAAGGTGGATAACCAACCCTTTTACCCATAGGACCAACAAGACCAAGGAATTTAATATTTAATCTCTCTCAAGGTACATTATTTCATATATTTTTATCATCACTGTATAAGGAGAATATCCAAACTGGATGATGTGATCCAAATGCATAATAGTACAACATTAGAAATTGAGTAGAATTTACAACATTTTGCTATATATGAAGCAGCAATATAATTTAAACATAATTTTCATCTCTTTCAACTTTAGCACTCTTCCATGATCCGTGTGCTAAAGTTGGTCCTTGAGATGCACAGTAACAATAGTACAAAATAAAATTCAAGAACAATAAAATAATCAGAACTTAGTATCAAAATATGTTAAAGTTTTAGGATTTGACATAAAATATATACTTTAATGCATAAATGGAATTAAAAAAAATATTTAAAATAGTACTGCGGCAATAAATTCAAACATAATTTTCATCTCTTTCAACTTTAACTCTCCACTGGTCAGATGATTTACCAAGTTCCATGTACAATAACAATATTATAACTAATGAAACAAAACAATAACAATGGAAGGGAAAATAACAACGTTACTAATAAGTAACAAAGAACAATAACAATACTAATCTAGAATTGTTTTGGATCAACCTTATACTTAGATACTTTTATTTTATGATAGTGTCATTAAAGGGACAAGTCACCTAGATTAACAAATGTCGTACCTCAGATTCTTAGTCAACATGAAGAGAAACTTTAATCCTTTATCCAAGACTTCTCAAGAAGGAAAAGACACCTTCAGAACCCATCCCTAGGAGGCGTAACTCAACATAAATCTTACTAACATGTTACAACTCATCCTTAGAGGTTGTTACATATTTAGGGCCCAACCTTAGTGGTTGTTATAAGACCACAGCCTAGGAGATTTAGGAAAAGAAATCCACGTACTAGCAAGACGAGGTAATATATGACTTAGCAGGAGAAACATAGTCATAGCTAGCAGAGAAACACAGACTCGACCAATAGAGAGACACACAGACACGACCAACAAAGAAACACAGTCACAACGAACAAAGAAAAACGTGGTCATGGCCAATAGAGAAACGAAGTCATGACCATCAGAGAAACATAATCACGAACAACAGAGAGACACACAACCACGACCAACAAAGAAACACAATCACAACTAGCAGAGAGATACACAATCATGGCCAACAAAGAAAAATAGTCACATCCAGCAGAGAAACACACAGTCATGACCAACAAAGAATCACATTCATGGCTAACAGAGAGAGGTACCAAACAATCATGAAGTTTAATATAAAAAGGTCATGGATGAGCCCAACAAAATACAGAAAGGTCACGTTTAGTAGCAGAAGGGTTATAACCCACTTCCAAGCCCAAGATGTCAACTCCAAGAAGCAGAAACCCTAGCAGCGTACCCAAAGAATTAGATCTAACCTTTTTTCTTTTTGTCAAGATGCCACACACAAATGAAGAAGTAAAAATTTAATTTATAATCTTGACATGCTTTCTAGAAAGACCATTCAACTACTCCTATCTTTAAGGATTTTTACCAATATAAAATAAAGTTAAGGCACCGATGGTTAAATGGTCTTAAAAAAATTAAAACCTTAAAATAAAAGTTGACTTAGGATAGGGTACCAATGGTTAAATGGTATTACAAAATAAAAAGCATAAAATAAAATTCATCGTACGAAAGGTACACACAATAAGAGTGCTAGAACCAAGTAGAATATAAAGGACCATAAGTCAACCAAAGGGGGTCACAATAAGAAAATAAGGCAACCCTGATACCCATAAGACCAGGTTGTACCATAAAGGTGGATAACCAGACCCTTTTACCCATAGGACCAACAAGACCAAGGGATTTAATATTTTCTCTCTCTCAAGGTACATTGTTTCATATATTTTTATCATCATTGTATAAGGAGAAGATCCAAACTAGATAAATAACTACCACTTGAAAAACCCAGAAAATGAAGAGAATTTGTTAAACCAAGTGTCATAGGTATGACTACATACAGATGGTTATAACTCATATCCAAATACAATAACAAATTTAAATTGTCACATCCCCTCCTGGCTTGGAGGAAGAAACACGATCATTTCTTCTACCTGAGTTACCTGTCTCGTATACTCAATGGATTCTGCACGCGTTTGATGATTCCTACTTCCTTTTTTTTCTTAAACCTTTTCAGGTCTACACAAGCAATCATTTCCCTCATGCTAACATTTTGATCTAGATCATGTATTGATTCTTTATCTTCCCCAAATCGCAGAAAGATCGAATGGCTGAGAAGAACTGCAACAGAAATCAGCATTCTTTGTCAGTTCCGCATTCGGAGACAAATCAATGACAGAGAAGCATCCCACATAAAATCAACGGTGCAAAGAGCTTCACTTGTGGAGTCGAAAACATATCAAAATTTCACTCTCACACCCTGCATCTCGCATGCTGCATTCTCCATCCCGCATCTCACATGCGGAACGACTGTTGCAGAGATTGAAGTTGCGGAAGTCAAAATATACCATAATTCATTTCTGCATCCTGTATCCTGCATCCCACAAATTACAGAAGGGAAATTGCGGAAGGTATATTACCCCAAACGACATTTCTGCATCCCGCATCTCGCATCCTGCAAATTACGGAAAGCAAATTTCACCAAACGATTTTTTTGTGTCCTGCATCCCATAAATTACGGAAGGAAAAATATGCGGAAATTCGATCTGTTCATGAAAATTTATAAATCTAAAACTGATTTTGAGCATTCAGGCCATCACGAATCCGACCGATCTAGTTCCATAACAACTTAAAAATTCATTGAAATAAAATTACACACACATATACATCATTCATGAAATATACATCTGCATCAATACATTCCATTCAAGCATTCATCATATTCATATTCATTTATAAACAAGTATAGTTGTAGGGATTGAAACACAACTATACTTGTATAGTTGTAGGTATTGTAGGGATTGAAACACAACCAGCTATGTCGTTGCAACGTTCCACCCAACCATAGACCAGTGTGCTCATCAATCTCTTAGCAACACTGCCACCCCTGAGCTGGGAATGATTTCCCCAAGGAATAAGGAACACTATCAAACTCCCTCACAACCAAGGATACAATAAAACTCAGCTAATCCGACATGGTTGGGTTTATCAGGATGGAAAGGAGGTGGAAAGACTAACTGTTAAGCTAGTGAGCTCAATCCCAGAGCTATGGACACATGTATCAAATCTAGCCTTGATTCTAAAGCATATGCACAGCCAACACCATGAATCATTCCCTTCTCTGCTCCATAGTCCCTCGAGCTATACCTTCCCTCTCCAGTGCTATCCTGGGTGTACAAAGAAGAAAGATAGCCCCCCAAATCTGTCTATGAGGTTCCTTTTTACACCAGGTTCATCAGACAGGTCTAGACTCCATTTCCATTTCCCCAAGCTAGTTCAGAGACCACACAAGGGTGTACATACAGCCGCTTACAATTCTGGGGATTAAGGAAACATTACTGAGGCCAACAAGGATGTACACACAACGGTCACAGTTCTAGGTTCAAGAAAACATTACAGAGGCCAAGGAATGCACACACACACAACAATTACAAACTTCTGAGCATTGCATGTGCTAGATCGATTGATACAATCACATAATCCAAATCTTCTTGTTGGTTTATCAGTAAAACACGATCTCTAGGTATGCGCATTCAGGAAAACGATTGACAGACAGGGAAATCGTGAAGGAGGAAACAAAACTGGCGTGAAGGATGAAACTTCGAGAGGTTTTTTAGCATGAGTCTACGTGCTTGAATGAAAACGAATGAATGAATGAATCCATGATCCATCAATAAAATGTCTTGCTGTTTTTTTTCCAAAACGTGAGGGAAGGTGAAACATGAATGCATGAGGGAATGGCATGCATTTTTGGGTGTTTTTCATGCCCATGCAATAAAAAACACAATTTTCAGAAATGGTGCTCTACTCATTTCGAGCTTCTACCAAAACTCTTCCCATTCCCACCAAATGGCTCAAGGTTAAACATCCCCCGCCTATCCTTAGGAAAATCATGCCCCCATCTCTTTAATGTTTGCGACGCATAGCTGGCTATAGGTTTTTAATTAATTTGTATTTTACATGATGTCTCAAGCATACCATGTCTGGCTAGCACATAAACCATTGACATTGATTCTAACCGCCGAACACAAACACAAAATCAATGGCATGGCCTTGGCCTTGAGCTCCTTGCCATGATTTAATACAATATTCACATCATTTGAAATTTAATATCACGGGGTCAAAAACCAGGGTGTTACATTCCCCTCCCCCTTCAATAGCACTGTCCTTAGTGCTTAACAATTTAACAAAATAGAAAAACTACACTGGCACCTCCCTCAGTACTTTGCAAAAATTGAACCAACAGTGAATGTGCCAGTCACATGGCATCCTCCAGCTCCCAGGTATCTTTCTCAGGACCGCAGTGCTTCTTCTGCACCTTTTCTGTCCAATGGCACAATTTGGAGCTTTTCGAAGTCCTTGCTTGGATGCATCAACACGCACCACATGATATTCTTCTAGGTCTTGGAGAATCCTTCTCCTCAGCTTGGAACATTTTTAATGCCTTTGGAAACCAACAACACCTATGCCCAAGCCTCAAGAAATCAATCAATTCCTATGTTAGTATTCACAAGATTTTCCAAAATCATAAATGAATCACATGCACTGTGTATATCGACATAGAATCAATAAAAACAAATTGTCAAGTGAACCAAATACTTATCTGCATGAGTATCTTCTCTTGGTTCCACAGGTATCTGACTTGGCTTATACAACCTTACCCCACCCCATACCGGGGTGTGCATTAAAGGGTAGCCAAATTTCTGCAAGCCTCATATTACCTGCAAATATCCTTTAATCGAGATCTGGCAGCTCTGCTTCAGAGCCTAAAACTCCCTCTAGTTTCTTACCAAGCTCGATGCCCTTTTTCCGGACACCACAACAAATCAATTCAAATGTCATATTTATTCCTATACGATCCAATCTATAACAGGTTTCTCAAAACTATGTCTACATCATATGCTCATGTATTTTTACAGAAAATCAATAACAATAAAAGTTTGATAAGTAAACTAAATACTTATCTGTATCTCAACTGAGATCTAGTAGCCCTGTCCATAGCTCAACACCTCTTTGGGTGCTTAATAAAAGCTCTTCTTAAGGCTCAACACTTCCTCCTAGCATTGACTAATGCTCAGGCGCTTACTTTCTAGGAACCATAGCAGATTAATTCACATGTCAAATTCATTTTTGCAGGATTTATTTCTCAACAAGATTCTCAAAATATCAGCTGAATCATTATGTACATGTGTTTTTATAGAAATTCAACAAATATGTGCTAAGTTCGTGGCCATGGTCAGCCCAAATTTAGAGCCTAACACCTCCTTCGTGCTTAATGACAGCTCTAGCGGACAGGCCTAGCACCATTCCCCGGTGCTCACCAATGCTCAGACACTTACTTTCCAAACACCATAATGCCTAGGGGTTATTCTCTTCACAGAGCCCCCACTCTCATGATAGTCCCCTTACGACGTGAATGTGTTCAGAAAGAAGTCTATCCGGATGTCTTGCTCTTGGGTGTCCCCAGTGATGCATACCGATGCCTAGCTGGTAGGGAGGAATAGAAGCTATGTACATCCTATACATCCTTCTAGAGGAGCCATGTATTCTCTGTATATGTTGTTGTTGTCTTACCTGCATTACATATAGACATGCAGTTTACATCAGATATTGAAAAAAAATATTTCAACCATAGGTGTTCGAACCTATTCCAGACACACCCCTCCGAGAAGCTATGTATCCAAGTACATCCTTTCGAGGAGCCATGTACGCCTAGTACACATTTTCATCATCTCTCCTGCGTTACATATAAGCTGGAAGTTCACATGAGATGTCATATATTTTCAAATCTATTTGTGCCTGGATAAATTCCAATTATCAATGATCAGAAAACATTGATAGTCAAATCAAAATTTGAATTCACAATTATGTTTCCCATGAAAAAATAAAATTCTGCATTCATGAGGTCATCCCCATATTGTTTGGCTTTTGAAAGTGGGAGTACTCATCCCTTATTTACACACGCTGCCCAAAACATGGACATTCACCTATAACATGTCATATTTACACCATTTTAAATAAGCCAAACAGTTAATATATTCGATTAACAACAGAATTAAGAAAAAACAAATTTGAAGCTGAAACTTTATTTTGTTACAAAAAAATTGGAATTTCAGTCATGCGATCTTTCTCATAGCATATGGAAGTTTCCTGCCTTGGTTTCATCTCAGGTCATTCTACGTGCAATATTTGAGAAGGGTCATTTATTCATGGAACTACAAGTTCTCATGTAGGCTTCCATACTCTATACATAGACTCAGCTTTTCCTGCAAAATATCCTTCAACGATCTTCCTGCAACAGCTGAAAGCATAATTTATGAGTCACATAAATGTAACTAGTGTGTTTGGTATTACTGCAAACTCATAAGATCCATACCTTGTATTGAGGGTGGTCTTATGAACATTTTCATCCGTGATCCTTACCTGCTAGTCTCCAGACCTTAAGTCATTCTCTGGAAAATAATTTTGCTCTTCTTATTCGTTCCAAGGGGTCATCACTTCTAGGAAATTGATACTTGTTATTCATAGTGACTTTGTTCAGCTATTTATAATCAATACACAGCTAGATTGTATCATCTTTATTTTTCACAACTAGGGATGGTGTTTTCCAAGAAAACACACTCGGTCTAAGGTACTTCTTTTCCTGCAATTCTTGTAGCAGCATTTTTAGCTTCAGCATTTTCGGTATGCTCACCCTACAAGGCGTCTGGGATACTGGTGCTGCTCTCGGCACAAGTTCAAGGGTAACATTAGTGTCACTCTTCACTAGAATTTCATCAGGAAGAACATTCCTGACTTCCTGTAACATATGAAACCCCTCCAATCTAGGAGTACCATTCTCTGCTATCTCCAAAACATGAGATGAATATACCCTGTGACCTTTCCCATAGAATTTCTCCAATTGCATTGCAGAATAATTTCTTCCCGAGATTACTTTTGGAAATAATTTCACAGCCCTTAGGTTGTCTTCTTCATCCAAGCACTCAAAATTATTGTTGTAACAATCAAGCTTTGCTTTGTGTGCTTCCAAGCAATCCATTCCAATGAGGACATCATATGATTTAAGTGGCAAAATATTCATATCGAACCAGGTGACCAACCCATCCATGACTAATTGACATTTCATTACCACCTCACTGACTTTCTTCTTGATTCTAGTGGCTATTTGGACTAACCATGATCTTATATGCTTTGATTCCTTCAAAGTGCCTATCTCAACAAGTCCAAGGGTGATATAGTTGTGAGTCGATCCAGGGTCAATCAAAACAGAAACAGACTGTTTAGCAATCTCACCTCAACTTCCACCATAGTTGAGTTATGACCTGCCCGGTGGTCTTCTAATGCTGCATAAATTTTAGGAATAATCCTTGCTTCTTGACCCATAGTTTTAGTTTCTTGGGTGCTAGGGGCTTGGCCCTCATTCATATTCATGAGTGGACAATCCCTGTGCAGATGGAATCCTCCACATCCCCAGCATTTGAGTGGTTCCTTTAGCTTTTCCTTCATTATTTTGGCCGGTTCAATCACATCTTGTGATGGCTGCCTTCACTGCTTCAGGAGGTGAGAAGGTTTAAAATATTTCTTCTTTGGTTTAAGATTTTCCTTCTTCTTGTGCGAATTTTTCCTACTCCCTTCTACCTCTATTAACTGATGCCCAGAGTTTATCTGCCTTTGGAGATCTACCACATTCTGCAACATGGCTGTAATCAACTGGTTTTGTTCTACCATAGCTTTGACCAACCTTTTATTTTCTTCCTTGCAATCCTATAACTTTGTCCTCAAGATTCTTATGGTAACTGCATCATCTGGGAAACTCTCTTGCTCCCCCTTCCCAACAGTCTCAACTCCATGACGTTGGGTATTGTAAGCTGGTCTTACATACCTTTCTTCATGTGGACAAATACAGTGCAAATGGGGTCCTCCACATCTCTATCATTTGAGAATCATTCTTTCCTCCTGTGGATCCCTTGGATTTTTCCACATAGCGTATTTTCCATGCTCACAGGGATCCCGTGCATCATTCATGTTGTTAATTGTTTGGTCATTGATCTTCTTTGACATCCTTGGGTCGGACCAAGATCAATTCTTCAATCTACCCTATGGTTCTGCAAAATGTGTTATCAACATTGTTTGTTAGTCAATCTCATAAATTTAAATAATTACTTACCAGTTGCTTCTTGTAGTCATGAACAGTCAATGGATCTTTCATAGTGTTGGCTAAGTTTAGCAATTCAGCTAATTAGCACTCTTATTGTTGTAGTTATTTTCTACAATAGTGACCATATTTCCTCTGTCACTACTATCCATGCCCCATTGAGGCCCAAAGTTGCAACATGAGCTATGATACCACACTGTCAAGTCCCCTCCCACCTTGGAGGAGGAAACGCGATCATTTCTTCTACCTGAGTTACCCATCTCTTATACTCAATGGATTCTACATGCATTTGATGATTCATGTTTCCTTTTTTTATTAAACCTCTTTCAGGTATACACAAGCAAGAATTTCCCTCCTGCTAACATTCTGATCCAGACCGTGTATTGATTCTTTATCTTCCCCAAATCGTAGAAAGATCGAATGGCTAAGAAGAACCACAACAGAAATCAACACTCTCTGTCAGTTCCGCATCTGGAGACAAATTGAGGGTGGAGAAGCATCCCACAGAAAATCAATGGTGCAGAGAGATTCACTTGCGGAATCGAAAACATATCAAAATTTCACACTCGCACCCTGCATCCCGCATCCCGCATGTGGAACAATGGTTGCAGAGATTGAAGTTGCGGAAATCAAAATTTACCATAAGTAATTTCTGCATCCCACATCCCACACCCTTTATCCCGCATCCCGCAAATTGCGGAAGGGAAATTGTATAAAGAAGATTTCACCAAACGAGATTTTCGCATGCCGCATCCCGCATCCCTCAAATTGCAGAAATCAGATTTCACCAAATGACATTTCTGCATCCCGCATCCCACAAATTGCGGAAGGAAAAATGTGCAGAAATTCGATCTGTTCATGAAAATTTCTAAGTCTAAAACTAATTTTGAGCATTCAGGCGATCACGAATCTGGCCGATATAGTTCCATAACAACTTAGAAAATTCATTGAAATAAAATTACATACACATATACATCATTCATGAAATATACATTTGCATCAATACATTCCATTCAAGCATTCATCATATTCATATTCATTTATAAACAAGTAAAGTTGCAGGGATTGAAATACAAGAAATACTTATCTTTATCATAATCTTGTCCCGCAACCAGCTATGTCGCTGCAACATTCCACCCAACCATAGGCCATTGTGCTCATCAATCTCTCAGCAACACTACCACCCTTGAGCTAGGCATAATTTCCCCAAGGAATAAGGAACACTAGCAGACTCCCTCACATCCAAGGCTACAATAAAACTCAAGTAAACTGACACGGTTGGGTTTACCATGCTGGAAACGAGGTGGAAAGACTAATTGTTAGGCTAGTGATATCAGTTCCAGAGCTATGGACACCTGCACCAAATATATCATGTCTCCTAAAGCATCTACACGGCCAGCACCAGGAATCATTCCCTTCTCCACTCCACAGTCCCTTGGGCTATGCCTTCCCTCTCCAATTCTATCCCAACTGTACAAAGAAGAAAGGAAACCCCCAAGATCTGTCTATGAGGTTCCTTTTTACACTAGGTTCATCAGGAAGGTCTAGACTCCATTTGCATTTCTCCAAGCCAATTTGGAGACCACACAAGGGTGTACATACAACAATTACAGTTCCGTGATTAAGGAAACGTTACAGAGGCCAACAAGGATGTGCACACAACGGCCATGGTTCTAGGTTCAAGAAAAAATTACAAAGGCCAAGGAATGCACGCACACACAACAATTACGAACTTCTGAGCATTGCATGAGCTAGATTGACTTATGCAATCACAGAATCCAAATCTTCTTGCTAGTTTATCAACAAAACACGGTTTCTGGGTATGCACGTTCAAGCAAACGATTGACAGATAGGGAAATCGTGAAGGAGGAAAAAAAACTGACGTGAAGGATCAAAATTCGAGAGGTTTTCTGCATGAGCCTGCATGCTTGAATGAAAACAAATAATGAATGAATCCATGATCCATCAACAAAACGTCCTGCCATTTTTTTTCCAAAACGTGAGGGAAGGTGAATAATGAACGCATGAGGGAATGGCATACGTTTTGGGGTGTTTT
The DNA here is from genome assembly GCA_001517045.1 of Pseudotsuga menziesii. Lineage (NCBI taxonomy): Eukaryota > Viridiplantae > Streptophyta > Pinopsida > Pinales > Pinaceae > Pseudotsuga > Pseudotsuga menziesii. Next base: position 321,694 of record LPNX010443370.1, read on the forward strand.
TATTGCCCATGCAATAAAAACACAATGTTCAGAAATAGTGCTCTGTGCATTTCTAATTTATACAAAAAATATTCCCATTCCCACCAAACGGCTCAAAGTTAAACACCCCCCCCCCCCCCCC
>LPNX010443370.1:321891-324391 GCA_001517045.1 Pseudotsuga menziesii
ATCTCAAGCATACCATGTTTGGCTATCACATGCACCATCGGCATTGATTATAAGCGCCGAACACAAACACAAAATCAATGGCAGGGCCTTGGCCTTGAGCTCCTTGCCATGATTTAATACAATATTCACATAATTTGAAATTTAATATCACGGGGTCAAAAACTAGGGTGTTACACAAATTACCAATATCTGATGGAATCTTGGAGGAAAATAACGCTTCCTAACAAGTTCAAGTACTTCAAATGGGACCACTAAGGGATATATGTATTTCACCACTCAACATATTGTGCGATAGATCCAATTACTCTATAAATTGGTATAGGTTTGGAGAACCGACTTGAGGAATGATATCAATAAGAATATTCCATGAAAAATATTTGTTATGTAAACCCAACTCAAACAAATCACCAAAACTTCTTCCAATGAATCAATTCTTGTTGAATTCAAGTAAGTAAACCCTATTACAACCCATTAAATATTTTGGAATGCGTCCTAAGATCTTTTTATATGATATATTGATGAGCCTATCATTCTACAAGGAGGACATGGAGGGCAGTTCTCCAGTGAATCTTTGCCAAATAAATCTAGAGACTCGAGGTTTCTTCAACTTCCTATATAGGAAGGAATAGTACCCACAAGTAAATCAGTGTTTAATATAATAAATTAAACAAAATTCAACCATTGCACAAAATTTGGTAGGATACCTGAAAGCACATTGTAGCTAAAATCCAAATTTCTCAAAGATAATGGTCTCTTAAATCTATTGATAAAGGACTAGATAAATTGTTATTTTTAAAATGAGTCTCTCAAAGACTACTTAGAGCCCCAATACCCACATGCATAGTTACTACAGAGGAATTACATGACAAATGCAATGATATCAAATATTTCAAAAACCAAATTGAGTTAGGAAGAGACTTGGATAGATGGTTTATAGATAAGCTCAATGCTGATAAAGTAGAAAAATTTCTCAATTTAGAAGGAAAGGCACCTTGCAATGGATTATGGGAAGGAGAAATGACCCTGAGAGAATTACATTGTCTAAATAGTTTGGAAGGAATTGTACCAAAGAGTGCATTGTGATTCAAATTCATGGTCTAGAATCTAGGAATCTACACCAAAATATGAATTGATACTTATATTGCTAGAGAAATTGTTGTAATTGAAAGAAAGCATGTGAAGGGACTAAATCCTAGTGAGATCTCTGTCAATATTTCTAGATCAAAAGAGATTTTCCATCACCACTTTTTTTTACTCTTCCTATTGTTATAAACAGGACCACAGAGCAATAACATATATAGAGTTAAATCATTAAAAAAGATGCAAAAACACATTTAACGCATTACAGAGAGACACAAATATAATATGGTTCACCCAAGAGATGGGCTACGTCCACATAGAAATTGTCAGTCCTTTTATTAGCGTCCAAAAATATGAAGGGATACAACCTGCAGCAAATCCACTCAATTTCCTCTTCACACTCTCACAGTCTCTCTCACAAAAGCACAGAGATTGTTTACAATGCAATACAATACCATACCATACCCAGCCGTATTACAATGCTTTTCTTTTATAGGGGAAATACCATGGGAAAATACTATTATTAACCCAATACTATGGGTCCGCAAAACTATTGGCCAACAAACATGAGTGTACAATAAACCTAGGGTACAAACACGACTAAATAACATCTATGAATCTGGAAGATTAGGATCCACAACCAACACCTATTTTGGGGTTGCAAATCACACTCGCCCACAAACATGGGTTGTCATCATATTCTTTCCAAGAAGGAAGGGATGATTTTCAGTCATGTAAATATACCTTGAAAATTATCAACCACTTACCATTTGTGTGAAATAAATATCACATTCAACTTCATATCCAGAGAATGGTGTTTTCCATGATTTTCCTTCTTTCGGGATTAACTCCTTGAGTCCCATTCAGGAGTTGGTGGGAACTTTTCCTTTTTTTTTAATTGGTGTAATCTCACACACGTGGAAATTACAATGATGGAACGTCTTTTTTCTGACAACTGTTGGGACAAAAGGAGAAAAAAGTGTATTTTTCAATCATTTTAAAAAATTTCCAACGTTACAATGTATTTATATAAAAAACATTGGAAAATATTGTTGAAAGCTTCCCACAACTATAATAGTGTAGGAAGGGACTTTCCTCTAAGTTAATATTTTTATCAACTAAGAGTAATAGGAGGGGTTGGTATACCATTCTTGTAGCTTAATATTCTTGTTTAGGTGGATCTTGAAAAAGGGTTGGATAATCTTATCGATTAGTATTTTATATTAAGGGAATGACCAAGGAATGACCAGGGAATGATGCTCTTATCTAGCTGTAAGGTTTTGAACCTAAGTCATCTTTGCACCTTCTACTCCTTCTCTGAATCTTTCATGAAAATATAGTAGATGTTATTGTAGTGGCATGTGCACGGTGTCACATGTTTGTGATGTTTTATAAGGATTTTCTTCCATGCCCCAATTTC
>LPNX010443370.1:329391-412662 GCA_001517045.1 Pseudotsuga menziesii
TGGTCATGATGATGATAACAATGAAGATGATGACTATGATGAGGAGGAGGAGGAGGAGGAGGAGGATAAGGATGACGAGGATGAAGATGATGATGAGGATGATGAGGATGATGATGATGATGATGATGATGATGATGATAATTATAACAATGATGATGATGGGGATGAGGTTGAGGATGATGTCAATGATGATGATGAGGATGATGGTGACGATGATGGTGATGATTATGATGATCATGGTGATGATGATGACGATGATGATGAGGAGGAGGAGGAGGAGGGTGAAGATGATGATGATTATGGTGATACCATTAATGATCATAAACATTAAGATGATGATGATTGTGATTATTCTAATGAGGATGAACATGATGGTGATGATGAGGAAGAGGAGGAGGAGGAGGAGGATGAAGATGATGATGATGATAATGATGATGTAAAATATGATGTTGATGATAACATGAAATATGATGATGATGATGATAACGTTAATGATGATGATGATGATTATACCATTGATGATGATGATGACTCATCATCAATATCATCATCATCATCATATTCATATGACTCAACATATGTATCATCATCTGGTTCAAAATCACTATCATTGAAAGGATCGCTCATATTAACATCATCATCAATGTAACATTTAGTTATATATTCATCATCAATATCATCACTAAGTACTACATTGTCTGTCACGTCATTTGGATGATCAACTTCTTGATCAAATTCTTCATATGACACAAATGTGGCGGCTAACTGCTCCTAATCTACATCACCTTCTTCTTCAACATTGCCTTCTTCCTATGCATTATATTTGATCGGTCTTCCTCTTGGATCATATCTAACAATGTATGACCAACTTGGTTTACCTAGCACCTCTGAGTAAAATACCTGCTCACATTCACTTGGAAGATCATAAGGCTTCGTACTTGGTTCAAGTGCCCTTGTATTAATCATGGTAAATTCATTGGAATTCTCAATAATAGTTCTTTGAGGATCACATTCATTCATCCATATCCTATACCACTTGACCTCAAATAGAACTATTTTAAAGGAATTAAAGTCACACTAAATTATATCTTCCAAATAACCATAGTACCTATTTTCAGATATTTCTGGATTCTTTCCACTTCTATAGGACACATTAGTGACTTTAAAAGCTGCAGTTATCCCACAGTTGAATGTTTTATTCTTGTCATTCAAATTTTTGATGCGAAATTTACGACCATTGCACCACATATCCTTGTGGTGTATCAACTGAATCATGACCAGATCAGTAAATAAATATATAAGAAGAAATAAACAAAAGAAATACATTAATATAATGGGAACAATGAAAAAAATGAGCAGGGTAAATATACTTGCCTTTTTTCATCTTTTAAACCACATGCTAAATCAATTTTTCTTTGTGTAAGTTCACCGGGATATTCTTCTCGTTAACGATGCGTTGTTTTAATCAATTTACTCACCCCTTACCATGATAAGGTACCATAGAATTATGTACATCGTTCTATCCATTCCTTCATCCAATCAAGATTTTTTGCAATGTATAAATGTAGTGCATCCCACTTGCGACCAACTATATGAAAAAATAACAATTAAGAATTGTAAATTATCTATCATTGAAGGCAATTAAGTTTACCTTAATATACTGATGGAATAATAAAAATTACATGAGTAGTATATATATATATATATGAAATTGAAAAATTAATTGTATACTAAATTAATCTACACCATCTAATTACCTTTCACTTTCTTCGATCTACCTTTCTCCAACAGGACCTCCCCTTCAAATTTGTTGATGGAGTTAACATGCCAAATGCAAGGCAAATTTATATTTTTTTCTAAATTTAAAAGATACTAACTAATATACACCATGGATTGATATACCATATAGCCTTTTATAATAGAACCCTCAGGAAATTCTCTTTGTCAAACAAAATACTTCAATGAATTCAAATTCCTTTCCACCATCCACATTGACCTTGTGTGTATAGGTCCACACAATTCAATCTCCTTAACTTGGTGTGTGAGATAGTGTTCTTGTGCATTGAAAAATCATGGAGGTAAATATTTCTGCATTTCACACATTGGAAGAGGAATTTCTCTCTTCCAATATCTAATATCTTCTTTATGGGTTTCTTTGGATGAAAGCAACCTACAAATGATGCAAGAAAATAACAGTGATCAACAAGATTGAGGGATATATAATAAAGTTCCAAACTATAAAACACAATATGTCAATAAGATATGCAATAAAGTGAACGAACATTTTCATGAATATAAATTGTTACTTACCTCATGTAATTACCAAGATCATATATAACTTGTTTTATGTTGTCTTCAAAGCTATATGGGAGAGATAGAGATAGAACGCACTGTAACAAAAACGAAAATCATTATTTATTTCCAAATAAGAGACAGCAATTACTAAAAGGATGTGCTAAATGGAAATTATATACGTAAATAATTACCTTAATGAATGTATGTCAGTCATGAGTTTTAACACCACCAAAATCACCTTTTTCGTTAAGATATTTTGTATGTTTGATGAAAACCCTATCAGATACCTTATTTTCTGAATGGCCTCTTTTATATCATTTCTTTGTTGCTATGTCAATAACCGTGGAAGACTAATATTTCAGTCCCCCTCTCAGCATTGGAATTAATTACACTTTGCAATGCGTGTTTGGCTTCTACAATGTCACTACAATTTTTTCCAATTTTATCTTTGGTAGTCCTTCCATCTAATATTCACCATATCATTTTTGTCACATTCTTCCCGATATGCATTGTATCAAACAAATGAGCTATTTGTAGGTGCTCGTAGTAAGGAAACCTACTGAATTGTATGGGATAAACCTTCATTCCTCATGGAATTCCATTCATTCCTTAACGACATTCATTAAACATAAATGAAAACACATTAACAATAATTCATGACACCCATGGTAGAGAAAATTAAATAAATATATAAAATTCATAATATTACATATTTATATGGTATATATACAATTTGCATACCTCGACGATTTCTATTATATTCCAACTTGCATAGGTGAGGTGTCATTCTTCTTGGTTTCTTTCCATTCTCTTTGTTACCATTGAATTTTGTTTTCTTGGTAGTTTGATACCTATGGTTCTTAGGGAGGAAGTGCAGGTACTAATCAAACACCTCCTTGTCTAAACTTCTTGAAAGACGAGATTTTATCCTAGGACCACAGATTGGACATGCAAATTTTCCCTTTGTTTGAATACCCACAAGATATATATATTAATGTTATAGCATCAAAAGATTATTAATTTAAATAAAAATGCATGATATTTACGTTTAAAACATATAATTTTAAACTGCAACAAAAAGTTACATACCACAAAAATGTGTTAACCTGGGAGTGTCATGAATTGACGATACAAGTATTCCATGGAACTGAAATTGTTTATGCCCTATTGGTCTAGAGATGACATGCATAGCGATTCCAACCCATAACTTCAATTTCTAATTGATAAGAGGCTCAATATATACATTCATATCTATAACTTGGTACTACCTAATTGATTCAACCTACAATGTTATTTAGTTATGTGTCCCAATATATAAAGCGTGTTGAGATCATGCAACAATCACAGAAAGAAATGAAATAATATAATTACTTTCAAAAAATACCTGGAATAATCATTGCCAACATTGTGTGCTCTCTCTTTATCGACATCCAAGGAGGAAGGTTAATGTTTATGAAAAAAACAAGCCACACTGAGTAAGTAGAACGAAGCTCTCCAAATGGATTGAAACCATCAACTTCCAATGAAAGTCTAACATTATGAGGCTCATCTTTAAAAATTGGCCATTTTTCTTCAATGTTATTTAATGCAAAACCATATGCATGAATTATAAGAACACCATATTCACTTATGTTCTTTGCATGGTAATCCATAAACTATGTTATACTTTAGCACCTAAATAGTTGTTGGAAACGTGGAATTATGGGAATATAGCGAAGAAATTTGTGAGGCACCTTTTTGTTACTTGGTCAATTCGATATCAACTAATTTCACATTGTGGGCATTTGTTTACTGATGCATATTGTCCATAATATATAATATGATCATTAGAACATGCATTAATAGCTTGATACTCCATTCCAATTTATTTCATAATCAATAATATCTCTTGACATGTGCATGGTAAATTATTTGATGGTGGTAATATCATTTCACCCAACAATTTGCAACATTGACAAAAAAAAATGAAATGTAAACAATATAAATCATAAATATTGAATATCCCTAATTTAGGAATTAATTTACACTAAAAATAGAGGAAGATAGTCAACTTTTGATACCATGTGAAGATTCAATTGATACATTACATACCTTAGGAGACGTGTGAAACAAGTGTTTGATAAACCATTCAAAACCTTCAAGTTCACCTACAACAATATATCAGATAGAATATTTTTTGTTGAGCCTTCATGAAAAGGTTCTTGGGACTTATCGAGTAGAGTAACATAATGAATATAATGGAGGTTTTCCTCATCTAATGGATCAAATGAGTCTTGGATCAATCTATTTATCTCATCTTCGTCATTTGTATCAATAATGTAATCTTCATCCATAGGATCATTAAGAAATCGATCTTCAATATTCTGATGTCTATGTTCCTCACCTTGTAAAGTAGTATTTATACTACTATGTGGAAAATAGCTTTTTGGAAGTCGAAAATTTAGGGGAATTGTCTTTATATTTATAAACAATGTAATAACATTAGTGTATAATATACAACCCATACATTTAAAATGATAAAACATTTTGTGAAGACACGATCAATATTGTTACAAGAAGTACATTATGTAATGAATAACGTCTTACCAAGGGATGATATTCATACCCCCCTTCTGCATGCCCCTTCTCTTTACAATGTTTTTCAGCTGTTGTTCTTAAAATTCTTCTTGTTCACAAACCCCTGCAACCATTGCAAGCTAAATAACACTTTCCATCACCATTCACCTCCAATGTTCCCTTAAACTCAACAAACCTCTTATTATTTTTCTTCCCAGGTATATTTATTTGACATTCTAATAGCCTATAATAACAAAAAAACTCAATAAATATATAAGTAAATTAAATAGAGTATATATATATATGGAAAATTAAAGGACATGACATGGAAAGTGAAAAATCTAATTAGTAAATGTCCATCCATGGTCTTCAAAAATAGATCATGTATCTATCAAATTCTAAGTGACAAATGTATATAAGCATTAGTTTTGAGGAGAAAATGAATAGTCGACTTACTTTATGTATGACCCTATATATTAAAGGAGACAACGCATTTAAAAATACTAACCTGGAAACTGAAGGAGATCAAAAATTCGATGTGTTAAACCAATACCGGACTCTTCGAATCACATATCAAACAATCAACAGAAAAATTATTGCAACTATAGAAAATAATTTGTTGAAATATTTCTTAAGAAAATGTGTTTATAGATCAATGATTGTGGCGGTTCCAGTGAAAATGCACAATGATCAAATTTCAGCAATAACAAAAAGTCAATGACCGTTACTATGATGACCGTTGATGTTGCACATGTTAAGTTTATCATCTCTATAGTGACAAACCTTGTGTTTTCACCGCTATTTCCACAAACATTCATCACTATAGCAATAAAACATTATTTTCATCATCGCTATAGTGACGATTATCAAGGGCCAAAACATTTTCTTTTCAAAATTTCTATCTGTTTATCCACGAGATTTTTTATTTTAACTTATTCGTGGCAATATTTCATGGAACTTTTGAGCCATATATACTACTTCCTTCACTGGGTTGTTCTCCATCCTAGAAATTATGTGCATCATTCCTTCCCTCCTTAAAACAAACTCAATATTTTATGGCCAAAATTTATAACGAATAAATTGCACAAGTAACCAATCTTAAATAAACTTCATTGATTTTATTTACCTGCACAAAAGATGGATTACCAAAAGACTGTGTTTTCCCAAACAAGCTTTATGGCGTTCAACAATGGCTCCAAAGCTATGTTGGAAGCCAAGCTTTAAGTATTGCTCTGTGGGAAATTCTTTGAACTGATCGGCATGCAATTTTGTATAAGATCATGAATTTAGATTTTATGGTGCAATAAAACCAAAATTATTTGTAGTTTATTATTTGGATGCAATATTTGATTTATTGATACTTACAATTTGTGTCGCCATATTCGAATAACCATCATACCCAACCTTGTGTTGACCATTTTTTTCTTGTCTTGCCTTTGTGGCCTTTGATGTGTCTAGCAACCTATGAAAAGGTTGAAATACATTAGATGTTGCAAATTTGATATATAAATCAAGATTAATAAACATATAATGACATTGTTGAAAGTATTGCATATCTTCCTATGCACAGTGGTACCTTTCCTTATTTTCTCAAATTCCTCTCCTTTCCGTCATCCACCAAGGCCTTCCAATCCCTTGTTGGAATCATTGGATGGAATTCATACCTAGTTGGGTTCCTTTCTAGATGAACCACGTATTTTTTGCTCACAATCTTTACATATTGGCCATCTTTCTTGAGGACCTCTACTTGGTTGAAGGTCTCACTGCTGAAAAACCCAACTAAGTGATTAGTGAGCTCATATTTTAAATTTTTAGTTTGTTTATCCAACCTTGTGTAGATGGTGGGCCCAAATATCTCCAATGATAAATTATTTAGATGTTTATAAAAACATCATTTCCTCATGTGATCATTAATTGAAAAATAATGTTCTATAAGTAAATTTCAATCATATTATTTACAATAATTAAAAAAAAAATTAAATACATGGGATATTCTCTATATTTATGGGAACTAGATATTCATCCACCAAAAATTTAGTCTATAGTGTTCCCATGCTAGCGACATAGGAAGATACAGGAAATGTTGCTTGAGCAATATCAATAGTAGGATCTACTTTGACCCCATGTTCTGCATCTAGCGTGTGTTACCCACTAGAGGGTGCACTCACATATGGACTCAGGGGTGTCACAAAATATGTTGTTGACTATTCATTCTATAATAATGACACATGATATTCAAGTGGAGTCATATGCTCATGTGACGACTCTCCACGAGCATCACTAGTACCAACACCCCCCTGACCACTAGTATGTGGAAGCAAAAACTCCTGTAAAAAAAACATATTTTAATTCATGATCATATACAAGTACAAAATATAAAATCCTAAATGAATTTATCTTCTAATTAAAGGTCTCGCAACTTACTTTCAAGCCTTGAGATTTCTTGACCAAAATATGAACCTTTGCTTTGATCTCCTTTCTTTGCAGTTGAATGAATAACGGACGAAGGATATCCTCTTTTATTTATTTTAATATATTCTCTATCATATCAATGGGGCATAATAAATATGTGATTTCAACATCCTGCATGATCTCATCCACATCAGTATATATGGATTTCCATGCTGCTAGATCAAACCTAGTAGCCTGCAACAAAAATATATATAACATTACCGATGAAACCAATAGACTGCGGAAAAAAAAATTATAAAAAAATATATTGCTTATATAAAATTTGTACAATTACAATTAGGTATACATGTTTCCTATAGGTTGGTTTCTTTTGATCGACGGATGGGGACTTCTCCGATCAACACCCTGCAACAAAAATATAGAAAACATTATCAAAATGAAACCAATATACTCAGGAAAAAAAACATATTGCTCATATTATATTTGTACAATTACAGTGGGGTATATTTGCATCCTCTAGGATGTTTTCCTCTAATCAACTTCCGCGGACTTGCCCCGATCACTATTCTGTGACAAAAATATAGAAACTAGTTTTAGAGCCTATTTTCTTTAATTTTTTTGTTGTTTTTTTGGGTATTTTTCATGGTTTTTTCCTAAGTTTTACTACTTTCATGTTTATCTTTATTTCTTTCATGTTTATTTCATGCTTCATTTAAAAAAAAATATTTAAAAATTTTAATTCGATCACTTGCGTGTTCATATGTTCCTATCTAACTAATTACTAAAATGAAACCAATAGAATGACAAGAAAAACATAATAAAGAAACATTTTGCTCATATTATATTTCTACAATTATAATGAGATATCCCTACTTCCTTGAGGATGGTGTCCTCTGATATACTGTCAATGAGTTTCTTTGATCAACATCCTGCAAATAGAAAACATTACCAAAATGAAACTAATATACGCATGAAATAAACATAATAAAAAAACATATTAGTCATAATTAATTTGTATAATTACAATGAGTTATACATGTTGCCTCAAGGATGGTGTCTTCTAATAAACAACCAAGGAATTTCCCCGATCAATAGTCGAGGACTTTACCCAATCACTACCTTGCAACAAAAATATAGAAAACACTACATAAATCATAAGACTCATGAAAAAAACATAAGATATTAGATTCACTAATTAAAGGTTGTGTAAAATGTTATATGTACCACTCCCATAGTAACAATGTTTGTATCCTTTCAATTCAAATTGTAATTTATCAGCAACTCCCCCCCTGCAACTATTGATTTTAGGGAACATACGAAAACACGGTTTCCTTCGTTCCCTTCAAATATGCAATTGGGTTCCTTATATGTAGACCCGGGTTGTGTACTATTTATAAACCCTGCAATATTCCCTATTGCTTTTTCCCTTCCATAAATGTACATAATTAGTCATTTATTTTAATCCTTCTCTTTTAGTTGTAAATAATTTGCATACAGCCCATATTTTCTCATACTTTGTGTATATTGGACCAGTCGCATCCAATCTCAATAACTGTAACAGGGTCCGACATACTCCATCAATTCAGTACATATACCATAACCAACCTTTATTCCATCCATGCAAAACAACCCCAAACCATGTAATGATGATGGTGCAACCCTATATATCCTCTTGTTCACATAAAAATATGTGTTTAGTTGAAGAAGATCCTTGGGTACCCATTGATTCACTAGATGTTTGTACATCAATGGCACCTCGATGTCACCTATGGCCTCATCATCATAAGAATATGACTCCCCTTCTGCGACAAAAAATTCTATGGTTTTACGGAATTTTCTTCTGATATTTTGACATATAGTTGATCTCCCTCTTGTAGACCTACTAAATGTATCACTTTCCTCTACTCTTCCAAAAATTCCTTCGCTCGAGGAAGAAAAATCTGAAAAATACCTATTTGATTCTACCTGCACCATGGGATAAATTTTTCTCCAATAGATAAAGCACTTAGGCATTTTGACCTATGTAACTTGGGTTCCCCAACAATTCCATGTAAATCATCCAATTACAAAAGGCTATCTATCATGTATGTGGCACATTTCTTAAACACCATGAAAATCATGGAATCGTAAGAATCAACATCAAGCTACTATTTGGTTACCCTCATTAAAGAAGCCATCATGCTCAATTCAAGAACTATGAAAGATATCATATATGGGTATCACTATGACACCATCACACGTATAGTGTTTCTTCCCTTCATATTCCTTCCAATTTCATAGCGAGCAACTACCTATGTTTAATTAAGTTTTCTAGTGATGCACCTAAATAATATAGAGAATGCATGTGTCACTCTACAAGTCTCAATACCTCGAGTGTATATTAACCATAATCATCACAAGCATGTCATGCACGCGTTTTTCTCCAACATATATCAACATATATTAGGCATAGTCTCAATAGATATTTCCTAATGATTTTAATAGTTTTGGGGCTTGAGAATGCTTCTAACCAATTTATTAAACTAACAAAATCAAGGAATTCTCATATAAGGGACAACTTGGAAGCACATGGGTCGTTTGATTCCCTTGTCATAATGCATGATATAACAAGAGAAATAAATTTTCATAAGGCAATTAATATACTATCTTAACATTTCCTCAACTTGACTCCACTAAGAGAAACCCAATTATTCTACCCTTTGGCTTAGCGATTCTCATAGGAATACTCAACTAAAACATCAGTGCTTTTAACTAAGTTAAACTATTAACATGAAATGAATTTAACTTATGGGAAAATCATTATGAAATTGCAATTGTCCATGTGAAAGCAATGAAGAATGTCACCTGCAGATTTAGGTTGGGAAAGATAAATACTTTCTTTGGTTTGAAAAACTTGGAGGCCAAGAAAATAATGCGAGTGTCATGTCAAAATTATTTTTAACTTTTGAGATCACATGGTTTAGAATTTTGGTGTCTCAACTAGTGAGTATAAGGTCATCAACATAAAGTGCAAGTGTGAGAAGATGGTCACCTACTCACTTGGTATAGAATTTAGGGTTAGAGTGCTATTTAGGAAAAATTGAGTTAATAAGGAATGGATTCATGCATTCATACCTAAGCTCAAGGATCATGCTCGAGGCCATAGAGGGATTTCATGAGGAAAAAAACAAGACTGGAGTTGCTCTGATATAATCTTTTGTAAGATATATTTGCAACAACCATGTGCAATAGAGGGATGAAATAATGGAATATAAAGTAAAAAACAAAGAACATGGTATCTAAAGTGAAACATACACCCGAATATATAAAAGAAACATTCAAAATTATTGAACTTATATATCCTTTCAAACTAAGAAGAATAATACATCACAAGATTAAGGATATCAAGCAAAATTCAAGAGAATATGTTCATGAGTATAATCAAAGACATACCTAAGGGCTCTTAAACTTCCTAAAATGAGACTTGGAGATGTGGTTGATAATGAAGGGGTAAGTTTTGTGGATTTGTATGTCCTTAGAGGAAGGCTTCCATTTATTTCCACTCATGTTTCTTGGAGTTTCATAAATGCACAATATGCAGTGCTTCTACCTTTGGAAAAGCAATTCTTCATTAACAATTTGACCCTGTTGTAAAACAACAATGGTGTTTGTGTTTTTAATGGTGGAGAGATGATGCACAGCAATAACATTAGTTGTTCTTTAATGATATTTCATCTCATGATGATGATACATAGGCTCATATAGGTGGGATTCTCTAAGAGTGGTCTTCTTAGATATCCATATATTTCTCTCATGTCCTCTATGGATCTATTGATCCCTGGAAAATTTCCCAGGTACTAACAATAGGGATTCTCCTCGATGATCGATCCCAATTAGATCATCCACCATTTGGTTTGGCAATCTGCTTGGTTAACGGTCCGACTATCGTATATTAAGTTGTTTTAAAACTCTATCGGTTACATCCCAGTCCACCGTTTATGTAATTTTCTTTTTGAAGATGGGATGCAAGTGCCTAAATACATATAATTGATGAGAAGAAACCTCACAGGTGATGCACAGGTTCTTACCTATTGTATTATTGTTCCTCCCTTCTCAATTATTCTTCTAAATCTAAGACTAAGTTAATCTATCCTATCCCTGCAGGGAGCAAATTTAGAGTTCAGAGTAATACACTGCAAAATGTTAATATAAGTCTAACAAATAGTTTTTCCAACACAATATTCACATTTACAGTAGAAAGGATACAAAAGATGGATCTGATAGAATGAAATCATTTATTACTCATTCATTAAACATACATTTACATAGACAATGAATCCTTTCATAGCATGAGAATTAGTTTCAAGAAGTTAGACCAATCTCACTGTATAATGTATAGAAGCAAGAAGAAACAATTCCACAGGATGCATTCCACACATTCCAAGAAAATTTTTGTGCGGGCCTTTGTTCTAGCCAATTGATATGTCTTATTAGTTAATAATTGTAACACCCTGGGTTTTGACCCCGTGATATTAAATTTCAATCGATGTGAATATTGTATTAAATCATGGCAAGGAGCTCAAGGCCAAGGCCCTGCCATTGATTTTGTGTTTGTGTTCAGCGGTTAGAATCAACACCGATGGTTTATGTGCTAGCCAGGAACGATATGCTTGAGACATCATGTAAAATACAATTAATTAAAAAAACCTACAGCCGGCTATGCACCGCAAACGTTAAAGATATGGGGGTATGATTTTCCTAAGGATACGGGGGGATGTTTAACCTTGAGTTGTTTGATGGGAATGGGAAGAGTTTTGGCAGAAATTCAAAATGGGCAAAGCACCATTTCTGAAAATCATGTTTTTTTATTGCATGGGAAAGAAAAACATCCAAAAATGCATGCCATTCCCTCATGCGTTCATGTTTCACCTTCCCTCACGTTTTGGAAAAAATGGTAGGACGTTTTGTTGATGGATTAGGGATTCATTCATTCAATCGTTTTCACTCAAGCATGCAGACTCATGCAAAAAAACTCTCGAAGTTTCATCCTTCATGTCAATTTTGTTTCCTCCTTCATGATCTCCCTGTCTGTCAATCATTTTCCTAAACGCGCATACCTAGAAACCGTGTTTTACATTATGAATTGATAAAACCAGCAAGAATATTGGGATTCTGGGATGGCATCAGTTTATTTGGCTCATCCCATGCTTAGAAGTTTGTAATTACTATGTGTACGTGCATTCCTTGGCCTCTGTAATGTTTTCTTGAATCTAGAACTGTAATCGTTGTATGTACACCCTTGTGTGGTCCCTGAATTGGCTTGGGGAAATGGAAATGGAGTTTGGACCTGCCTAATGAACCTAGTGTAAAATGGAACCTTGTAGACAGATCTAGGGGGTTGTTTTTCTTCTTTGTACACCCGATATGGCACTGGAGAAGGAAGGAATATCCCAATGGACTATGGAGCACAAAAGGGGATGCTTCCTTGTGTTGGGTGTGTAGATGTATTAGAAATCAGGATAGATCTGGTGGAGGTTTCCATAGCTCTGTGGTTGAGCTCACTAGCTTAGCAGACAACCTTTCAACCTCCTTTATAGCCTAATAAACCAACTGGTAATTGTCTTGGATGTGTCTTGTGTGATCCCTGGTTGAACAGTCTGTGAAACCCAGCAGTGAGATGGCTTAGCTTTGTAACATAATAAATCCATCTGTTTGACTTGTTTTTCCTTGCAGCCTGATAAGCACAACTATGTTGGCTTGGCTGAGTTTTTTTGTATCTTTGGGTATGTGTGAGCCTGCTAGTGTCCCTTATTCCTTGTGGAAATATTTCCTAGCTCGGAGGTGGCAATGCTGCTGAGAGATTGATGAGCACACTGGCCTATGGTTGGGTGGAACGTTGCAGTGACATAGCTGGTTGCGGACATTTTCTTTTCAAGATAAGTATTTCTTATGTGCAATCTCTGCAACTGTATTTGTTTAATGAATTGTGATGAACATGTTGAATGCTTTGATGAATGTATTTGCTTCCTATATATATTGCATGTTTACACATCTGTGTATGTTTTAATTTCAATACATTCTATATTATCCATGTGTTCAACTATGCATCTGTAATTGTTTGATGGAATATGATTAACATGTTTAATGTTTTGAATTGATGAGTTGATCCATTGTATGACTGCAATTGTATGCATCTATGTATGTTTCCTGCAATGCATTTTAAACTAAGTTGCAAGGTTAGATTGGTCGAATTGGTGATGGTCTGGATGATCAAATCGATCCAAGGCTTTAGTTAAAAAGTTAAATTTTCTACTATAAAACTTCCTTTCCACAACTTGCGGGATGTGGGATGCAGGTTTCGTAGATCTCAGTTTCCACAATTTTCCTTTTGCAACTTGCGGGATGCAGGATGCAGGTTTCGTAGATCTCAGTTTCCACAATTTTCCTTCTACAACTTGCGGGATGTAGGACGCAGACATGACTTATGGTAAATTTTGATTTCCGCAATGGTCATTCCGCATGTGAGATGCGAGATGTTGAATGCGGCATGCAACATGCGGGATGCGGGGTGCGAAAGTGAAATTTGGATAGGTTTTTGATTCCGCAACTCAATTTTTCTGCACTGTCAATTTTTGTGGGTTGATTCTGAGCCGTTGATTTGATTCTGGATGCAGAATAGTTTTTTATCATTGATTTCCTTCATGTTTTCTCTCCATTGTCCACATCAAGAAAGGTATGTAAGGCCATCTCACAGTACCCATCGTCATGGAGCTAGGATTGTTGGGAAGGGGGAACAAGAGAGTTTCCCAGATGCTGCAGTTACCATAAGAATCTTGAGGAGGAAGTTACAGGATTGCAAGCAAGAAAATAAAAGGTTGGTCAAAGCTATGGTAGAAAAAAACCAGTTGATTACAGCCATGCTGTAGAATGTGGCAGATCTCCAAAGGCAGATAAACTCTAAGCATAAGTTAACAGAGGCAGAAGGGAGTAGAAAAAATTCCCACCAAAAGAATGAAAATCTTAAACCAAGGAAGAAATATTTTAAACCTTCTCACCTCCTGAAGCAGCGAAGGCAGCCATCACAAGTTGTGATTGATCCAGCCAGAGTGATGGGGGAAAAGATAAAGGAACCACCCAAATGTTGGGGATGTGAAGGACCCCATCTGCGCAGGGATTGTCCACTTGAGAATAAGAATGAGGTTCAATTCCCTAGCACCCAAGAAGCCGAAACTATGGGTCAGGAAGCAGGGATCGTTCCTAAAATTTGTGTAGTGTTAGAAGACCACCAGGTAGTTCATAAATCGACTATGGTGGAAGTTGAGGGTGAGATTGCTAAACTGACTGTTTCTATTTTGATTGACCCTGAATCGAATCACAGCTATATTACCCCTGGATTTGTTGAGATGTGCACTTTGAAGAAATCAAAGCATAGAGGATCATGGTTAGTACAAGAAGAAGGTCAGTGAGGTGGTAATGAAATGTCCATTGGTCATGGATAGGTTAGTCACCGATGTAGATCTGAATGTTTTGCCACTAAAATCATATGATGTCCTCATTGGAATGGATTGGTTGGAAGCACATAGAGAAAAGCTTGATTGTTACAACAAGACTTTTGAGTGCTTGGATGAAGAAGGAAACCTAAGGGTTGGGAAAGGTTTTCCAAAAGTAATCTCAGGAAGAAAGTCTTCTGCAATGTAACTAGAGAAATTCTATGGGAAAGGTTGCAGGGTATATGCAACTCATGTTTTGGAGATAGAAAAGAATGGTACTCCTAGATTGGAGGGGTTTCATATGTTACAGGAAGTCGGGAATGTTCTTCCTGATGAAATTCCAGTGAAGAGTGACACTAACGTTACCCTTGAACTTGCGCCAGGAGTAGCACCAGTATCCCAGACGCCTCGTAGGGTGAGCATATCGGAAATGTTGAAGCTAAAAATGTAGCTACATGAATTGCAGGAAAAGAAGTACTTCAGACCGAGTGTGTTTTCTTGGAAAACACCATCCCTGGTTGTGAAAAAGAAATATGATACACTATGGTTGTGTATTGATTATAAATAGCTGAACAAAGTCACTATGAAGAACAACTATCACTTTCCTAGAAGTGTTGACTCCTTGGAACGAATAAGAAGAGAAAAAGTATATTCCAGAAATGACTTAAGGTCTGGCGACCAGAAGGTAACGATCACGGATGAAAATGTTCATAAGACAACCCTCGGAGCAAGGTATGGATCTTATGAGTTTGCAGTAGTACCAAACGTACCAGATACATTTATGTGCCTCATGAATAATGTTTTTAGTAAGTATCGAGACAGGTTTGCTCTTGTTTTCCTTGATGGAACTCTTATTTATTTTGAGAATGAGGAAGAACATGTGGAACATTTGAGCCTGACTTTGAAATTGCTCAAGAAGCATAAGTTGTATGTAGGTTTGAGCAAATGTGACTTCTATGAAAATAGAATTCATCATTTGGGTCAGATTATTTTAGATAGAGGAATATCTTGAGACCCTGAAAAGATTGAGGCCATGATGAATTGGCCTGCTCCAAGAAAGTTAACAGATGTAATATCTTTGGTGGGACTTGCAAGGTATTGCAGGAAGATCACTAAAGAATATTTTGTAGGAAAAGTTGAGTCTACGTATGGGCTGAGGAAGCCTGCATGTGAACTTGTAGTTCCATGAGGAAATGGCCCTTGTGTGTATAGGCATACACACGAGGACTTCTTGAAGACTCAGGTAGAATGACCTGAGCAGAGCAGCATGGTCATTCCCAATGAAACCAAGGCATTAAACTTCCATGCGCTATGAGAAGGATCTCATGACTGAAATCTTACTTTTGAACAGAATAGATTTTGAACTTCAGATTTTAAATTTTGTTGATGATTATTAACTGTTTGGCTTATCTAAAATGGTGTCAATATGACATGTTGTATGTGAATGTCCGGGTTTTCGGCAGCATGTGTAGGTTAAGGATGAGTACTCCCCACTTGCAAAATCCAAACAATATGAGGACGACCTCATGGTTACAAAATCCGATTTTCTATGGGAAGCAGAATTGTGAATTCGAATTTTGGATTGACTATCAATGCTAATAATCATTTGACAGTCAGAAATTTATCCAGGCATGAAAAAGATTTAAAAATCTATGATTAAATTTTTATGGTGACATTTCATATGAACTACATGCTTATATGTAATGTAGGTGAGATGATCAAAACATGTGGTGGTTGTACATGGCTCCTTGGAAGGATGTACTTGGATACATAACATCTTGGAGGGATGTGCCTGTAATATGTGAGATGATGGTGGTCTGCCCCTGGAGTACATAGCTCTCGAGAGGATGTGTTTGAGAAAGATGACTCCTCTTGAAGGATGTATGATGGTACATAGATTTTGTTCCCCCCTGCTAGCTAGGCACTGGTATGCATCACTGGGGACACCCAGGGAGTAATACATCTAGATAGACTTCTTTCTGAACACATTCACGCCATAAGGGGACAGTCACGAGAGTGGGGGATACATGAAGAGAATAACTCCTAGGTATTATGGTGTTTGAAAAGTAAGCGCCTGAGCATTGGTGAGCACCTAGGAATGGTGCTAGGCTTGTACACTAGAGTTGTCATTAAGCACCAAGGAGGTGTTAGGCTCTGAAGCTGGGCTGACCATGGCCACGAACTTCTACACAGATAAGTATTTGATTACTTAGCACATCTTTGTTGAATTTCTGTGAAAACACGTACATAATGATTCAGCTGAGATTTTGAGAATCTTGTTAAGAAATAATTCCTGCAAAAATGAATCTGACATGTGACTTAATATGTTATGGTTCCTAGAAAGTAAGCACCTTAGCATTAGTCAGCGCTGGGAGGAAGTGTTGAGACTTAAGCAGAGCTTCTATTAAGCACCGAGAGAGGTGTTGGGCTCTGAAGCAGAGCTGCTAGATCTTAATTAAAAGATATTTGCAGGTAATCTGAGGCTTACAGAAATTTGGCTACCCTTTAATGCACACCTAGGTATGGGGTGGGGAAGGGTTGTGAATGCCATGGTTGCATAAATCCAAGTCGGATACCTTTGGAACCAAGAGAAGATACTTATGCAAATAAGTATTTGGTTCACTTGACAATTTGTTTTGATTGATTCTATGTCTATATACATGTGCATGTGATTCATTTATGATTTTGGAAAATATTGTGAATACTAACACAGGAATTGATTGATTGCTTGAGGCTTGGGCATAGGTGTTGCTGGTTTCCAAAGGCATTGGAAATGTTCCAAGCTGAGGAGAAGGATTCTCCAAGACCTAGAAGAAGATCATGTGGTGCGTGTTGATTCATGCAAGCAAGGACTTGGAAAAGCTCTAGATCATGCCATTAGACAGAAAAAGGTGCATAGGAAGCATTGCGATCCTGAGGATGCTACGTGGGAGCCGAAGGATGCCATGCGACTGGCACATTCATTGTTGGTTCAATTTTTTCAAAGCACTGAGGGAGGTGCCAGTGTAGTTTTCTATTTTGTTAAATTGTTAAGCACTGAGGAAAATGCTATTGAAGGGGGAGGGGAATGTAACACCCCAGGTTTTGACCCCGTGATATTAAATTTCAATTGATGTGAATATTGTATTAAATCATGGCAAGGAGCTCAAGGCCAAGGCCCTGCCATTGATTTTTTGTTTGCTTTTGATGGTTAGAATCAATGACGATTGTTTATGTGCTAGCCAGGCAAGGTATGCTTGAGACATCATGTAAAATGCAATTAATTAAAAAAACCTACAACCAGCTGTGCGTTGCAAATGTTAAACAGATGGGGGCATGATTTTCCTAAGGATAAGGGGGGGGATGTTTAACCTTGATCCATTTGGTGGGAATGGGAAGAGTTTTGGAAGAAATTTGAAATGGGTAGAGTGCCATTTCTAAAAATCATGTTTTTTATTGCATGGGAAATAAAAACACCCAAAAACGCATGGCATTCCCTCATGCGTTCATATTTCACCTTCCCTCACGTTTTGGAAAAAAATGGCAGGATGTTTTGTTGATGGATCAGGGATTCATTCATTCGTTTGTTTTCATTCAAGTACATAGAATCACACAGAAAACCTCTTGAAGTTTCATCCTTCACATCAATTTTGTTTCCTCCTTCATGATTTCCTTGTCTATCAATCGTTTTCCTGAATGCGCATACCTAGAAACCATGTTTTGCATTATGAACTGATAAAACCAGCAAGAAGATTGGGATTCTAGGATGGTATCAGTCAATCTGGCTCATGCAATTCTCAGAAGTTTGTAATTGTTGTGTGTGCGTTCATTCCTTCGCCTCTATAATGTTTTCTTGAACCTAAAACTGTAATCACTATATGTACACCCTTCTGTGGTCTCTGAACTGGCTTGGGGAAATGGAAATGGAGTTTGGACCTACCTGATGAACCTAGTGTAAAATAGAACCTCACAGATAGATCTGGGGGGTTGGTTTTCTTCTTTGTACACCTGGGATTGCACTGGAGAGGGAAGGCATAGCCCGAGGGACTGTGGAGCAGAGAAGGGGATGCTTCCTTGTGTTGGGTGTGTATATGTATTAGAAATCAGGCTAGATATGGTGTAGGTGTCCATATCTCTATGGTTTATCTCACTAGCTTAGTATTCAACCTTTCCACCTCCTTTACATCCTAATAACCCAACTAGTAGTTGGCTTGGTTGTGTCTCATGTGATACCTGGCTAAACAGTCTGTTAAACCTAGCAGTGAGATGTCTTGGCTCTGTAGCCTGATAAATCCATCTGTTTGACTTGTTTTTCCTTACATCCTGATAAGCCCACTGTGTTGGCTTGGATGAATTTTTTGTATCTTTGGCTATGTGTGAGCCTGCTAGTGTCCCTTATTCCTTGTGGAAATAATGCCCATCTCGGGGGTGGATTTGCTGGTGAGAGATTGATGAGCACACTGGCCTATGGTTGGGTGGAACGTTGTAGCGACATAGCTGGTTACGGACAAGTTCTTTTCAAGATAAGTATTTCTTATGTGCAATCTCTGAAATTGTATTTGTTTAATGAATTGTGATGAACATGTTGAATGCTTTGATGAATGTAATTTATTCCTATATATATTGCATGTTTACACATCTGTGTATGTTTTAAGTTCAATGCATTCTATATTATCCCTGTGTTCAACTTTGCATATGTAATTGCTTGATGGAATATGATTAACATGTTCAATGTGTTGAATTGATGAGTTGATCCATTGTATGACTACAATTCTATGCATCTACGTATGTTTCCTGCATTGCATTTTAAACTAAGTTGCAGGGTTAGATTGGTTGAATTGGTGATGGTCTGGATGATCAAATCGATCCAAGAATTCAGTTAAAAAGTTGTATTTTCTGCTAGAAAACTTCCTTTCTGCAACTTGCGGGATGCGGGATGCAGGTTTCACAGATCTCAGTTTCCACAATTTTCCTTCTGCAACTTGCGGGATGCAGGAAGCAGGTTTCATAGATATCGGTTTCTGAAACTTCCTTTCCACAACTTGTGGGATGCGGGATGTAGGATGTGGAACGCGGACATGACTTATGGTAAATTTTGATTTCCACAACAGTCATTCCACATGCGAGATGAGGGATGCAGAATACATCATGTGGGAGGCGGGGTGCGAGAGTGAAATTTGGATATGTTTTTTATTCTACAACTCAATTTTTCTGTGGCATCAGGTTTTGCGGGATGATTATGAGTCGTTGATTTGATTCCAGATGCGAAACAGTTTTTTATTGTTGATTTCCATCACGTTTTCTCGCCGTTGATTGATATCCTCTGAGATATTTCCTTGAAAATCGCTGAACTAATCAATGGAAGATGGGAGGGAGCATGATAGTGTTGGAAATGTCGAGAAGTATTTCATGGCCATGCCCTATGTTTCAATGAACAGCAAAGGTTCTTGATTAAAAAATTTAATTCAGCATGTAAATGGGGTATGGGTACGTGACAATAATTAGTTCTTTTACACAATAGTCCATTGTCCCTTATGTTGGAGACATTTACCTTCATACTCACTCCTTCAGTCAAATTGGCCTAGTTAAACCACTATCCTAAGTTTAATTGACATCAGTGGAGCATTAATTACCATCATCCCAGTCACTCCCACGCCTACCTACAGTCAAGGAGGCTAACTTAGCCTTCTCCTACAGTCAAGGAGGCTAACTGGAGCACTCCAGGGGTGATCTGTGTGACATTCATGCACCTAATTGCTAATTGGTGGTTACTTTCAGTTCAACCAATCAGATACAGTCAGTTAAGGCGCCTCCATTCATTAAATATATTATTTAATGATTATTTTATGATTATTTATTATTATTTTAATGAACTGGAGTGAACAAGGTGCCTTCACCAACTTATGATGGTTATTTCAGCTTCAGTTAACCTCATCAAGGTTTATTGGAGTCATGCAGTACTAGCACTTGATGATTGGATTGCTATGACATGTGTTTGATCTCCTTCAGTTGAGATTCAGTCATTTATTGCACTCCAACTTTAGTTAGGGTTTGGTGAGTCAATTAGGGTTTTGGTCAAGTGGTTAACTGAGTGAGATTGCATGGCAAAGAGTCAGTTAAGCTAGACTCACTCACTGAATTCGAATTGTCCCTTAGGTATTCGAATTCTTCATGGAGTTAAGCTATTGCTATGCATGGAAATTGTAATCCTTTATTGTTTATATAATATACAGAGAGGAAACCTATTTTGTATTCCAGTTATTTTCCAATTCATGAATATTTGTTAATAATTCTTTGATGATTTTGATTCCTAGTTCCTAGATCATGTGCAAGAATTAATACCTTATGCCAAACAAAAGTCCTTCTCTCTTCCTCTACGGCCATATTTATTACAATCTAAATCTGTTTCTTTGTGACCTTTAGTCTACCCTAACCCTAGAAATTCCCAAACTTTGTCCTTAGTGTTTTTACACCGAAGAATATAAACGACTTCATAAGAAATGAAATATATATGTGCCTTGCCATACTAGAAACACACGTAGACTGTTTGTTAGCTTCCTTTGTGATTGTGTCTTATTTTATCAAATTAAGCACCAGTAAGGTTGTTGTGTCTCCACGTGTGCCACTTCTTAGTCATGAATCCCTTGCCCCTATATCAGCTTCACGCTTTCCTTAATGAGCCAATCTAATTTGGTGAAAAACAATACCTACGATACATGAACAAAACATAATCAAATATAAATCTGATATGAAATATGATTCTATAAAAAATCTCCTTCTTCACATTAAAACAACCATAATTCACCAGTAATATTGAAACTAATCACCTTATCATCTGTTTCAGTATGCATTCTCAATTTCAAGTTTATTAGTAGCTGTTAATTCTTACACGGAACCCATTAGGAAAAAACAATAACAATTAAGTACTTAAGCTCGAGGATTTTTCTCAATTACCTATTAGTCCACAATCAAGTTTAACAGAGTTTGGACGGCTCAGAACGTCTCAAGAAGATGGATCGATGACGCGGAAAGGTTCATGAAGTGAAAATTAATGAACGATAATAAATCTACAAGGTTAAGTGAAGTTCCAATGGAGACAGTAAATCAATATATGAGATCAAATCTGCAAAATATCTGACGTTCCATAAACAATCCCATAAGAGAAAGGTGTAATGAAGATAACGGCTATGCAAACATAAGAAGAGATCTGCATCTGATTAAGGAAACGTTACAGAGGCCAACAAGGATGTGCACACAACGGCCATGGTTCTAGGTTCAAGAAAAAATTACAGAGGCCAAGGAATGCACACACACACAACAATTACGAACTTCTGAGCATTGCATGAGCTAGATTGACTTATACAATCACAGAATCCAAATATTCTTGCTAGTTTATCAACAAAACACGATTTATGGGTATGCACGTTCAAGCAAACGATTGACAGATAGGGAAATTGTGAAGGAGGAAACAAAACTAACGTGAAGGATCAAAATTCGAGAGGTTTTCTGCATGAGTCTGCATGCTTGAATGAAAACAAATAATGAATGAATCCATGATCCATCAACAAAACGTCCTGCCTTTTTTTTCCCAAAACGTGAGGGAAGGTGAAAAATGAACACATGAGGGAATGGCATACGTTTTTGGGTGTTTTTATTTCCCATGCAATCAAAAACACAATGTTCAGAAATAGTGCTCTGTGCATTTTTAATTTATACAAAAAATATTCCCATTCCCACCAAACGGCTCAAAGTTAAACCCCCCCCCCCCCCCCGGCTTATCCTTAGGAAAATCATGCCCCCATCTCTTTAACGTTTGTGGTGCATATCTGGCTATAGGTTTTTAATTAATTTTTATTTTACATGATGTCTCAAGCATACCATGTTTGGCTATCACATGCACCGCCGGCATTGATTCTAACCGCCAAACACAAACACAAAATCAATGGCAGGGCCTTGGCCTTGAGCTCCTTTCCATGATTTAATACAATATTCACATAATTTGAAATTTAATATCACGGGGTCAAAAACTAGGGTGTTACACAAATTACCAATATCTGATGGAATCTTGGAGGAAAATAACGCTTCCTAACAAGTTCAAGTACTTCAAATTGGACCACTAAGGGATATATGTATTTCACCACTCAACATATTGTGCGATAGATCCAATTACTCTATAAATTGGTATAGGTTTGGAGAACCGACTTGAGGAATGATATCAATAAGAATATTCCATGAAAAATATTTGTTATGTAAACCCAACTCAAACAAATCACCAAAACTTCTTCCAATGAATCAATTCTTGTTGAATTCAAGTAAGTAAACCCTATTACAACCCATTAAATATTTTGGAATGCATCCTAAGATCTTGTTATATGATATATTGATGAGCCTATAATTCTACAAGGAGGACATGGAGGGCAGTTCTCCAGTGAATCTTTGCCAAATAAATCTAGAGACTCGAGGTTTCTTCAGCTTCCTATATAGGAAGGAATAGTAACCACAAGTAAATTAGTGTTTAATATAATAAATTAAACAAAATTCAACCATTGCACAAAATTTGGTAGGATACCTGAAAGCACATTGTAGCTAAAATCCAAATTTCTCAAAGATAATGGTCTCCTAAATCTATTGATAAAGGACTAGATAAATTGTTATTTTTAAAATGAGTCTCTCAAACACTACTTAGAGCCCCAATGCCCACATGCATAGTTATTACAGAGGAATTACATGACAAAAGAAATGATATCAGATATTTCAAAAACCAAATTCAGTTAGGAAGAGATTTGGAGATTTGGATAGATGGTTTATAGATAAGCTCAAAGCTGATAAAGTAGAAAAAATTCTCAATTTAGAAGGAAAGGCACTTTGAAATGGATTATGGGAAGGAGAAATGACCCTGAGAGAATTACATTGTCTAAATAGTTTGGAAGGAATTGTACCAAATAGTGCATTGTGATTCAAATTCATGGTCTAGAGTCTAGGAATCTGCACCAAAATATGAATTGATACTTATATTGCTAGAGAAATTGTTGTAATTGAAAGAAAGCAAGTGAAGGGACTAAATCCTAGTGAGATATCTGTCAATATTTCTAGATCAAAAGAGATTTTCCATCACCACTTTTTTTTACTCTTCCTATTGTTATAAACAGGACCGCAGAGCAATAACATATATAGAGTTAAATCATTAAAAAATATGCAAAAACACATTTAACACATTACAGAGAGACACAAATATAATATGGTTCACCCAAGAGATGGGCTACGTCCACATAGAAATTGTCATTCCTTTTATTCGCGTCCAGAAAGATGAAGGGATACAACCTGCAACATATCCACTCAATTTCCTCTTCACACTCTCACAGTCTCTCTCACACAAGCACAGAGATTGTTTACAATGCAATACAATACCATACCATACCCAACCGTATTACAATGCTTTTCTTTTATAGGGGAAATACCATGGGAAAATACTGTTATTAACCCAATACCATGGGTCCGAAAAACTGTTGGCCAACAAACATGAGTGTACAATAAACCTAGGGTACAAACACGACTGAATAACATCTATGAATCCGGAAGATTAGGATCCACAACCAACACCTATTTTGGGGTTGCAAATCACACTCGCCCACAAACATGGGTTGTCATCATATTCTTTCCAAGAAAGAAGGGATGATTTTCAGTCATGTAAGTATACCTTGAAAATTATCAACCACTTACCATTTGTGTGAAATAAATATCACATTCAACTTCATATCCAGAGAATGGTGTTTTCCATGATTTTCCTTCTTTCGGGATTAACTCCTTGAGTCCCATTCAGGAGTTGGTGGGAACTTTTCCTTTTTTTTTTAATTGGTGTAATCTCACACACGTGGAAATTACAATGATGGAACGCCTTTTTTCTAACAACTGTTGGGCCAAAAGGAGAAAAAAGTGTAATTTTCAATCATTTTAAAAAATTTCCAACGTTACAATGTATTTATATAAAAAACATTCGAAAATATTGTTGAAAGCTTCCCACAACTATAATAGTGTAGGAAGGGACTTTCCTCTAAGTTAATATTTTTATCAACTAAGAGTAATAGGAGGGGTTGGTATACCATTCTTGTAGCTTAATATTCTTGTTTAGGTGGATCTTGAAAAAGGGTTGGATAATCTTATCGATTAGTATTTTATATTAAGGGAATGACCAAGGAATGATGCTCTTATCTAGCTGTAAGGTTTTGAACCTAAGTCATCTTTGCACCTTCTACTCCTTCTCTGAATCTTTCATGAAAATATAGTAGATGTTATTGTAGTGGCATGTGCACGGTGTCACATGTTTGTGATGTTTTATAAGTATTTTCTTCCATGCCCCAATTTCAAGTACACGCATCCAATTGAATCTTATGTTGTTTTATGACAACAAGTTGTATAGAATTTTACCTTTTGTATAGTCGTCTTAAGTTGGGAAGAATAGGGGACTGGTGCAATCAACTATGGTCATTTTATCATTGCAGTTATCTATTGTATACGATGGTTTTCTTCACAAATATATCACGTACATAAATACTGTTTGTCACTATTTCTATGGTACTATGATTTGTTGCTAGGTGGCTTGTTTATCCTTATTTCAAGAAGAAATTTGATTACTGAAACTCTTGTCTAATATTATTTCACCAGATTTCTTTGATGTCACTAGTAGTGCTCCATTTCTTAAGATAACGAGGGACTCCTGTATATAGAAATTGGAACATGCAATACATACTGGCATGTGTTCACAACCTGCAAACTAAAACCTAATCACCAAATGGTAAAATAATTAATACTAGTAAATATGATTAAAACGAGATCGCTTTGAAATGCAAAAATATTAGTTCTTGTTTAGACTTATCAGTTTGAGGCTAATATTTTGAAATTCTTTCATGGAAGATTATGATGAGCTCAAATGGCTTGACCAAAATTTCTGGTTTTGGTATCCATTAAACCAAAACAATTTTTGCTCAGAAACGTTCTATTTTGCAGGTTATGTTCCAGTTGTTACATAATAACAATGCAAACTATTAACTAAAACCCAACTATCCATCCCTAAAATCCTATCAGAAACATAAAGAGAACAACTTATTTTAATCTGCAACATAGATTTACCTCGACGTATGATGCAGGGGTTTAATCAACCAATTGATGAAAATGGATAGCGTGATAAAGGGAAAATTTGTGAGGGGAGGGGTTTCAACCAACGCACATGGTGAGGAAAAATGACTTCAAACATAGAAAAAGAGATTAAAAATAGATATTTAGGGCTCAAGACACTGATTTTTGAGTCATTGGATCCTCTATTGCTGTTCTCATCTATGCTCAGTGTTTCTAGCTCAGACTAAGAACCAAATGGGATTCATTCAAAATATTGTTCTATGGTTTGTCGTTGTTATATTTGGCTTGACGTCTAGGATTTTGTTGTCGGTTTGAGCTGCCACCACCTCTTTCTCATCATGTTAGGGTTTACTCTCTATTTCCCTATCTGTTTCTACTATTTATGTTGAGTCGTGATAGTTTGTGGATGTTCCTAAATCAGGTTTTGGTTGTTCGTGGTTGCTCATGAACCAAGGCGTGACTGTTTTCCGCTCCTTGAGATAGGTCATGACTATGTTATGCTCCTTGATTTGGGTCGTGACTATTTGTGGCTACTCCTGAACTAAAATGTGACTGTGTTATGATCCTTGATCTAGCCCATGATTGTTTGTGGCTGCTCCTAAAATGATATGTGACCGTGTAATGCTCCTTGAGCTGGGCCATGACTGTTTCTATGCTCCTTGAGATGGGATGTGATTATTTTTCACTCATTGAGTTGGGCCATGACTGTGTTTGTGTTCCAAAGTCTAGATAATAATTTA
Source organism: Pseudotsuga menziesii (assembly GCA_001517045.1). NCBI lineage: Eukaryota > Viridiplantae > Streptophyta > Pinopsida > Pinales > Pinaceae > Pseudotsuga > Pseudotsuga menziesii. Next base: position 355,976 of record LPNX010443370.1, read on the forward strand.
TCTAGACAACAAATAAAGTTCTAGATGTCAATTCAATTGCAACTAGCACTTCACAATTTTCCACACATTACCTTTTTAGTAGGGTGACACTTAAGCATAGATAGCATAACCAAATTACCATAAGCATGAACAAATGACTCACTAGGAACTCTATTTTAGAAGTTCATTGATTCCTTAGAATCTCTTAAATGAATGTCTTGTTCTCTCCAAATGAGGCCAGTCCTAGGGTCTAGGGTTAATGTCCTTAAGCTCATCCGTATAACACCTTCTCCATTTATTATAAGTGTGATACTATGATCATTACAGTTATAATAAATATAAGGAAATGATTCTTTAATTTACAAGCCTCTTGCCTAATGATTATTTAATGTATAAGCCTCTTGCCTCATTATTCACAAAATACATGGCTATATAGAATAAGATATATCCTTATAGAATACTAAGGAACTCATAGTATTGAGGCCAAAATATGATACAATCCATCATATGGAAGAGGTAAATACCTCACAACAATCTTGATGATGACAATGATAACATTGAGGATGATGATGGTTATAACATTGATGAGGATGAGGATGATGTTGATGATGATGATGAGGATGATGGTGAGGATGAGGGTGATGGTGATGGTGATGATGATGATGGCGGTGGTGGTGATGACGATGGAGATGATGATGATGATGATGCTAAATGATCATGATGATGAGGATGAAGATGATAATGATTATGAGGATACCATTGTTGATGATGATTATGATGATACCATTGATGATCATAAATATGAAGATGATGATGGTTGCGATTATTCTAATGAGGATGAACATGATGATGATGAGGAGGAGGAGTAGGAGGAGGAGGAGGATGAAGATGATGATGATGGTAACAATGAAGTTGATGATGGCGATGATGAATTGGGGAAGGAAAACTGTGGAAAAGGAAATACCGGGAGGAAATTGCGGAAGTTAAAAATGAAAACTAGGGATTTCCGCAATCGGCCGCAATCTGCAATTGCAGAATCAGAGTTACAAAAACTCTATTGTGGAAAGGTTTAAGATGTGGAAAGACTGAGGTTGGGGAAAGCAAAGAATTGCGGAAATATTCTTTTGCTCAAGAATTTTTTTTTAAACTAAGTGTGCAGGGAGGGCTTATATGAGTTAGGACACTAGTGTAAGTGTGCCTTCAAATAAAAATAGAAGGAGGGGCCCTTAAAAAAAATGGGGAAGCAGTTGCAACAGCAATAATTGGTGACCGGCTCGTGAACACATATCTCTGAAAAAATCCCTCTTTGAAAAACAAGATTGCCACATGGTGTTATACTATGAATGTACAACAATTTATTCAATGTATTTCCCGAGACTTATTTAAACCATATTTATTCAGGGATGCAACTTTCATGCATTACATTTGATACCATTCCCTTGGGAGTAGGGTAACCAAGAATTCAGAGTCTTGATAACTCTCCTGGGGCCAGAGTATGAAGTTCATTTTAATCCCTTTCTTTAGGTTGCCACAATATAAGACTCCAAAGGATCGTAATAGAGTAAGACATATGTATTCATTTGTTCCTCGTTCCCATGCTATAAGCATTCCTTTGATTCTTTCTTTATGACTGAAAATGTCTTCTGAGTCTTCCTTGATTGTTTCTTTTACTTTGAGAATTCAGTATGGGTTCTTCCATCCATAATGTCCTTTTGTGTGAGTTATAAGTTTTCCTGCTTATCATGCTCACGGACGGAGAAGAACCTTGCTTAAAATTTGTTGTTTAGACAACTCTTTTGATCTAATGATTTATTTCTCCAGCATCATTTTTCAATTGAAGACTGAATATTTCATAATTTTGACCTTTCAATATAATCATTTTGGCCTCTTTGATTTGTAGCATGGGATCATTTTGAATGCCATACATTTGTCAGACATGCTTCCTTTCTATGGGTCCATCATGGTATGCTTCTTGAGACAGTTATTAATGTGAGAATGGATGGAACCCCAAGATAGTACTCCATACCCCATGAGTCTTAGTTATTTCACAGGGATTATAATGATTCAAATGTGGGATTGAAGCTTTGATTCCCCTCTTATCATTTGTCAAAAGTTAAAGAATATCATATTGATCAAGCTTTACCACTTGCTCCTTCCCATAAGCAGTTCATGTCTTTCAAAGATCTTCAAGTTTAATCAAATTCCTATATTCCCAAGAGCCAAAAAAATGAGTTGGTTTATTATAAGCAACAAACTAGGGCTATGAATCAAATAAAATCAGAAAAGAAAAATAAATTAGAATGATCTTAAGAAAATAAGAGTTTTATTTATGTACAAAAGTGTTCCCAAATCCTAGGTGAAGTATTGTTTAAGATCAAGGCCATTTACATGAAGGTTCTATTCCTTCCCTTGTAAATCTTGCAACTTGTAAGTTGAGAGGCCAAGTTTCTCAGAAATCTGATAGGGGCCAACCCATATATGTTGAAATTTTTTGTGTTTTCCCTTCTCGTTATGCGGATGATCCCACTTTAATACCAAGTCTCCTATTTCAAAGTTCCCCTTCCTGATGTTGGTTAAATCTATCTTTGGACTTTTGTTTGGATTCTTCAAGCTTCAATAAAGTATTAATGCGTGCTTGAAATATATCGATATTGGAACCTCGTGATGCTTGAGCTAATTGTAATGATGGAAGCAGAGTGTTTCGGGGTAAAATAGCTTCCTTCCCATATACCAGAGTATAGGGAGACACTCCTAAGGAATTATTGCATGACCATATCTGCCCATAGTGCATTTGGAAGGGTTGTGTGCCAATTTCTTTGATTTTTAATAACGGTTTTCTTCAAAATTCGGATGCGATTCATGTTTGTTGATTCTACTAACCCGTTTCCCCGAGGATAATAATTTGATGAATAATGTAATTTAATTCCCTTTTCATAAGAAAACTCAGTTATCTTGATAGATGAGAAATAAGATGCATTATAAAAAACAAGGGAAATCATTAGAGGAAATTTGGGGTCTAAAATGCGCCTTATAGGAAAACGTGCCAACAATAAGTTCTTGTGAGTTGGAATTCAAGAACCAATAGAATTCCAATAAAATAAGTCAACCATAATGGTTGAATTGCCATATTTGTCATAAAAAAACTACTTTTTTGTTTGTATTTTCGACATATATCCGTGTGTTTTTACTCAAATTTCAATCGGGAGAGCTCGTTGGATGTGGAATTTGATTCTGCATCCAACGAGTACCCACACAGCATACTTTTGACGGTCCCCACTTCCCCAAAAACAAGAAATACCTGAAAAAACGTGATGATGGCATCATCATCACGTTTTTCAGGTATTTCTTGTTTTTGGGGTAGCAGGGAGCATCAAAAGTATGATGTGTGAGCACTCATTGGATGCAGAATCAAATTCCACATCCAACGAGCTCTCTCGATCAAAATTTGAGTAAAAACACAGGGAGATATGTCGAAAATATGAACACAAAAAGTAGTTTTTTCTTTTTTCCTCCAAAATTAATAAATATTATTTTATTATTTTAACTATTGTTTTACTATTTTAACTATTATTTTATTATTTTCCTTAGGAGTCCCTTTTTAGACCTCAAAATTCCTCTAATGTGGAACCCCAAACCTGGTCATAATGTTCTCTTGGCATAAATTTGATGACCGCATCCTCGTTCACTTTGTGCAACGGGACCGCTTCAACCCATTGTGTGAAATAATATGTAGTCATAAGGATATACTGATGTTGTAGTGAAGAGTTCAGATTCATTTCCCCAATGATATATATGCCCCACTGTTCAAATGGTTCTGAAGTAATAACAGGATGTAACGGCACGGCTTCTTTTGACAATCTTCCACCACTCCTTTGGCACACATCAAACTTTCTTGCGTAAGCATGAGCATCTAATTTGAATAGAGTGGGCCAATAGTAGCCAGTTTCGAGAATCTTATGATTGGTGGTATCTCCAGAGAATTGTCCTCCCGTGGGACTGTCATGCAATTCTTTAACTACTTTGGATGCATCTTCTTAATCGAGACATCTAAGAAAGACTCCATCAAAATTATTCCTGAAAAGAACTCCATTAATTATCTAGTAAGAGGCCGACTTCAATCAAAGTGTCCTTCTCTACTTGGAATTCTAATGTTTCGGTAGATTTCCTTGCTGAAGATAATGCACTAGATCTATGTACCATGATTCAGGAGGAATGAAAATGGGACATACATCAATAAATTTTAATTCATATTCCTTCTCCCAGTCGTAATCCTCATTATAACGACCTTCTAAAAGAAACTTGCATAACCCTTGACCTTTAATGATAGTAGCTAGCTTGAATTCTAAATTGTATTCTTGCAGCGCTGTCACCCAGATTCCTCTTCGCTCACCCAATTATTTCTGTACGAAGAGGGACCTAACAACTGGATGAGGAACAATGACTTTTGTTCTATTTTTCAAAATATAAGGCCTGAATTGTTTTACTGCATTAAAAACTATGTATTCATGTTTTTCTACAGATGGGTAATTCACTTCATCCCCTTGTAATACAGTTCTCATAAATGATATTGGGTATTCATCTCCTAATTCTCTTTTCTAAGTGAGCGCCATTGCAAGAGAATTGTCTAAAGCAAAGGTATATAGAGTGAAATCCTTATCAAATCCCAAACTCCTTAAATAAGGTGCATGAGATATTGATATTTTGATGTCTTTAAAAGAAACCTTCACAATATCATTCCACTTGAATTGTATGCTTTGCTTCACCATTTGCTGCAAATGTTTTACAATTTGTGCAAAAGATGGTACAAACCTTTGAACAAAATTTATCGTGCCCATGAATGGATGCATAGCTTTTTTGCTATGGGGAAAAGGAATCTGAGATATAATTTCAACTCTCTCTGGGTCAATTGAGATCCCTTTCTTTGAGATGATATGACCTAACAATTTTCCTTCCAGAACTGTGAAAATTCTCTTATTTGGATTTAAATATATGTCGTATTTTCTACAGCGGTCAAAAATCTATTTCAAATGAAAAATGTGGTGTTCCCTTTTATTGTAGAAAACTATCACATCATCTAAGTATACCACTACACAGTGGTCGATTAATCCCCGGAATGCAATGTCCATGGCCCTCTGAAATGTAGCTTCGACATTAATGAGGACAAACAAAATTCTTATATAAATGAACGTCCCCCACTTTGTGCAAAATGTAGTCTTCAATCGATCCTATTCAGCCACTAGCACTTAATTATAACATGAGAATCCATCTAAAAGGGAGAACAACTCTGATCCTAACACCATTTGAAGAATTTGTTCCATTGGTGGAACTGGATAATTATCTTTATCTGATGCTCTGTTTAGATTTCAGAAGTCAACACATAACCTTATTTCTCCTGACTTCTTCCTTACTAGAACTAAATTAACCACCCATTTGGAATGTCAAACTCTGAAGATAATCTTTGCATCTAGTAACTTCTTCACTCCACTTTGGATTAAAGGTTCTAACTTAGGGTGCATTTTCCAGAGTTGTTGTTGAAATGGTTTTACGTATGTCTTTATAGTAATTATATGTTGAATGATGCACGTGTCACATGTCTTTAGATATTCATATGTCCAGGAGAATATATCTTTTTATTGTCGAAAAAAATTAATAAACTGGCTCCTTTCTCCAGGAAAGCAACAAGTTCCTAAATTTACATACTTGGGCTCAGCTTTCGTCCCTAAATTTATTAGCTCATATTGCATAGACAGACTATCGATTTTGACGTCGGCTGGTTTTCTGAATTTGTTATGTAGATGAAAATTTCCTTCAACCATCCTTACTCCTTTGGGCATGAAATTTATTTTGCTCACCTCTCCATTTTTTAAATCTTCCTGATGTTCCTCATCATCAATCACAAATTCTTGGAAAACTTCATTATTGATCAGAAAATTGATAATTTGTTCATCGTCATCAAATACCCTCAAATTTGTGATTTTATCAGCTATTGATGTCCTAAAAATAAGTTCAATGGAACACTTAGGATTATTTAGCACTAACCTGGAAGCAGAAGTAGCTAATAAATCAACTGTAACATTTCGTAATCTAGGAATTGAGTTTATATTAAAAGAATTAAAATGTGCTATCAAATTCCATACTTCAACTTGATATCCTTTTAGGTGTGGAGATAACAATGAATCGTGTCTCTAACTTTCCTAACCACTATCTCATAATCACCAAAAACTTTTAAATTTTTTACATTTAGTTCAATGGCTCTCTTCAGGCCCTGGACTAGATCTTCATATTAAACGGTATTGTTTGTGCATTCAAACTCTAGTCTACAAGAGAGAAAATGTGTATTATGTTCAGGATCAATCAGGACACAACTCGCTCCTGATCCCTCTTATGTTTTAGAACCATCAAAATATAAAAACCAAAATCTATCTTCTAACACTACTCGGTTAGTATCATTTCCTACGTTAGTGAATAAATTTACTTTGTTATAGTCAATATCATCAGTCCATGGAAATCGGAGGAGATCAGACTACGTGTCTGATTCACAATTTACTTCTTCATCTTGGTAATCCCCTGCTTCAAGCTCTAAAAAATAATTTCCCAAAACTGAAGACGAGAAATTTACATGCTCATTCTTTTCTTCCAATTGAGTTATGTTTTGTTTCATATGTGGTTCCCTCAATATCTTAATCTGATTTTGACTATTTGGGTATGGTAGCCACATTTGAGACCAATCGATTGCAAAGTAACCATTAAGTTTCATTGACCAGTCCCTGCTCAATATTAATCCATAATCCTCCGGTATATCTACCACCATAATATGTATGAACTGGCATACTCTAGGATTTGCAGACAATCAAATCAACACATCTTTCATCTCCCCTATAACCTTAACAACATACCTATTCAATTGAATTATTTGAGAGGGGTACGGTGTTGGTTTACCATTAATCTTCTTACATATCGAAAGTAACATAACATTGTATGAGGCCCTAGAATCTACCAAAGAGTTATGTACGTTGTGATTAAAAATATCAAATAATAGCAGAAAAGGAAAAGTCTGAGATTTAGATTTTCCACCAATGCTTGCTTCGTTAATCTCAATATTAGATTCAATGGCTTCTGAAGTACTGTTGGGTTGTGAATTAAAGGCTTCCAATAGTTTATTTCTTTGTTGAGGCAGATTACATAATTCGAATAAAGAGATATTTGCTTTATTTTTCTTAATGTCTTCCAGAATATCATACCCCATGGCATGTTCTGCCAAACCTTCCATAGTTCCTTCTATTTTATTTTCCAAGGTCTTCACAGGTTTGTTAACTACTGGATTTGTCTCTTTTTTGTTTACCGTATTAGACTTAGGTGATGTTTGAGTAGTGCTGATAATTTTATTCATGGTTTCTTTTATCTTCTTTGTTTTAGGCAGCACTAAACTTTGATCCATAACTGGTCGTTTGCTTCTTGTTGTAACATTCACTGCTGATACATGTATTTCTTTAGTCTTCTCTTCCTCTCTCAACCCCAATGTGGGTTCCCAATCCCATAATACCATTGTGGTTTCTTCATTTGTTTCTTTCAGGTCATTTGTTTGGTCTTCTTCCACCTCAAGCTCTATCAATTGGGCATCTAACAGTTGATTCATAACTAGAGTCATCAAATTTATCCACTGCGGGAAACTTTTTTCAGAATGATTCTCCTGATAAAAAGTACATAAATGGTCCATGCGTACTTCATTAAAATTTAAAACAACAGAATTAATTAAAGGCGGTTGAGACTGCCCACTTTCTTCCCTTTTCTTGTAATAAGGCTTGAATGGCTTTCTATATGAACTAGCTCCCTTATCTTTTTCTAAGTCTACTATCTTATTTGATAACTTATGTACCATCTTGACCACATTTTCTAACTCATTCGAGTGTTCTTCTTTGGGCCTTGTTAACAGCAAAGGTTTTTCACTGGTTTTGGTTTTCACTTCTGGTTTAGAAGTGTGCTTTACTATACTATCAAGATCAGCTTCCGCCCTGTTGGCTTCGTCATAATTTTCTACTGGTGTAGGCTTGAATGTTTTTTTCACAAACATTGCTATTTGTGGGTATAGTGTTGTAGTGTAATATTCTACCAAAGATTCTTCATCTTGTTTTTTTGCAGCACTAAAACTGCTTAAAAGAGTAGTAAACCTTTGATTGAAATCTTGAACCTTTTATTTATTTTCCATCCTCATAGACAATAACTCTTTCATAAGGGTAGCTATAGTTTTTTTATTACCAAATTTGCTTTAAATACCATTTCAAAAGTATCCCAGTTTGCTATTGAATTGTCTTGTAGACTAAAGAACCAAGAATATTCTTTATGCTCAAAAGTATATGGAAACAATCTGCATACAACATCTTCATTTTCAACATTTAAAATATCCAGAGCGAGATAAAAAATTTCCAAATGGTCTTCTGCAGAAATTCATTTTCTGGGGTCAAACATTGGTAACACTCGTTTTGGGTGCTTAGGTAAATCATGCAAAGACGCAGCCATATTAAGTGGTGTTTTGGCCCTCCATGTCGATTGATTAACAATTTCATCCATAACTTAAGGTGGAGACTATGGTGGAGAATGTGGGAAAAAATGAGTTGTAGGAGACTCTATTCCCAAGTGATCAAGAGGTCGAGTGATTTATTGGATAGATAGATCAACCAATTCTTCCAAATTTTCAACAGGATCGAATCTTGAGTATAAGAGATTGCTTTCTTGGAATCTTGCCTTCTAGGTAGCGCAGGGATTACTTTCAATCCTCTGAGTTTCTTAATGTAATATTGTGTATGACTTCGAAAGTGATCAACTTCTTCGAATGGGACATTGTACAAACATTCTAAGTCTTCTTCTTCAGAACTTACCTTTTCTCGTTCTTTAGATTCAAGAATAAAATCTTCAGGGAAAGGCATTTCAGATGTTGTTTCAATGTATTTTTTTCTTACAAATGGATTTCCTCTGCCAACCATGCACTGACGGACCTCCTTCTAGAACCAAGTCTATTGATGCTTGGAAACTTTCCCAAGTACCGACAGTAAGGATTCTCCCCAATGATTTATCCCAAATAGATCCTCCACCATTTGGTATGGGGAATCTATCTAGTTAACGGTCCGACTACCATATATTAAGTTGTTTTAAAACTCTATCAGTTACGTCTTGGTCCACTGCTTATGTAATTTTATTTTTAAAGATGAGATGCAAGTGCCTAAATGCATATAATTGATGAGAAGAAACCTCATAGATGATGCGCAGGTTCTTACCTCTCGTCTTGCAGTTCCTTCCTTCTCAATTATTCTTCTAAATATAAGACTAAGCTAATATATCTTATCCCCACAAGGAACAAATTTAGAGTTCAAAGTAATATACTACAAAATGTTCATATAAGTCTAATAGATAGTTGTTCCAACACAATATTCACATTTACAGTAAAAAGGATACCAGAGATAGCTCTGATATAATGAAATCATTTATTACTCATTCATTACACAAACATTTACACAGACATCAAATCTATTCATAACGAAAGAATTAGTGTCAAGAAGTTAAAACAATCTCATTGTATAATGTATCAAAAGGAAGAAGAAACAATTCCATGGGATGCATTCCACACATTCCAAGCAAAATTCTGTGTAGGACTTTGTTCCATCCAATTAATCTGACTTATTAGAAAAGAATTAGTTCTTTTACACAATAGTCCAGTCTCCCTTATGCCAGCAAAAATTCATTCTCTCATCCTCTACACCCCTATTTATTACAATCTGAATTCGTTGCCTTGCGACCTTTTCTCTACCCTAACCCTGGAAATTCCCAAACTTTGTCCTTAGTGTTTTAAACGAGAGAATATAAACGGTTTCATAAGAAATGAAATCTATATGGGCCCTTCCCTGCTGGAAACACATGCAGACAGTCTGTTAGCTTCCTTCGTGATTGTGTCATACTTTATCATCTTAAGCACCAGTAATTTTGTTGTGTTTCCACGTGTGCCACTTCTTAGTCATGAATCCCTTGCCCCTGTGTCAACTTCACGCTCTCCTTAATGATCCAATATCATTTAATGAAAAATAATACCTGTGATACATGAACAAAACGTAATGAGATATAAATCTGATCTGAAATAAGATTCTATAAAACTTCTCCTTCTTCACATTTAAACAACCATAATTTTCCAGTAATATTGAAACTAATCACCTTATCATTTGTTTCAGTATGCATTCTCAATTTCAATTTTATCAGTAGGTGTTAATTCTTACACGGAGGGTGAAGAGTACCCCATTAGGCAAAAATAGTAGCAATTAACTTAAGCTTGAGAATTTTTCTCAGTTATCTATTAGTCCACGGTAAAGTTTAACAGGCTTTCGACAGCTCAGAACATCTCAAGAAGATGGATCGATGATGGGGAAAGGTTCATGAAGTGAAAATGAATGAAAGATAATAAATATGCAAGGTTAAGTGAAGTTCCGCTGGAGATAGTAAATCAATGAATGATATCAAATCCACAAAATATATGACGTCCTTGAAAAAATCCCACAAGAGAAAGGTGCAAGGAAGATAATGAATCTGCAAAGATAAGAAGAGATCTACATCTGATCTCAAATTAACGGTTAAGAATAAATCCACAAAAAATCAATGGCTCGGATAAAAGCAAAACAGGATTTGCGGAAGGGAAATTGCGGGATTTAAAATTAGAAATTTGGGTTTTCCACAACTCGCAATCCGCAATCCACAAAATCAATGATCAAGAATAAATCCTCAAAAATCAACGGTTCATAGAAAAGCAGAATAGGAATTGTGGAAGCAAAATTGCGGGAGTTAAAATTAGAAATTTGGGTTTTTCACAATCCGCAAAATCAACGATCGAGAAAGAATTCGCAAGAAATGCGGAAAAGGAAAGGAGAAATAGAAATTGTGGACGTTAACTTCAGAAAACATTGGATGTGCAATCTGTAATCCACAATCCGCAAAATATCAAACGCTCCAGAAGAATCCCGCATTTGATCTTGAATCGACTGTTAGGGATGAATCCATAAAAAATCAACGGCTTAGAGAATTGCGGAACAAGAATTGCGGAAAACAAAATGCAGGGACTAAAGTATGGAATTTAAAAATGAAAACTAGGGATTTTTGCATTCTACAATCCACAATTGCGGAAACAGAGTTGTGGAAACTTTATTGCGAAAAGGATCTTGCAAAAATACTGAGGCTGTGGAAATCTTCTTTTTCTCAAGTTTTTTGAATGAAAACTATGTGTGCAGGGAGGGCTTATCCGAGTTGGGACACTAGTGTAAGTGTTCCTTCAAATAAAAATATAAGGAGGGGACCTTAAAAATCATTTTTTTTGGGGGGGGAGTAGTTGCAATACCAAAAGGATCATGCAGAATGTGGGATGAATTCATATTGCTATGCAAGAGACTATTATTGATTCACCTCATTGATCTTGATATTGATAGAGTAGGTCCCTTTGTATATTTTTAGTGGATGCTTGTAATCTATCAAAAATCATGATAAAAAAGGGTATTCACGTTAATATTTACAGAGCCTACCTCCAACCCAAATTTATGAACCTAGAGTCCCACTTTATGCCAAACTTTAAGATTATTGAATCTTAAGTATATCTAGCATCATGATGGACTCAACCATTCCGTTGGTACACTAGAACCCAATTTCCTTATATTGTGAGGGTCACTCAAACATCTAAAAGTTGTATTTCATCAACTTCACAGTAAGACAATCACCATATTCCTTGAGAGCATCATATTTTTTGGATATGCTCCTTAGAGCCTAAGGCCAAGGATCATTTTTTATTTAAATATTATTGTTACTACAAGATTAAAAGATGGTTCTTCTTTCTATTTATGAGTAAATTGGTTCTCTCAAGACATTCATGGCTTATGAGTACACTAGAGGCTTACTCCCCATCCTATAGGAGATGCTCAACCTTCATCAACAACTTATCAAAAAATGATACATTTGATTGCAAAATTTGATGTTGACCTTAGGTTATGAGGGTAATAATTCACTATGGAATCAAAAATCCTTGTAAATTATTCAAAATTACTCCTATTTTTCCTAACCTCATATGGAGTTGATATTCTAATGACTAAAATGACTTCAAAAAAATGACATCCAAGAAAAAATTTAGTAACTTTTACAATGGCTTGCTCACCTAAAAAAAAATGCACAATGAGAAAATATATAATTTCCAAACGTATGCTTTCACACTTGACACTTCATTAGAAATCCCCAAATTTTCCTTATTCACCTTGAATTGTTGGATTCAAGGTTTCATGGGAACTATTCCATTTTAAAATTCTAAGAATAAAGGGTTTATGGGCACAATGTTTCCTTGGAATTCTTGCATGAGGTTTAATGGGAATGATATCACCCTCCAGTTCTTAGAAGCAAGGTTTTGTGGGATTCATTTTTCCTACAATTCTTGGAATCAATATTTTATAGACCCAAATTCTCAATAGGTAGATATTGGTTTTCTTCTTAAAGGTTATAATAATTCCAAAGTATTCTCTCAATTTGGTTTTCCCTCTTTTATTTTAAATTTATTTTATAGTCAAACATAAAACATGAGAAAAGAGAGGCATATGGCTCACCTTATGTCTAGAGATGTTTTGACTTTGCTCTCTTTAGGCCCTCAATCTTAACACAAACAAATCTCCAATTCTGACAATTTTTTTTAGAGAAGAACAAAGATATCCCAAATCCATTTGAGATAATAATAAAAACATAACTCTATTTTAGGCATTCCAATAGTAGCTATTGTGAGTGCAATCTGGATGAGAGAACTTCTTTAGCATATGATGTCTTTGAATACCCTATGGATTTGTTAGAATACATTTTTAAGGAACCAATGCTTCTTAGTGGGTAAATGGATTTAAATAAACCTATGAATCAAATTAATGAAACCCCAGTGATTTGCAAAATAATTTTTAAATTTGTCAAATAGAAATGATTTAGGGCTTGGTACTCACAAATTTGGGAGGCATTGAATCCTATTAAAGTTTCTTTGCTTGGCCTCCCTCTCCCTACACAGACACAATCCAACTCTGCTCTCCTCAATATCCATTGGTCCAAATTGCCTCTCCCACTGCTTTATCGCTAGTTTTTTAGTTGCCTCAAATCCTCTCGAGCCATGTTGTTGAGATCACAGCTCATTGAACTTGATGGGAACTCGATGGGATGCATGCAGAGGAAGACGTGTGCTTAAGATGAAATGAAAAATGCATTGGTGTGAGAGTTTGAAAGGTGAGGTGAGGTATTTGTTTGTTATTTTTTTATGTATTATTTTTTATTTTTTATATACTAGCCTGGTGGGTTAGATCATGTGGTCAAGTGCTATAAGTAATTGTGAGCAGAAGGTCTCGGGGTCAAATCCCCGGGTGGCTATACATTTCTATATAAGGACCTAACTTTATGTCCCCATCAGGTTATCTCCGTAATTAGAGCAAATGGGGTGAGCCCCTTCAGGTGGGACCCTTATGACTTATTCTTGTGGACGTAGCAACCTCGTTGGGGGATTTATGAACCACTATCTATATATATATATATAGAGAGAGAGAGAGAGAGAGAGAGTTTTAAATACAAATATATACATAAAAAAATAAAAAATAATACATAAAAAATAACAAACAAATACCTCACCTTTAAAACTCTCGCGCCAATGCATTTTTCATTTCATCTTGAGCACACTTCTTCCTCTGCATGCATCCCATCAAGTGTTAGCGGAGTTCAATGAGTTATGTGATGTGTGGGTGGGTGGGTGTGTGTGTGTAATTATTATATATAAATATTGAAAATTAAGATTTAATTTAAAATTTAAAATAAGATTTAATTGAAAAATATTTAATTTTGATTTAAAAAATATTTAATTTTGATAAGTATAAACAGATATAATTATTGGGTGTTAGAGAGTATATGCATAGACTTTGTAGTGGTTATGAATCATATGGGTAAAGGGTTAATTGTGGTAATTTTGGGGATGATAAGGGATAGGGTTTATAGGGGTTGGGGGTTAGGTTTTATAGGGATTATGGTTTATAAGGGTTAATTGTTTTAGGTTTGGGATTGGTCTCATGTGAACCTTTGTTTATTTTCTCCAAGTACTATTCAATGTACCAATAAAAATTCCCTAACAAAATTTCATTACAAATTCCATCATAATTTCTATCTCTTTGTTCTTAATCCTCGTTGAGGTGGCCACTCCACTTCCACTAGAAATTACCTTCTTCAACATGTCGATATTGTCTTCTTGGTTGCAATAATTTAGTACCATAGACTTAAATAAGTCGCACACTACTTCAATCCTTTCATCTAGGATTCTAAACAACGTTGTTGTGTCTAAACACAAAGTTTCCATATCATGACACTCAATGCACATGTTTCTCCAAGTCTAACTTATCTAAGTTGACCTCTATTTTAAATCCCCATATTTAATCACACATCCATTCACCTAATATGACTACCTTTGGTAAACTTCAAGCAAATAACACCACAACCAACAATGCCTTGAAAACAAGCAAACAACATTCAATAGTAAACCATTTAACAAAAATTCAAGACATAAACACGTAAAATGTGGGTAATTCTCAATCTAGGAACCTTAGGATTTTATTTGAAAAATATATAATCAAATATTTATGGTAGAGAGTCCCTTTTGAACTTGTTTCTATTCTACTAGAGAATTACTCTTCCAAAGTCTATGATCCCACCACATGCATCATCAATATTCTCAAAGAAATAATTTAGTTAATGAGCTTACTTCCCACTAGTAAATGTCCTCTACTTCTACACTATGATGATCTACCTTACAAAATTATAATTCTACCATGGTCTTCCATCTCCATTGCAAATTTCCAACACTTAGAACACTCACTTATACAATTATTCCCACTTCGGTTCTTCCTTAGAATCAAGTTTGTCACTTTCCTCCTTTTATCAAACCTATTATTGGATCCTTGAACCTCTTGAATTGTGTACAAGTTGCATGGTCACCTGCACCTAGACTTGGTGATCAAAGCTTCAATCAAAGCATGTCTTTGATTAAAATACACAACACTCCAAGTCACAATCACTTGACTTGAATGAAGGTAAAATAAGCAACTTATTCATCTAAGGAGATCATTCCCATTCCACATCCTCATTTGGACCCAATACTTCAATAGCTTCCTTAAGACACCCAACCATTTCCTTAAGGTATGGATGTGTTCATGTCTTTTTAAGGGGAGACATGAACTATGAAGAGTGCTTACTAGAGTGGATTCCTATCAAAACAAACCCCAATTTGAGATAAAAATAGAGAGAGTACTAAGAATCAACATATAATGTGTGTTGGAAAGAAAGAGAGAAGGAAATATTCAAAAAGAAAAGAAAAATACATGTATGGGGATATCCATGAAAATGAGAAAAATGGAGGGGAGTGAGAATCCACATATATTTTGTGGTTCAAGGAGGGAGAGAAGGAAAGATTAAAAAAAAACAAAATCCATGGATGGGGATATCCATGAAAATGTACTTGAGGGATGTATAAATATGATGAAATCTCAAGCACATGAAAAGAAAAAGAGATAGGAAGAGAAAATGATAAATTAATAAAGTTTATCAAAGTAATGAATGAAGGAATTATTGCTTAGGTAGGAACATGTGGTGCCTTGATATCTTGGAAGGCAGAGAAGTGATATAGCTTAAATATATCACATTGCTCCCTTTGAATTTTGCAATCCATGTATGAAATATTTTAACTTCTAGTTTGAATGTCAAGGTTGTATGCTAAAATATCTACAAACTATCGATGATTAGATGCCCATGCAAGTATTTTATGATGGTGTATTGTAGGATTAAGAAACTATTTGTGTCATGCTAATGGAACACTAAGGTTTATATCCAAAAATATCTTGACCTGTTGGAGACGTTGAATATACATGTTCCTAACAATTTCTGTCACTGGTTGTATGTCAAATTCTCTTGAAGGAGACATGAAGGTTTTATCATAACCTTTGCAAGAACCAATTATGTGGTTAATATTGGAAGGAGCTTCTAGATTACCTCCATTGTAAACTTATTTCTTGTTTATAAACTAAATAAAGTGACATATACGCAATATGAAATAACAAACTACTCTTAACTTGGTCAATGCGTGTGAAAATTCATAGAAAATAACAAGATAATTTTGGAGTTCCTAGTCTCAACTAGTGTCTTGATTAGCCTTATTTCAATGGAAATAATTAATTATAAATGTTATTGATTTACCCAGGTCAAAATGTCATTTTGTATGACAAATGGGTAAAAACGGGTTGATAGTTTGGATGGACTAATGTTTAAATTATGGCCTTTAAGTTTAGGTTAGTGTGCTTTATTTTTCATGGTATTAAATGATCAGTTCATGGATTCAAATGATTAATTTAGATTCTTCCTTGCATGAATAAATAAAATGAGTCACAATGTTTTGTTTTTCTTTCTATAAAGTTTGGCATATCCCTAAACCGTAAGAAACCATCTTCAGTATTACCTACCAATAAGAAGTATTCCCTTACCTACCAATAAGAAGGAGATACAAATAAAAAGGGTGTCAAAGTTCATCCCAAACCAGTGATACAAATAAAAATGCTTCCCTTACATACCAATAAGAAGGATATGCAATCTTTCTTTGGACAGATAAATTTCCTAAGGTGTTTCATTCTTCATTTTTCTCAAGATTTGAAACCTCTAAATCAACTAATGAAGACGAATGTTAAAGACACATAAGCTAAACTATTTCTAACTTTAAAATTGTGATTACTCATTGTATAAATCCTTGGAGTTGTTTCCAAGGCCATAAATTCTAGGTATTTGTGCCTACATCTCTCTTAGTCACTTCTATGAACCAAACATACTTGCATAGAAAATGGCCCAATTGGATCATGGACAATAAGAATATGGAATAGACATTAAACCAATGGAAATCATAAGGGAAATGAGTTTGGATGAATTGCTAACTAAATATTATGCATCAATCCACTTTAACCCTATACTTATCTATATTAACACATAAAACTATCCAAAGGTAAAATTACATTTATTAAAAATACCCAAGGAAAACTTCAAACCCAAAAGATTCTATATACTTAATAATAAAAAATACTAAACATCTTATTAGTTTATCCTAATGTATAAACTAAAAACACAATTTAAAAAGATAACTTTATTTATAATTAATAATATGTCGAAATTCTTCAATGCCTATCATAATTATTATTCTTATAATTAAAAAGCATAAATTCCAACAATTTCAACTAAATTTTGATTAGTTTCATTACCCTTTGACCTTTAGTTCATATTCTTAGTATTCTTTCATTAGATTGTTGTTTACTTTTTTGGGTTATTTGAGCCAAATTCAGACTAACTTGAGAAGGAGGAAGTTGAAACAAGTTAACATTGGATGAAGGAAATGGAATAGAGTTGCAAGGTGCACCCTGATAAGATGTTGATGCCTATGCAACACTTAGAGAATATTGTGCATTTGGAGACAAAGGAGGATATAGGTAGAATTTGTTTTCCTAATAACTTTAACCCATATATCAATAAATAGATTTTGGTTTCAAATGGAACATTGATACATCGTTTCTAGCATGTTTAAATAATTTTGGACCTCCTCCACTGCCACAAGTTGTAAGCTAAAATGAAGAGAAATCAAAGTTTTGAAGGATTGGCCTACTCCCTCTGATGTGAATCTCTATAGGTTTGTTGTTTGATTGTCGAACTGTTTGTGTGGGTCATCTTTGAGTTTGTAAATCCTCTCATAGTGTCAATGCATTCATCTAGACTAACCATGCCAAATTTCAGTCCATACAAGCACAAATTGAAAAACTTTCAACATTGGCCCCATCCAGTACATTAATTATTCTATAGGTTTGTTCTTTGATTTTTGAATTGTTTTTGTGATTCATGTTTGTGTCTGAAAACCCTCCCATACCATCAATGCATGCGTCTTGTCTAACCATGCCAAATTTCAGTCCATACAAGCACAAATTGAAAACAATTCAACATTGGCCACATTCAATACATTAATTATTCTATAGGTTTATTGTTTGATTGTCAAATTGTTTGTGTGAGTCATGTTTGAATCTATAAGCCCTCCCATACTGCCAATGCATGTGTGTAGTTTAAACATGACAAATTTCAGTCCATACAAGCACAAATTGAAAAAAATGCAATGTTGGCCCCATTCACATGACAATTATAATAAGCGGGGTCAAGTACATGAGCAAGGGTGCCTTATTTTTTGGTTATGAAATATCATATAAAAATGAAGGTGAAAATTGCACAATGTTGCATTACCTTACTAGGCTTCTCTTTGTTTCGAGAATAATTTAATATTCTCTACTGATATGGGCCAACCACGTGTATTTGGAAGCTCATCTACCCCCCCCCCCCCCCCCCCCCCCCCCCCCCCCCCCCCCCCCCNTTTTTGTCACAATTAAGAAACAATATCTCTTACAACATATGCCAACGTACTAGAAAATGGCAATCACTTAAAACTATTAATTTATACATACCAATACAAGTCAATAATTATATTAATATTAGTTCAATATATATAGAATAGATATATTAAGGCATACCTCATACACTTCAATGCAATTAATCATTTTCTTCATCCAAGTCCACATATGTATCATCTGATTCTAGATTTAACATTAAAAGAATTAATGGCCATATCATCATCGTCGTCTATGTCAGTTTCGATAATCATGTCATTGTCAATATCATATTCATGAACATTGTCTCCGACATCATCTGCTTAAACTAATTATTTGACATCTTCCTCTTCAACATGATCATCTAACTCATGTTGATCCTCTACATCATCTTCTTCTTCAAGACCCTCTTGGTTTTCCTCTACATTATAATTTAATGGAATTCCCCTTGGATCATGTCTCACAACAAATGACCAACACCCTCTACCTAGAACCTTTGAGTAAAATACTTGTTCACGTTGGCTTGGAATAACATAGGGCTTTGTTCCTGTTTCAAACAACCTTGTATTAACCATGGAAAATCCATTAGCATGTTCAATAATATTTCTAGTAGGATCACGTTGATCCAATCGTAACTTTTACCATTCGAAAACGAGCATAAATCATTTGAAGGATTTAAAGTCACACTAAATAATATATTCCAAATACCCATAGTATCAATTTTCTGAGATTTTTGGATGTCTGCCACTTCTAGAGGAAACATTGGTCACCTAAAATACTGCAGTTATCCACAATTAGATTTTTTTCTTCGTTTCATCCAACTTTTTGATGTGAAATCTATAATCGATGCACCACATAACCTTATGGTGTTTTACCTACAATATGCCAGACACATAAATATTACATCGTCAATTGATAATTAAGTACATATTTATGCTTGAAAAGTATTCAAAATAAATAAATAAAGCAACTTCTGCATCAATATAATTTAAAATAGATAAATAGTATGGATGACTAATATTGTTTCATGTTTATCTTTTAAACCATATGCTAAATCAATTTCCCTTTGTGTAATATTGGTAGATCCATTGTAATGAGTTTCCTTAACCATGAAGCCACACCTTCCCATGATATTATATGACAAGATTGTTTACATCGTTCAATCCATACCTTCATCCAATCAAGATTGTTTGCGACGTATAAATGTAGTGCATCCCACTCTCGACCAACTGCATGATGGAAATAAGATTGAAATTCACAAATTTATAGTTACTTAACACAGTATACATTTATAATTGATGCATATCGAACATTAAAAATTAAATGAGTATGATATATACATAAAAAGAAATATTCAAATGTATTATAATTAATCTCCACCATCCAATAATTACCTTTCACCTCCCTCGATCTACCATTCCCCATCTGGTACTCCCCTTTGAATTTGTTAATGGAGTTTGGATCACAAATGTGAACTAAACCAATATTTGACACTAATTTAGGAAGATATTCACTAATATACACCATGTTCTGGTGTACCATATATCCATTCACCATATAACCCTCAGGACGTGCTCTTTGTCTAACCAAAGCCTTAAATAAATTTCAACTGCCTCTTGACCATCCACTTTGACCTTGAGGGTACAGGTCCACATAAATTTCAAGTGCCTCTTGACCATCCACTTTGGCCTTGAGGGTACAGGTCCACACAATTCAATCTCCTCAACTTGGTGTATGAGGTACTGTTATTGTGCATTGAAAAATGTAAAAGGTAGATACTTTTGAATTTCACACATTAGACAAGGAATTTATCTCCTCCAATACTTTATATCTTCTTTATGGATTTCTTTAGGTGACAAACGTCTACAAGTGATGCAAGAAAATCATGATATTTAACAAAAACAAACATTATAGTACATAACAATTAGTAAAATAAGTGTCAAATATAATTTCTACAATTAATTAAACAAACACTTTATGTATACAAAATATCTAGACTACATACCTCGTGTATTTTCCAAGGTCATGTATAACTTGTTTGACATTATTTTCAAAGTTGTCTAGGAGAGATAGAGGTAGAACATATTGTAGCAATAAAATCGTTTCATTATTTTTTACAAAAGTAGACAAAAAACACCAACAACATGCACTAGTATAAAAAACATAGAAATATATATACCCAAATAATTGCCTTGATGAAGATATTCCAATCATGCATTTTCACCACCCCCCCCCCCAAATTGACCTTTTTTTAGTAAGATATTATTCATGTTTGAACAAAACCCAGTGGAAAAATTAATTTTCTGCATGACTTATTTTACAACATTGCTTCGTTGCTTCGTTAACAACCATGGAAGTGAGATTATATTAATTTGGTATCCATTGCTATTTAATTGAATGACATCTTTCATTGCATGATTGGCTTCCTGAATGTCCTTGCAAATTCTTAAAAAAAAAACTTTGTCACTCCTTCCATCCAATATTTTCTTCAATGTTTGAGCTACATTGTTTCTAATATGCATTGTATCAAACAAATGAAAAATTTGTAAGATCTCATAGTAGGGAAACCTACTAAATTGTTTGGATAACTTTACATTCCTCATGGAATCCCATTAATGTCTTCATGATCATGATGATCATCATGAATCATATTTTATAAAGAAATTATAGAAACCAATATCAATTACAGTAAACAAAACACAATAATAATAATAATAAAACATTTCTTATATGATGATAGATAAACAATATGATATGTACCTTGATGATTTATATTATATTTCAACTTCCATAGGTGAGGTGTCATTCTTTGTGGTTTTAATTCAGACTCTTCTTTCCCATCGAAAAATGTTTTTCGGTACCTCGATACCTATGATTCTTAGAGAGGAAGTGCATATACTCATCAAACACCTCCTTTCCTAAACTTTTTTAATGACGAGATTTCATCTTAGGACCACAAACTGGACATGCAAATTCTCCCTTTATTTGAATACCTGCAAGAGATGGATTAACTATGTCAATTATAATTATATATAATGAATGGATTATTTAATAAAAATGCATGATTAATATATCAACTTCATAAAATTAAATACTATTAAAGTGGATGTTATAATTACATACCACAAAAATGTGATAGCCCCGGGGAATCATGAATTGTCCATACAAGCATTGCATGTAATTGAAATTTCCTATGTTCTATTGGTCTATATACATCATACATAGTGATGGAATTCAATAGCTTTAGTAGCTCATCAATAAGAGGATCGATATATACATTCATATCTTTAACTTGGTACTTCCCTAATTGATTTGAACATATACACTACATAATTATTACAACCATTTTAGATATATAAATAATATATATGAGTAAATGAAAAAAATATATGACATTATGCCACAAATACAACAAATGAGATGCTACTGTGTTAAAAAAATTTGTTGTAAGAAAATACCTTGAACATTCATTGTTAACATTATGTGCTCCCTCTTTATTGGCATCCACTGTGGAGGAATGTTATTGTTGATAATAAAAAAATACGCCAGACCGTGTAAATAGATCTCATCTACACAAATGGATTGACACCATCTGTTGCTAAAGGAAGGATAACATTTCAAGGTTCTTATTTAAAGCGTGGTCATTTTTCCTCCATGTCTCTAAATGCAGAACTATCTGTAGGCATTCGAATAATTCCATCTTCACTTCTATTTCGGCATGGTATTTCATAAATTGTGCTATATTTTTGCACTAGAACTGTCATTGCAAACATGTAATAATGGGGATATAATGAAGAACCTTGTGAGGTACCTTTTTTGTTACTTGATATGTTCAATATATACCGCTATGACATTCTGGGCATTTTGTTTCAAATCCATGTTGTTTATAATATATAATATGATCATTGGTGCATGCATCAATTGCTTTATATTGAATTCCAATATATTTCATGATGGCGGATAAATATTGGTATGTGTGAGGTAAAATATTTAACGGTGGTAACAAAAATTCAGCTATCAACCGACAACAACTTTATAAAAAAAAACACTAGTTAATATAATATATAAAGAATGTTAATGAAAGATATTTCATGATCTCTATTAATTTTACTTACGAACTAACAATAAAACAATTAGAGGAACAAAGATAACATTTATCATGATCATATATATGTGATGGAATATATTAAATACCTTAACATCTGTGTGATTGATGTGTTTGAAAGACCATTCATAACCTTCAAGTTTAGTGTCAGTAATATAGAAGAGAGAAGAGTTGTGTTAGATCCTTCATAAAGGGATTTGTATTCCTTCTCAAGTAGAGGTAAATCATAAACATCATCAAAGTCTCCATTTCCATGATCATCATCATCATCCATTCTAACATTAGATTTATCATGGATCAATGTATTGGTATCATCATCTTCAACTATGTTATAAGTATGATCATCTTCTTCATTATGATCATTAACTTGATCTTCAATATATGTAGCTCCATGTTCCTTCGGCGCTTGTTCTACAAGCACATCCTTTGAGTGATATACCCTAGGAGGTATTTCCTTTATAATCAAAAACCATTAAGAGATATTAGTGTAAATATAACAAATTTTAAAATGATGCCCACATTTACAAAAATGATCAATATAAAGACATATATAATCAAAAAATTACCAATTGACGATATTCATGCCCCCGCTCAACGTGTCCATGTTCCCTACAATGTCTTTTAGTTGTTTTGATATTCAATCTTCTCATTTTAAAGCCCCTACATTGAATACACAAACAATAACATTTCCCATCACCCTTTACTTTCACTACATCCCACAATCTAGCAAGTAATTATTCATTTTGTTCTTCCAGGTCGGGAAAAATTGTTATGTGACATGTTCTTTTGAATTAGGAATGCCATGCTTGACTAATGATTATTTATCTTAAAAAAACAAGCTCCACACTTCACTATTTGTAATGATAGTAACAACTGAAATAATTTTGGATTTTTGAAAGAAAAATAGTCTGTACAAAGGTCACAACCTCCACAAACCATTGCTAGTATAGTAAATATGTCGAAATATTTCTATAATTCTAAAAAAAATGTCGTCGGATATTCGACGCCATTTTACTATTGACCACTAAAAAAATTTCATGTGAAACCGTCTGATATTCTATGTTAGTAGTCGGGTATTTGAAAACTGTCAAATATATGATATAAGTTGGGGTCAAATTAAAAAATAAAGGAAGAAAAATGGAAATTATAAAGGCAATATTCAACGACACAATCAATTTTTTGGGTTTCACCAGAAGGTGTTGTCAGATTTTCGGTTCAAATTTGGTTGTGATGTGGTAAGATATTTTTTATTATTTGCCATTGCTCTTGTGCACCTTAAGGAAGGTGAGTTAGGGTTTTGTTTGCATATTTTTAATATTGTATGAGTAGACTTTCCTCTTGAAGTATTTTATCCATAGTTGGGCCTTGGAGTTCATTGTTTTCCTTGATAAGGCTAAGGCTACTTTGACCTATCTAAGGTTACTAGCCTTTTCCCTAATTGGTAAATCTTGAATAGCCAAATTGAGAAGGGACATTATCATTGATCTTATGTTACCCTAGGGTTAAGGACTAACTTCAACCCCTTATTTTAATCATTTTTATCAAATTATTTTGTATATACAAAAAATATATTATTTGGAAAATCGTTTAAAATATAGAAATATCATATCTCAAAAAATATCATGATTTTTGGAATTGTGCTTTGCTGGAAAAGCATGCCCTAGTAGGTTTCCTAATGGATCCTCAAGGGTGTCCATTTCATGTGGTTGGATTCATAATTATATGTTTTGTGTTACCAATGGAATTTTCCTGATCTGGTATAGCATGTACAATAGGTACATCATTCAAATTAGTAATCTTTGAAGGCCTTATAAACAACTAAGAAAGGGCCTAAAGTTGACCCCTTGCGGATTGGGCATATATTGGAAATTTTTGAGGGTTGGTTAGGGCTTAAACTAGATCTAGTTAAGCACTTTTATATCTAATTTAGGGCTTCCTTTCACCCTCTCGAGGCATGTTACTTTCCCTAACTCTAAAGGTATATCGTATGTGGTAAGTTGGCATTGTTTTGGTTTGTTTTCATTCATTTGTATGGAGTGTTATTAGATTATGTAATTTCATAACAACAATAAGATATTGAATTTATCTATCTTGAAATTCATAATAATTTTTTGTAACCTCTCCCTCCCACCGAGTGTCATTATATGTTTCATTGTTTTCTTAGTCGATAGGTTGCTTGTGAAGTGTATTTTTGTTGTTCTTTGAGTGATTGCAGGTATATTTCACCATTACTAGCGAATCCCCCTTGGTATTAGGAGTTGAATTGAATTGTTGAGAATATAGGTTGTGGTGACATTGGGTGCTAGCTTCTCCCGTCATTTTCCCTCATATAAGCATCGATATCTGTGACCTTAATCAATGGTGCTATTTTGATAGGTAACATTTTTTTAGCATCATTTCTAGGGATAAATCCATTTTTTCATAAATTTGAATATATATATATTCTTATTAACATTTTTTGAAAGGATATTACTTCATATTTATCTTCTCAAATGAAAATTGAATGAAGGGATGAATCCCTTGTCCTTGTGGATTTTGAATCCTTGTTGCTGGTAAGATGAAGTAAGTAGCATTTGAAGGAATTTCAAATTCACCTTGGCGACTCCACCATTTTGATATCAGTTTGAGGTATGATTTCATGCATTTTCAAGTTTGAATATTGGAATTGGCATGGTGTTTTATAATGAACCATGGGAGGTTAACTAGTTTGAATAATTGGATTTCTCAAGTACTTCTATTGATTACATGGCTGTGATTTGAAGAAATACGTTCCAAATTTTCATGGACATAAGAATTTGGTTAATATACATGTGATATCATTCATATTAAATGTGGTCCATGAATATGTTAAAATGAGTATTTTAATGTTGTCTCTTGATTTATAAAATGTTGAAATAGAAAATTAGTATGATGGGATTCTTAAGAAATGGATTTGTAGGCTCAAAGAATTTATCGGGTATTTTTATGAGAGACCGGATCCTTTATTAATAGGGGATATTGGGTACCTCATTGATAAATACACTTCTATTGTTGTTTAAAATGTAACTTTGGAATATATTCTTATATATTTATTCTATTATTATTGTACCTCCTTTCAAAGATGTTTTTCCCCCATTTGGAGATGGCATTGATGTGCTTGGCCGTGAATAATATTGAGGTAAAACCTATGTTGTAATTTGGGGAAATAGTCCCCAAAATCATTATTGTAAAATGTATTAAGTCTCCCAAGAGGAATTTGGCCTAGTTAGGTTAGGAATTTTTCCATGTTGGGGTTTTAGGTCACCCACTTGAAGAGTATAAATAGACAGGTGCCATCTCTTATTTGGACACATAATAAGCTCAAGCAATTTTCTCCAAGGAGAAGAAAAATAAGTTCACTAGGTTATAAGAGAAGAAGAAGTTGTGAAGAATATCTTATCTCTTGGTTTTGTATCTTGGTTTGAAATTATACTTAGCGGAAAATCTATACATAAGAATTTGTTGGGTTTTTCTTGAGAGAAGGTTTTCACATGAGAAATTATTTATGTCTCTTCTATGTTGTTCTTTCCTATCATTCAGTGTCCTATTGCATTAGATTAAATATATAACATATTTGAATTAAAGTGAAAACCCTATAGTATCAGAGCCACCCTGAAAGAAGTAACTGTGCATTTGAAAAATTAGGGCTTCCAATTTCCAGCACTTTTCTACACATATTTTCTGGAAAGAAGGCCAAGTCAAATTGCCTCAAGGAGCCACATTTTTTGGTGGAAGCATATTCCATGTTGAAGAAGTTTCATTTTTGACCTAATCACTACTATGAGAAGAAACTAGGGCATCATATTTTTGGAGCTTCCGTCCAAAGAATTTGGGAAAGGAAACCACTGGACAACTCACCTTGAGGAGGCACATCTTTTTATCCTAAAAGAACTTCAAGATTCCAAGCTTCTCTATCAAACCCTAGTTCAACAAGCTCAAGAAGTAGTTTGGGCATCTCAAATTGGTAAGATCTATTTCTTTGTTATTTCAATTTGAGGTTCTTATATCAAATAGTCAAAATGATGAATTACATCAAGCTTGAGGGAAATATTTAAGGAGTTGACAACTTTCGAACATGGAAGTATATAATCCATCTTATTCTAGAAGAGAATGACTTGGATAAGTATGTGACTGAGGAGTTTCCAGAACCAGAGGGAGAAGAAGCCAAATCAACTCACAAGAAGAACATGAATAGATCCAAGCAGATTATTACTAACACTATAAAACATTTTATCTTTCCTCATGTCTCATCATTGAATACTCCCAATAAGATGTTTGATTCTTTGACCAAACTATATGAAGAGAAGAACATCAATCAGAAGATGAATTTGAGGAATCAACTGAAGAATGTGAAGATCCAAGACTTCGATACCATCCAGTCTTATTTCGCAAGGGTCTCTCAAATCAAGGAGAAACTTGAATCCATTGAAGAAAATGTTGAAGAAGGAAAGATGACTACTTTGAATGGTATTCCAAATTCATGTGAGTCATTCATCTAAGGGATATTAGACAAGAAGACGCTCATCAAGTTAAGCAGATTATGGGAGGAATGCACCCAAGAAGAAGCTTGAATGGTGGAAAGAGAAGAAAAGGTGGGGCAAGATGGTGATAAATCCCTAAAAACTCATGCAAAGAAGGATAGAAGAAAGAGGGAGGATCACCCTCAAAAGAGACCTAAAATATTCCAAAATAATCATAGATCTCAAAGGGACTATTCTAGTATTAGATGTTACGCATGTGATGAGAAAGGCTGCTTTGCAACTTATTTCCCCAAAACCAAAACATCCACTAGGACAAACAATAAGAAGAGGCATCATCCTCATACTATTGAATATGATGAACCAACAAACAAAAGAACAAGAGAAGGTTCTTCAAGTGATAAAGAATATGTTTTGATTTCATCTCTCACGGGTACTGTCACTCATGGAAGCAATGATTGGTGTGTGGATAGTGGATATTCCAAGAACATAACAAGGTACAAATATTATCTCCTTAACTTTTCAGAACAAGAGTCACCCCATAAGATAAAACTTAGATATGACTACCAGTATCCCATAAAAAGGATTGGAGAATATTCCTACAAGTTGGATTCGGGAAAATAAATCGAAATGAAGGATGTACTCTATGTACCAGGTTTGAAGAAAAATATCCTTTCCATCTCAGATCTAGATGCTAACGGATTTAGAGTTGCATTTGTTGATGGCCAAGTACTCATGTGGCCAAGAGGAAAGATAATAGATGATGAAACAATAATTAGGGAACAAGAAAGAGGTGTTGTAGAGGAAAGTTTCCTATGGCTAGGGTTTAAGAGGCCATCAACATACTGGGGTTGAAAGAGAGATGCATATAGTTCAGCAAGTATATATAAATAAGTTTCAGATATTAGAATGGTTCATACCTTGGCCAAACGAAGGTTGATCCAAGCAGCCCTTCAATCCTCCAATTGCTCCTCTTGCTCCAAGAGACCTACAAAATGAATTATACCTTCCTCAAACCAATATGACTAAATGTAAAGAAATTATAATCAGAGCAATATGAAAATCTAATTTGATTACCATAAACATCTGATCACAAATAGAAGTATAACATACATTAGAGTGATTTGGGAAGAAGAAGGACATCACATCTTTATTAAACATGGAAGAAGTACAAGTATACCTTCTCCAAGTCGGTCACCTCATGAAACCTTGATCTGGTTCTTATGCTTCTCTTCTCCAAGGAACTCATCCTCCAAACTTTGGAACACAAGGAGATAGCTTCTAGGGCAAAGGTGGGGGAAAGAGAGTCTCAATTCCTACAGCATAACAATGCAATGATTCTAGTACCTTATCATGGACCTCTCTACCTCTATTTATACCTTTCTGAAGAGATAGGATCGAAGAAAAAGTAGTTAAAACTAAAGGAGTCAGTTGTATAACCACCCAAACTACCTAAAATTTGAGAAACATCCATTTTTGATATGTTAAAGATGTATTCGCGGGTTGCAGTGACAACAGTCGTGAATGCAAAGTGCTAATCGTGGGTTGCAATGACAACAGTCGTGAATACAAAGGGATTTGTGGGTTCACTTGCATAAAATTCATGGATACAATAGTAATTCGGGGAAATTGTTGGTAGCATGAAGGGAAAGTCGTGAGTACAGAGGTGAAATTCGTGGGTACCATGTAGGCCAAATCACAAATAGGTCAAAGATGCTCATTTCTAGGTTACTTTTGGGAATTTTCAAACTTTGGAGTCTTCTGGAAAGTTTTTTTTGACTCAGAGACATTTCCAACGATGCAAAAAATAGATCAAATAGATTTAGAAAAATCCATATATGGATCCTCCAATTTAGGTGTTTTTTAGTGACTTTAATGAAGTGTCGACATGTGACGAAATCATGGGAAAGTGGTCATAAGAAGAGAAATGTCATTTTGGGCTATAACAGGAGGCTTATACAAGTTAAAGGGACAATAAAAATAAGCATTGGTTCATGACTCCATGGATCCAAGTGAACTATTTCATTGAAGGTTTGCACATGTACACTACAGAGCACTTCCAATTGCAAGAAAAGCAGTAACAGGTCTACCCTAGATTCAAACAAAACATGAAGGAATTTGTAAAGGATGTGCGCAAGGGAAGAATGTGAAAAAACCATTTTCCAATAGTGAAAGAAAAGAAAATGAAATTTTGGATATAATACAATTAGATGTATGTGACCCCATGTCATCCAACTCATTAAGCAGGTATGCATACTATGTTTCTTTTATAGATGATTATTCTCATAAAACATGGATTTTCTTTTTGAAAAGCAAAGATGAAATATTCAATAAGTTCAAGGAATTGAAATCCTTGGTAGAAAATCATATTGAAAATAATATCAAGACTTTAATATCAGAAAATGGTGGAGAGTTCAATTTATAAAGTTTCAAAGCCCTATGTAGAGAATCTAGGATTAAGAGGGAGATGAGCACTCACTACAATCCTCAACAAAATGCCATTGCAAAAAGAAAGAACAAAACAATAATGGAAGCAACGAATGAAATGCTTCATGACCAATACCTTCCAATGCAGTTATGGGAAGAAGCAACAAGAATTGATGTATATGTACAAAATATAACACCCCACCACGTCTTGGAAGTAATGACTCCAGAAGAAGCATTCTTAAAAGAGAAACTAGAATTCATCCATCTCTAAATATTTGGTTTCCTTTGTACATACATGTTCCCTAAGAAAAGAGAACAAAAATAGATCCTTCAGGGAAGAAGGGTATATTCGTTGGATACAGTGACACATATAAATCATACAAATATACTTTCCAAGATTCAAGAAGAACGAAGCTTGCATAGACGTTAATTTTGATGAAGAATCATCCTACAATAGATCAAGATAAACCCACACCAAATAAACTATAGAACCCTAAGTTCCTAGAGCCATATATACAATTATGGAAGAGATTATCCAATAAGACCATGAAGACCATGAAGACCATTACATGACAGAACCACAGAGATATGAAGATCCACCTCGTGAGAATAAATATTACAAGAGAAGACCCACATGGGCATGTGAAGTTATCCAAGAAGCAAAGAGGTATGATACTCCAAATGGGACTTCTAGAGAAAGCAAGAGACTGAGACCATACTCCAGCTATGTAGCGCTACTATGTGACACAATTAATGAAGAACTTGCCAATTATGAGGGAGCAGCAAAAAATTAAGCATGGAAAGATACCATGATTGAAGAATACCAGTCAATCATGAAGAATCATTGTCTAGGAGGTGGTCTCAAGACCAAAAGGAAATTCCCTAGTGCCTTCAAAATGGATCTACAAGATCAAGCATGTTGCAAACAGAAGCATTGAAAAATACAAGGAAAGATTTGTGGCATGTGGCTTCTCCCAGAAAGAAGACATAGAATATGAGGAGACATTTTCTCTTGTAGCAAGATACACTTCCATCATATTTTTACTTTCTCTGGCTATAGTAATGAAATGGAATATACACTAAGTGGACTTCAAGACAACGTTTTTGAATGGTGTAGTTCAAGAGGAAGTGTATGTGGAGAATCCACTAAGATTTGAGACAAATGACAGATAAACTCATGTGTGCATTGTGCAAGTTAAAGAAGGCCTTATACGGTTTGAAGCAATCACCCAGTATGTGCTATGACATAATGGGAAGTTTTTTAATGAGCTTAGGATTTACCAAGTGTAAAGCATATTCCAACCTCTACTTCAAATTTGAGGGTGGAAAACTAGTGATACTACTATTATATGTAGATGACCTATTCTTAACAAGTGAGGATGAGTTCATTACAAAAACAAAGAGGAATCTTCTCGCAAAGTTCAAGATGAAGAACCTAGGGATGATGCACTACTTCTTAGGTATTGAAGTGTGGAAGAATCCAGATGGGATACTCGTTAGTCAAGGAAAGTATGAAGAGGTTTGAAATGATGTACTGCAATTCCATTATCACACCCATGGCATCAAAATTGAAGCTGATGTGTGGTGATTCTTTAAAGACAGTTGATGCCATGATGTATAGAGAGTTTATTGGTTTGTTGATGTACTTGAAGAACACAAGTCTAGACATATGCTTTGTTGTGAACAAATTGAGCCAGTTTCTGACAAATATGAGATGTGTTCACTTGGTTGTTGCAAAGCATGTATTGAGGTACCTGAAGGGTACAATTGAGTATGGACTCAAGTATGTGATGGATAAGAGTATTAACCTGCATGGTTATGTTGATTCAAATTTGGTAGGAAGTGCCATAGATTGGAATAGCACTTCAGGATGTTACTTTATTTTGGGATTCGGTATGATCTCTTGGTTTAGAAAGAAGCAGTCGATCATGGCACTAAGTACAGTTGAAGCAAAGTACATTACAACATGTTCAACTAGTTTTGAGGAAGTATGGCTTCAAAAGCTTCTATCATATTTATTTGATATCGAGTTAGACGCGACTTGTATCTTCTGTGACAGCCAGAGTTGTGTGAAATTGTTTGAGAATCTAATGTTCCATGACAAGTCAAAGCATATTGAGATCAAGTATCATGATATTCAGGATATGGTGTAGAGAGGGGCAGCAAAGCTCAAGGATGTGTCTACATACAAGTAGAAATCCTATGTGTTGACCAAGCCACTATAAAGAGTGAGGTTTGAGTACTTTAGGGAGAATCTTGGAGTTATCCAGATCAATGTTCCTCAAAAGAGGGAGTGATGAGGCATGTTTGGAAGATGCAAGTTCACGTGGTATGCTCTCTACATGTTAGGAATACATAGGAGGTATGAGATTCTATCCATTGGGTGGAAGACACATATTCTCCTAGGCTACTCTCCACATGTCAAGAAGATAAAGGTGATCCAAGGGTCGCAATACATATGGGTTTCTTTCCACTGAGTGGAAGATGTAGATGTTCTTGGTATTATCTGCACTGGGTGGAAGACATAGGTTGACCGATAGAGAGACATAATACACTCAAGATACTCTCCACTGGGTGGAAGACACAGATGTTCTTAGGCTTCTCTCCACTGGGTGGAAGATGTAGGTTGTCTAAGGGACGTAGTGAATGCACCTGGGTTGGTCACTACATGGTGGAATATGTGTATGCTCCTGTGATTCTCTCAATGGGGTGGAAGAAACAAGTTGTATGATGGACGTAATGTAGGAATACAAGTTCACTCCACGTGATATGATAAGATTATATGGATACGACAAGATGACTGTAGGAGACGAAAGTGATTTCTCTAGCAATGTAATATGTGGTCCTATGATGTACCTACTTGATGTCCTTCTCGTAGATATGATGAAGTATTAGATGAGATCTAGGAATACATCCAGCATGAAAAATGGGTGTCTCTATAGAACTTATTATGACGTATATATTTGAGATATTTCAATTGTCAATGGTCGATGAGATGAGAGTTTCCGCAACAATGATGATGTATAGAGATTATGTCCAGACATGGTGATGATTGTGTTGTTGAAAATGTAGCTTTGGAATATATTCTTTATATTTATTGTATTATTATTGTACCTCCTTTTAGAGATTTTCTTCCTCTATTTTGAGATGTCATTGATGTACTTCGCCATGTAATAATATCAAGTTAAAGCCTCCATTTTAAGTCGGGGAAATAGTTACCCAAAATAATTATTATAAAATGTGTTTTTGAGTCTACCAAAAGGAAGTCGACCCAATTAGGTTAGGAATTCATACATATTGGGGATTTAGGACACCCACTTGAATAGTATAAATATAGAGGTACCCTCTCTTAGTTGGACACGCAACAAGCTCAAGCAAGTTTTCTCCAATGAGGAGAAAGACAAGTTCACTCAGGTAGAAGAGAAGAAGAACTTGTGAAGGATATCTTCTCTCTTGGTTTTCTATCTTAATTTGACACTATACTTAGTGACTTATCTATACAGAAGAAGTTGTTGGATTTTTGCTGAGAGAGGTTTTTCCCATGATAAAATCTTTTTGTGTCTTTTATGTTGTGTTTGTCTATCTTTCAGTGATCCTATTGCATTAGATTAAAGATCTGACATATTTCAATTAAAGTGAAAATGCTAACATCTAGCCCATCGCTTGAAGATGAACATAGTGGCGAATATCAAGCCGTAGAAATATCTCATGAAGAGCCATTGTTGAAGAACCTTTGGTTGAGTATTTTGTCAAAGAAGTCAAGGAAGTCCATGGTGAAGATCTAGATAAGGATCTTGAAGAGGAAACATATTTAAAAGAATATGTCTAAGAGGAAATCCTTGAGGATTTCCAGCCATGTGCTATTGCATATTTGGAACAGCATGATGAATATTTTGCACAAGTAGATTTGAACCCAAAATCTGACGATGCCATCCGATGAAACCCGAAAATATTGATTGTGTTGTCAAATATTACCTTTAAAATTTTGGATTTTCCTTCTTTCTTTTTAGTTTGCCCTCGACTGTCATCAAATATTCGACGCTTGTCAAATATATGACTACAAACGTATAATATCCAATTTCAAAGATGATGTCTATCAACTCGTTGTGACCTATTTTTGTTATCAATAATAACATTCCTCCATGGATGTCAATAAAGAGGGAGCACATAATATTGGCAATGATTGTTCCAGGTATTTGTTTACATAACAATTTTTTTAACGCGATATCGTGTCATTTGTCGTATTTGTTGCACGATGTCATATATTTTTTCATGTATTCATATAGTATTTATATATCTAAAATGGTTGAAATATTTATGTACTAGTGTATATGTTCAAATCAGCTAGGTAAGTACCAAGTTAAAGATATTAATGTATATTATGAGCCTCTTATTGACTAACTACTAAAGCTATGGAATGGCATCACTATGTATGATGTCTATAGACCAATACGACAAAGAAAATTTCAATTCCATTCAATGCTTGTATGGACAATTCATGATGCCCCAGGGATAACACATTTTTGTGGTATGTAATTATAACATCCACTTTAATAGTATTTAACTTTATGAATTTGATATATTAATCATGCATGTTTTTTAAATAATCCATTCATTATATATAATTATAATTAACATATTTAATCCATCTCTTGCAAGTATTCAAACAATTGTAGATCGCGGCCAACATCCTTAGTTCTAACTATGGTATTAAATTGCCAAGATGCAGGGCCATAGTGTCGTGTGATCCGTGTGAGGATATTATAACTAGGTTTTTTATGGTGGGTCCCAAATGGGATTATGTGGTGCTGGTATGGTTTTTAACTTGAAGAGACATCACCATATTAAGATGAGGGTGCAAGTTGTGGCTATGGGTAGCAACACAAAGGGGGGATTGTTTTGGTTTTCCAAGCTCAGGGGTGTGTTTAGAGTGAAAATATTTGGGGAATCGCAGGTCATCATTAATTGGGAATTGGAGAGAGAAAATATTCACACGAGAGAGAAAATCTTCACACTATTCAACTTGCACATTGGATGAATAGAACCCGGTTATCAATTGCAAACTTTGCTGAGATTTCCTTTCAGCGCATCTATAGAGAGTCCAATGCACGAGCAAATATGCTCTGAAAACAATCCATTGGTCCTATGAGTGGTTCCATCATTTTTGAAGTGTTTTTTGTTGGAATTATGGTAGATTTCGACCATTATACTATCTCCTTTTGAATCTATCGGTAGTGGGTATGGGTTTTGATTGTATGTTTTTACTTTTTGTAAGTTGAATGGGTTTTGATCATGTGATGGTCACCTTGTTTGGTTTAGGATCTCCTGGGACTTTGTGAGGTTGGTTCAATTGTTGTATTTAGTGATATGTTAGTAATATGTATATGTATATGATCATCACACTTGAATGAGTGACTAGCTATGTCGGCATGTAATCTATAACTTTGATTTCACATTGAATAACAAGTTATTGTTTTTTTCTCTTTGAAAAATGGATGGCATGGACCCACCATAGTAAGCGCTAAGAATATCCCGAAAAAAAATCAATACTCTGATGGATTTTCCATGCACATTCTTAGTGTTATCGAAACATAATGTCATAGCTGATTGGAATAGAGTGAGGATGGTTGTTGATTTTCCACAATGTAAACTTTGTTTTACTCCTTATACTATGCAAATCAAATTACCTACAATTTTGACAATGGAATTTGGCACTATGCTTCCAAAACAATGTCAATTTACTATCAGAACCCTTTCAACATTAGAACCATGCTTCGAAAGATTCAAATCACAAGGAATACAGGAAACTTGCAAATTTATCTTTATGGTTGCAAGAGTTGTGTCTTGTCTCTAGGACTGAAGTTTTGTCACTGCCTTAGCTTTATGGACACCAACATATTTTCTAGAGGATTTTATTGATTACCAATTGTGTTCGATGAATTTTGTTGTTGAAAATTGATCAAAAGTTTCTATGCAAAAACTACATAAGTGAAGTGCTCCTATTATGATTCCCTTAAAAACAAAGAAAATGGTAATCATGCTTGGACTTAAAAAATCTTGTTTCAATTTTTTGTTCAAAACACTTGAATTGCAGTTTATGAGCATATGAAATGGACCTATTTTCATTTTTTTTGTCTCTTGCATGGTCTGTATGGAGTTGAAAGAACTATGTCGTATGTAGCCCCTGGCCTTATCAACAACCTCCTAATTTTTTTTTGACTTATGTATTAGAGAGAGCAATATTCAGTAGAAAATTGCAAACAAAATAGGGCCAAAAAACACTAAAAACATGTGTCTCCATGGAATTCTATGATTTTGACTGTTATATCTTCTACATAGAAACCCTGGCTAATGTTCCCTCGTAAGAAATGCATAGTGGAAACAAGGATATTTCTAATTATTTATTACATGATAGCTTTTTATGCCTTTCTAGTGTTCTTCATAAAGCAAATTTGGAAACTTCGTGGCAAAGCACGAAATTTTTAATGTTGTGTTTTTATAATTTTGAAGGGTAGAATTGGATTATGTCGTTTTCATGATGCTTGATGTCCTTAAGAAACATATCTACGCCCATATATTTCCTTAGTTGTATCTTTATGCACATGTGCTTAGTTTGGACTAAAGCAAGTCCCACTGTGTTTTCATACTTTTGCAACTAAACTTGTGATCATGTGACCCCCAAATGATCAGTGACCACAAAAACCCTACATATACCATTCACTGCACCTAAATTACTCTTTCGATCCAAAAACAAAATTTTTTAGATTGTTGCTGTGTGTATGGTAAAAAGTAAAAACCTCTAGGTAAATAATAAATTCTATTTTTTAACCATTTTAACACAAATTTTTACTTTTGGATTAAGGTATGGAGCTAGTTGCCATCAAAATCAAATACTTGTGTGAAAGTCTATGATTATCTACTCATATTATAGGACAAGCTTAATGTCATTGAGTATATTCTAAGCCATGAAACAAGTATGGTTTCTAATAAACACATTGCCCAACTATTCTGTTGTAGCTTAATTGGTGTTTTAAAGGTCAATTTTGCATCAAATTTAGTGTTGCAAAGTAACCCATTCAAATGTCTTATAGGTTTAATTGTTTTAAATTTATTGTCACAAAAGAGATAATCAACTTTTCTCGAACAAGTTGTTTAGTGCAAGTTTATTACTTGAATTTCACATTTATGGAAACCATTATCAATTATGTGAAGCAACTTCCATGTAAACCTCAAGTTTTTTTGTAATTTTAACAAGTAATCAAAAAGTTGTTGCGAGATATGTTAATGTCTTTTCAATCTAAGAAGGAATTCCTACATCCATTTAATGTTAAAACCTAATTCTAGATTGTATTGATTATTTTCATGCTTGTATTTTTTCCATGTAGCTTGTGCAGGTTGTGCTCTTATAGAATTCCTAGAATAATTAGTATATCACTTATATTATTTACTTTGTTATTTTCTATTTTGATGAACAAGTTGCAATTTGCGGTTAAATTCTTTTTGTTGTATTTGGCATTCAATTCTTAAAATTTCAACTAATATTAAATTATTTAAGAATTATTTTATTATTTTTTCACATGGTCATGTTCACGTTGTTTTCTATTTTCATTGTTACGTTATTTATCTAATTAGATAGGACAACTAAAATTCCATAGTATACAATGCATATTCTTGGAGCAAATAATGCCTAAATCACCTTCATGAATTTCTTTTCAGCATTTAGTTTTCCAATAATGAAACATTATGAAGTTAATTTTATGTGATTCTTCAATTAGTAGGGTTTTTGTGTTAGGTTTTTACCAACAATTTATGGAATCCGTTTGCAATTCTAGTTCCTTAATTTTGATTGCCTTCAAGATTTGATAGTTGGGATTTAGTTACTAGCAATTTCCCCTAATGGTGCAAAGACTCACAGTAAGAAAATGTGATGTGTTGAAATATAATCTTTATTATGTGGAATTTAACATAATCTTGATTATATGGATTTGAATATTTTAACATTCACTTTGTTTGAGCTACAACAAATAATAGTAAATTCACTATTACCAAAACAAAAAAATTGAGATTATACATTACACATACATTATTAGTGAAATTATATCAAATTTTACATATGGAACATTTATTGTAATTGAAGTTGCAAACAAGTCTTAAAGCTAGAAAAGAAAACACTATGTTTGGTTTTGATACGAAACCATGGCCTCCATAATATCTTCCCATTAAGTCTATATAGAATAAAATCCTTCATTCCCTTTAGATTTGAAATGAAACCATGACCTCCATTCCACCAAGAAATTCATTGTACTCTACATTTTATGTTATTATTATTGTATATCCAAATTACTTTGTTATTAATTTTGTTTAATTAAATCTCTAAATTTTGGAGCATTACATTGTTTTTTTAAATTAAAACACACCAAAGCTATTGAGTGGTTCCAAAGGCATGATCAACCCCTGCTCATGGAAAAGAAAACAACTAAAAATATCAATTGGGTCCAAATTTTAATAAAATTCATGATAGACACATGTTCATACAAATATAAAAATATTGAAGATATTGAGTGGATCTAACTTCTAAGAAAAGGCTTTACACTTGTTCCAAAGAGTTTGAATGGGTTAGTTCGAAATTATATGAACTACTAATGAAATCCTTGAACATGTGTACACTAGCTTTCTACAATAGAGAATATGATGGTTGAGATTGCATGAATGAAGAAGTTACAAATTTCATGGAACATTTTTGGATTATCTTCAACAATGTTTGGAATATCATGAAGACTTGTTTATATTGTGGCTAGTTGCAAAAACCTACTTTGTTGAAGTGGAAATGATGAAATTTAGACATGTGCAATATTATGACCAAAACATGGATTGAATTTATTGAAGGTCCTAATCATGCACATGCTAGCTTTCTACAACAGAGAATATGATAGTTGAGATGGCACAAATGATGAAAACAAAAAATGATATAGTGGTTGAGACCTACAAATCTAAGATTAACAAATGAACTCATATGAATACAATTGCAAAATACATATGTCAGCATCAAGGGAAAGAAATATTTAGAAATAGAAAATAGTATTGTCATATCCCCCATCTATCAATCTGGTTAACAAAGGGGGTTATTTACAAATTTATGGTTTCTAAATTTCACCACATGGGCATATTACTATTTCATAAACAAAAAAATATGTGCACAGATGCATAAATGGAAACCACATCAAAAATAAACTA
The DNA here is from genome assembly GCA_001517045.1 of Pseudotsuga menziesii. NCBI lineage: Eukaryota > Viridiplantae > Streptophyta > Pinopsida > Pinales > Pinaceae > Pseudotsuga > Pseudotsuga menziesii. The sequence continues at coordinate 394,690 of LPNX010443370.1, forward strand.
TATCCACACACCCATGCATAAACAAGCATAACTATCACAAGCATAAAGTAAAACTACTGCACATTCAAATACAAGAGAATACTTATCTTAAAACAAAGAATATCCAAGATATTGGTTGTACATTCCACTAAAGTGTAGGCACTATATACAACATATATCATTTATGTTGGATGGTTATGAGCACACCAAGAAAAAGGAAACACCTACAATATTCTCTCTCTCGGCCCACAACCCATTATGCTCTCAATGCTATTCCAGATGCTCATCCATAGGTTCTACAAGAATATCACTCAACCACCATAGCCATGGAATTCCATCCAACTACCCAACATAATACAAGGAGGTATTTCCCTTCATTTATCCACAATTCCCTCAGGAAATCCAACCCTTATAATGCTTACCATTGTGTGCAATAAGAGTCCAATATGTTGTACGATGTTGGAGAACCCCCCTATAACATTAATTTATGGCTTCTCAAGCATTCAGGATTAACAAAATTCAATGGGTAAAGGTTCCTATTTTTTCCAACCTCTATGCTCACCTACAACCATCTAATTTCTCTCAAATATGCAATTTTCCCATCCAATTTTGAACTTATGGTTATGACACGGTACGGTAATTGTAATGGAAATGATCACCAAAAGTAAGAAATATGTGTACTGTAAAAATATTCCATCCAAAAATCCGCTTGCAAAGATATTTGGTAAGACTCCAACAAAAATGAGAGAATGGTGGAAGAGATAGTTAACATAAATTTTGAACATAGAAGAGAGGACTCTTAGAACATTCATGGAAGTATAATTATCCCATGCTTCCATAACTACATGAAAATAATTTCCTCACCAACCTCACAAATGCATTCGGTGATTGGATTTAACAATCAAAAGGAAATAATTGATTCATTTAAGGAAATGGAAGAAATTGAGTGAGTTCTAAGGTTGACACTTGGAAATAAAGGATTTAACCTACCAATAGGCCCCCTTTCCTCTTATCCTCTGGTGCAAGCATATCCCCTCTAATTCTCTTTACACTACCATCTTGGACCATTTTATTATTTTTAAACATAATAATTACATAGCATTAGAATTGGCATGATAAGCCAACCACATGGTCGATAAAAAAAATATTTACATTATACATGCATAGCCATTCACTAGTCGAGACTTGGACTTGAGATCCGCAATAGGAATCCATTCTGGAATATTTACATCATTTACGTAATTTGATTTAATATATTCCAAGTCAAAACTAGGAGTATTACAATCCCCCCACCGCCTTGGAATAACACTGTCATCGGTGTTTTCTCAAAATAAGAACAAAAATGGATATGCCTCTCTCATGGCATCCTCGATCTCCCATGTAGCCACATTGGAACCAAAGTGATTCCATTGCACCTTTACTTGTTCGATGTCTCCATTACAGAGTAATGTTACTTTTTTGTCAATGCGTATATTTTCTTTCTATCTTGGGATGCCTTTAAATTCATCCTAATCTTCGTAACCTCTTCTTCCATTTCCTTAAACATGTATGGCCCAAGTACAGTTTTGTTTACTAAATTATCTCAAGTCACCAGTGTCATGCACCTTCGGCCATACAAAAATTCAAATGGAGTCCTCCTCAATGATGCGTGTTTCCCATTGTTGTATGTGAATTCTACCAAGTGTAGATATTCTTCCCACTTTGGATTAATTGTCCATCACATACATGTGAAGCATGTATTCAAGATCTTGATTTTCTCTTTCCATTTTTCCATCTATTTGTGGAAGGTAGGAAGTGATAAAGTTTAGTTGTGTTCCCAAATATGCAAAAAAATCTCTTCCAAATTATAATTAAATTTTGTATCACAATTGAATACAATTTCTTTGGGTAACCCATGAAATCTGAATATTTCCTTCATGAATATTCTTGTTATCTTGGTAAAATGTGTTGCCTTAGATAATTTATCCACCTTAACCATGATGGAATCATGGTTTGTTGAAGTAATTGGAAATATTCTAATAAAATCCATGGTTATCACTTCCCATTTCCATTTTATAATTAGAAAAGGCTACAATAAACCTACTGGGCACTGATGCTCAGCATTCCCTTGCTGGTATTTCATAAATTTAGAAATATACTCAACAATGTATTTCTTCATTCTTGACCAAAAATATTGCTTCCTAGTTGTAGCAATTGTTTTATGGTATATGGGGTTACTGGAATATGGAATTTTATGGTTTTCATCCAAAATAATTCTCCTCGAGTCTACCAAATTTGGAATATACATTATATTTTTATAGGTGAGAATTCGGTCATCCTCCAAATGATAACCTTCATACCTCTTTTACAAATTGTGATCTAATTTATTTTTTATTTGCACATGTTTCTCGTCTCCAATAAGAGAGTGAACAATTGGGTTCCTCAAATATGATTGGAAAATGATAATGGCTACTACATGCAGTTTCCTGTTGAGTGCATCAACCACTATAAATTATTTTCCCTTTATGTGTTTGATCTCAAAGTCAAATTCACATAAAAATTCCAGCAATATAGCATGTCTAGCATTTAGTGTTTGCTATTCAAACAAATATTTCAAACCATAGTGGTTTGTTTTAAGCTAAAAGTGCATTTCCATCATAAAATTACTGCACATTTTCAATGCGTACACTATGGAAACAATCTCTAAATCATGGGTAGCATAATTTGTTTCATGTTCTCTCATTTTTCTTGACTCATAACATACCACATGATTTCCTTTCATAAGAAATCCTCCAATTCTCTATTTACATGCATAAGTACACATCACAAAATTATTTTCTAGGCTTGAAAATATCAGATTTGGAGTACTTGTAAGAAGCTTCTTCAACAACTGAAAGCTTCCTCCAAATTTATGTGTCCATTCGAATTGTATTCCTTTCTTTTGCAAAGAATTGATGAGGTATGAAACCTTGGAAAATCCTTCAATAAACCTTTTGTGATAACCAAAAAGACCCACAAAATTTCTTACATCTGTCACATTCTTTGGAGTTGGCCAATTCATATTGGCTTCAATATTTTTTGGGATCTATTGATATTCCTTTCTCTAAAATTATGTGACCCAAATAACGAATTTGTTTTTTATAGAAATCACATTTGTTTATATTTTCATATGTTTGATGCTCCCTTATCACTTCCAAATCCATTCTCAAATGTTCTTCATGTTCCTCTTCATTCTTAGAATGAATAAGAATGTTATCAAGAAAAACAGGAACAAACTTGTCCAAATACTTGTTGAAAACTTGTTCATGAGACACATGAATGTAGCTAGTGCATTAGTGAGACCAAATGGCACCACCACAAACTCATAGTGTGCATACCTTGTTCTAATTTTTTTCTTGTTGATATCTTCTTCCATATTTCTCACTTGATGGTAACCATACCTCAAGTCAATCTTTGAAAATACCTTTTCTCATATCATTTAATCATAGATGTCGTCAATTTAAGGTAATGGGCACTTGTTTTTCACTATGAATTTGTTGAGATGCATGTAATCAATACATATCCTAAGTGTTCCATCCTTCCTTCTTCACAAATAGAACAGGTTCTCCCTGTGTTTAAACACTTGGCATGATGTACTTCTTTTCCAACAACTCTTGCAATTGCATTTTCATACCTAACAATTCTTTTGTGTCCATTCTTTAAGTTGTCTTAGACATTGGTGAAGCTCCTAACACAAGATCAACTAGGAAATCAATGTCCCTCTTCGAAGGAATTCATGGCTCTTCATTAGGAAACACATCCTTGAATCCTTGTAAGACTCGATAATACTCCAACTTGGGAACTTAATTTTATGTTATACCTTGTACATGCCACTACATACAATTTGCAACTTTTCCTAAAGAAATTATTTAGTTGCAATACTGAAATCTGTCTAATAGAAACCACCTTTGGAATTCCCTTTACTATTCTTTGGTTTCCTTCTGCATTAGTGCAATCAAAGTTCTTGTTGTAACAATCAAGTTTCACTTTGTGTGCTTCCCACTAATCCATACCAATGATTGATTCATAGGAACCAAGTGGAAAAATATTTATATTTTCCCATCTGAATATCCCATCCATTTCTAATGGGAATTTCTCCGCCATCTCACTAAATTTTCTCTTGGTTCCAGTGGATGGTTGAACCATATATGATTTACTATGTTGTGTTTTATTAAAAGAACAAATATCAACAAATTTAGGAGTGATATAATTGTGAGTAGATCCAACTTGGTCAATAAAAATAGAAATAGATTGCTTAGAAATTTTACCTTCAACCTCAATTATAGTTGATTGATGGTTTTCTTGGTGATCCTCTAGTGTTGCATAGATTCTAGGGACAAACATTTCCACTTTACCAACATTTTATCCCTCTTGGATGTTGTGAATGTGCTTGGAAATCCCATTCTAATGTGGACAGTTGTGAAGTACTTCTTGAATTGCTTCCACACATTTTTCCTTTCATTGATATTCTTGACTTGTCTAAGGTGATCCCACCATATAGATTATCTTCCATTTAAATTAAATATGGCCACTCTTCCCTTCATGTTCCTAGAGTAGTATTGGACTTGAAAATACTTCATCATCCCAAGAAGCCAAGCCTCAACCCCTTGCCTTGGTTTGGCTTCACCATCAAAAGTGCAAGGTTTGGCCTTCTGGAATTCCCCATGTGGGTTGTTCTTGATGGGACTCTTCCTCTTATTCCTTTGAGATGATGATATTGAGCATTCAATGGATTTTTTAAAGGTAGATGAATCACGAGAAGAGAAATTTGAAGTGTATGTCCTCTCTCTAGATACCCCTTCTTGAGCTATTGGACCCCTTGTGAGATTTCCTCTTTGAGATACTCCCACTACTTTGCCTCATTTATTAAGTGTTGTACAAGTAAAATCTTCCTCTTAATGTTTGTTAAGATTTGGAGCATCGTTGCATTCACCTGATTTTTCTCTTCCTTAACTCTAAGCAGCATGATCTTGTTATCTTCTCTTAGAATCCTCATGGTTTTTGCAATGTCTAGTGGATTTACTTCATTTCTTCTGTCACTAGATTTTTTCTCTACATTTTCAACATGTATATTTTATATGATGGAATTTATTTCATTTGCATAAGGATCCTATTCACCATCCATGATGATGCTTTTCTTGGCCCAACCAAGATGAAATATTTTCAACTTACACTATATTGGATATTAATCCTTGATCATCCCCGTTGTGATATTTTATTTACAAAAGTGTTCATCTAACATATTTATTAGCTTCACTGCATTCTTAAAAATTCACAAAAATAATTTTCATGCATTCTAGGAACTATCCAAATTGACAATTTATTTGTCAAATTATGGCTACAGACACTTTTTATGCTCAATTTCTAGAAATGTTTGAATCCCTTTTCATAATATGATAGTGCACCATTGTTCCCTGATGGATAATGTTTCCAATGACTATTTTAAACTTCATCCTGGCCTCAAAGACTAATGTTACAACCTTTTAAAAGTGCTAATTTTGCCCAATTCTACACTTTTTCTATAGGTGCATTTAGCTTTAAAGACTAACTTCAACCACTTGAAAAATAAAATCTAGGGAGAATCAAAAAACTTTTATATTGGGAACTAATAATACACATAAAATGATCACTCAAAAACTTTCATATAATTAATTTCTATTAATTTCTAGAATTGGATAAATTTGAATTTTGCACTTCTTTTGAGAATTTGATTTTTTAGCAAAATTGGCTATCTCCCATGTTACGAAGAAAACTTACTATGGAATGGGGTAGACGACAACAGACAATATGACACCAAAAATCAATCAATTTCCATATGCAATAGACATAAACAATGCTAACACTAAGGGATGGAAGACATACCTTATTCCAGACGGTTGTAGTAGATCCCCGTTGAGATTTTCAACCACACTTGCACCTACATTTCATTCACAACAACAACTAAACATACAAGCATGACAGATATTAAGTGTTAGACCTAATATAGCATATAAATCCAATATGTATAAATTGAAGCAACTACATCCATTGATAAATAACATTCATAGTTACACACATACAATGGATGAAAAATGGATATTTCTATTAATTATGAACAGAGATATAAGTGACAAACTTTGTTGGCACCTCGTCGAAATAGAGAAACTGAGTCCTCCATCTTTGCCTCCACCACTCCAATCCTCCATGTCAATGGCAAGCTCACAAGACAATGTCAAGCTTGGGAAGAGCATCAATGGCTACTCAAAAGGACAAAGGGATGCAGACTCAAGTTTGTAAGTATGGGGCACAAATCCACTATAGTTTCTTTGCTCTCATAAGCTCTCCTCCTCTAATGCATCCAAGTAGCTCAATATATATCCCTTTAATTGGAAGTAAAGGTTCAAGTCTGAGCATTTCCAAGCATATGGAAGGCCAATAGTCAATTTATTCGTGACTAAGTGAGGAAAACTCCAAAAAAAAAATTTGGCACATTTCTCGATGTACACGGGTGATAGTGGAGCAAGTTGTGTGTACATGCGGTCTGTAATATGGTGACCCGTGTATACCAATAAACAAGAATTTTTTAAGGGATTTTATGGAGCATCAAAGTTTATAATGAGAAAAGGGGGTCCATGGAGTCTGCATAGGGACAGGGAAGGCCATAAAAACATGATCTACCAAGTGTGGTAAAATCAGCTATAATATATGCCCCCTAATGTGTGAGGTCAGAGGGGTAAAATTATGGCAGAAATACATTATACCAATCCCATAAGTGAAGTAATGAAGACCCAGGTGGAAGAACCAACCACTTATTAGTACAATACAATGATAAATTTCAGCATGTGACTACAAATATGAAATGTAGCAGTCCCCGAATACATAATAGTACAATGGCCATGAATAGGCATAATAGAGATATGTCACATGTGGTCATCACCACATACAATATATAGTGAAACCAGATCTTCATACTGAGTGAATATGTCTGATAGTACATTGGAAGCTAGTCATGAGAACTGATATCTCATATATACTGGCACGATCAAGGAGGTAGCATATATGGAATGCCACCAAGCTTGGAGGTCTTCTAGACAAACTGCTACTGGTACATATCCCATCATGCAAATAGAGGCGTCGAGGTCAAACATGATGGACCATCATCTTATTACCGGTCATTGATGTATACCATTAATAGACACAAGACATCCCACCGATAATGATAATGGGAATCAAGGTACAAAGTGCAATCAAACAAGTTTGAATAGGTGTGTTGAGGTCGAACACTTGAAAGATTCCATCGATCATGGGACATTCATGTATTCCCAAAACTATCGATGGTGAGAGAAATTGCCATTAATGGATGCAAGTCTCAAGGCACTAAATGGACTCTAGACTCCTATCCCATAATAAATTATCTAAATCGATTGAATGGAATCCGTTGGAAGGAGGGAATTAAAGCATCCCCCATCAATCAATACGAGGTACACAGAAAAGCTGCATAATTTGGAAGAATTCGGATGAACAAGATGTACACGAACCAGTAACTGTAACGGGAATGGCTGACATGCAAAGACAAGATAACTAAGGAGTGGTCGACTCAGGCTAAAACTTCCTTCGAACAAGAGCATAAGGAAGATGGTGACTCATAGGCAGCATAGACTCAACAGGAAAGTTGGGACAACTCTACGACATAGGAGGCATCAACAGAGGCTCCATGGGAACTAGAACCATAACCAGTCGATGGAGAAAACTCACAATAACAACTATAGCTCCTAAATTCATACTAATAACCCAATAGATAGATGTAATATACAATGCTTTGTTCGAAGGCAACACAACATGATAGCTTCCAAAGTAATATCATTTGTCGTCCGTCTTTTTATGTTTTTTATTTTTATTTTTTTGTCTTTTTCATATTGGAAAGATTGAAAAAGAATAAAATTTCTTGTATTACATAACTAGCAGGAACGAGTGTTGTGGCAAATAAAACTAGTTCCATTCAGTGGAACATACCTATGCTCGATGCAAGGAAGCACATGCAGGATAAGGACACTTGGGGGGTGTCTCCTTCAGGTATGGGGTGATCAAGTTGCAAAATATATATAGAAGGCTCTGCTTGGCTAGAATTTGAGACAAGATCGGGATATATGGCTCATAAAAGTGAATCAGGGAGCCGACATAAAGCTCAATATGGCAAGCGGACACATGAAAATGCAATTACAACTTGATATAAACGGGAGTCCCTGTCGAATATGGCCAGCATAAAGTTCAAGAAAGAATATGAGGTTCTTACTCAAAGACATGGCGGGACTACAAGGGACTGCCATACCTAAGGGAGGACTCATAGCATGGGTACCAAATGGAAAAATGGGATCTATATAGGGTGCCCACGAGTAGGAAGGCTCTACCACTTATGTAATGTTGCTTCTAATAGTAGTGTGAAGGCTTCACGACATCATGAAGTGGGTTCGTATCTATAGTTAAGGCAACATGGTCATAGGACAATGCATGATGCATGCAGAAAAGTGACCCTGTCATGTATGTCAGTTCAATATTATACTTGTCACGGGAACGAACAAACAAAAGTCTCGACGAGAGTACACAAAAAATGGACCCTACACAACAATAATAGTCCAAAACAACTAAAAATAGTAAGTAAAGATTCCAAACTATAGGATATAGGGAGGATTGGTCATGATAAATGCATTCGAAGGAAACAATGCAATGGATGATGGGACATAAGAAGGAATGTAAGGTGTATACCCAACATTCACGTATCCACTACCACCCCCTTGAGAATAAACACTTGTCTTAATACTGGGTGGGAAGTGAAAATCCTCCCACAAATGGAGTAGAGGGTGGAATATGACCACTCCCGAATTTATGAGCAAGGTAAGGGGTTGTGTCTTCCCCTATTCCAACACCGGGGTCCACACTAGGACCTGGATCGGGTGATGGGATACTAGTAGTGATGTTAGACATGATGAACATAAAAGTACCTAAACTCAAGAGAACATAAACATACACAAGTAAACCTGATCCCTAAATCCAACTAGCGCACAAAGAGCACACCCCTAAGTAAATCTAATTCAGACGCAAACAATCCAAGAGGGAGGATAAGTGAGATCTTGAATGCAACAAATATGTCTTGCCTACGAGAGGCATGAGACTCCCATACACTACAAGCAGAGGTGTGTAACCAATTACAGTGGCCCTTAGCATCAACGCATAAAGTGGTTGTGTTTTTCGACCCCTACCTTGATAGGACACTCACAAAATAACCTCTGCAAGTACCCCCTTTGTGGTACCTAGGTAAGGAAACTAAGGTCACCCCAATATAACCAATGCTCAGGTGGATAGTCGCAGGTGGGATCTACCATATGGGCAGGGTAACAAATACCGAAGCTCAAAACCACCAAAGGTACCTCAAAATCCCCCATATTCAAATAAGATCCTAGAAATATCTACGGTGTTGCACAGAGAGTGGAAAGGGTCTATCCCCACCACAATTGTGTACACTTCCTTGTGCTTAACTCCCATGTAAGAGGAGCCTCCTAAGAACACTAATTATATCAAGGACTTATTTTATCACCTGTACAAACACCTAATTGTTTTGCTTCATAGTCTTGGAAAAAATTACTCACGACACCCTATTCCAAGACTCTACAACATAAGCTTGTTGATGCACCTCTATCAAATTAAAAAGTGTAATCAATTTAAGTTAAGCGTTAATTCTAATGGCAGTGATTACTCAAGGGTAATGAACGTGCAACTACCCATGTTATGACTCAACAATGAAATAAATATTCACACCTAAAAAGCAATGCCAAGTGCAATTTGTTTTTAAATATGAATAAATCCATATGCCACTACATGAAATGCACAAAAATTCGTTCATTTCCAAATGCCATTGCAACACTTCCTATACGAAATCCTAAACACAACTCTCATCCAATCAATCCAATGCAAGTACCTCCTTAAATCCATATGTGAAATGCAAGTAAGAATGCAACTATATAATTATTTTTTATTTTCAATATAAAAGAATGCAAATGCAATAAAAGTCACGAAAGTTCTCAGTCTCTGCAGCAAGTAGAAAACACAATCCAAGCAAGACACCAATACCAAAAGATTAATGCACTAATGGCAAAACAAAAAGGAGATAAATCAACTAGGAAAATTTTCAAAGAAAGAAAATTGATAAAAAAGGGGTTTCTAGTCGCAAAAGGAGTAGTCAACAAACAGTGTAGGAACCCAAGAAGACTCAGCCACACTCACAACCCACCCAAAAACTTCCCTCATCAAGAAATCAACCAAAAGGGAGGATGTGTGTGACTGTTCAAAGAACAGTATTATATGTACGTGACTAGGCAGTGTACTACTCGTGTATATACGCAACTATATAGTCTCTGACCCACTTATACAAAGAATAAGGTGGTAAAAATAAATCCAATGGTAAATCCACTCTAGGGATCTGTCAATGGATGAACATACTACAAAATGCGACACAGAAACATGGAGAAATGGAGATAAAATCAAGAAAATCATGCACCCAAACCCCACCAAAAGGAAATCCCCAATGTAGTAACAAATTTTGTTATGGAGAAAACTTCCTATGGCTTGGGGTAGAACACAATAGACAGTATGACACCATCAATCAATCCATTTCCATATTCAATATGGATAAACAATGCTAACACTAAGGGATGGAAGGCGTGCCTTATTCCGTATGGTTGTAGTAGATCCCCATTGAGCTTTTCAACCACACTTGCACATACATTTCATTCTCAATGACAACGAAACATACAAGCATGATAGATATTAAGTGTTAGACCTACTCTAGCATATATAAATCCAATATGTATAAATAAAAGCAACTACATCCATGGATAAAGAACATTCATAGTTAGACACATACAATGGACGAGAATTGGATATTTCTATTAATTATGAATAGAGATATAAGTGACAATCTATGTCAGAACCTCTTCTAAATGAATGAATCGAGTCGTCCACCACTTCAATCCTCCATATCAATGGCAAGATCACAAGACAATGGAAAGCTTGGGAAGAGCATCAATGGCTGCTCAAAAGGACAAAGGGATGCAGACTCAAGTATGTAAGTATGGGGCATAAATCCACTATAGTTTCTTTGCTATCACAATTTATCCTCCTCTAATGCATCCAAGTAGCTCAATATATAGCCCTTCAATGGGAAGTGAAAGGTCAAGTCAGATCATTTCCAGGCATATGGATGGCCATAGTCAAGTTATTTGTGACTAAGTGAGGAAAGATCCAAATATTATTTTGGGCACATTTCCCGATGTACACGGGTCATAGTGGAGCAAGTTGCGTGTACACGCAGTCTGTAAGCTGGTGACCCACATATACCAATAAACATGAAATTTTAAAGGGATTGGGAGCACCAAAGTTTATATTGAGCAAAGTGGGTCCAAGGAGTCTGCCTAAGGACGAGGAAGGCCATAAAAACATGATCTACCAAGTGTGGTAAAATCAGCTGTAACATCCCAAACTAAACATTTTGGAAAATCTTCCTCTAACAAAATTTGTATGTTTTGATGAGTAGGTAAAATGTCGAGTTCATGAATTTTTCTAGTCTCAACATCTAGGGTCACTTCTACCTCTAAGTTTTCCAAAATCCCCAAAAGGTGCCCCTGGATATTAGATTTTGGCCTTCTTTTGCACCTTGGATTCACACCTTTTGCAATTTGGCTACATGCTACCATATTTATATATGTTCCTAGTGCACAAATACACCATAACAATTCCAACCCAAACAGGGCCCTCATCGAGTCTTTGGACATTGATCTTTAAATGTCACCATTTAAAAATTTATGTGAAAATGAAGTAGAATAGTCCCATTCCCCTCATTAACAGTTTTGTATTCTTTTTCGATGGCATAATAATACCCCAAATATCAACAATATTCGAGCTAAACTGCTCATGTTATGGGAAAAACAAATTTTGGGCTCTAGACCCTGTTTTAGGTTTTCTGATGATCTTCATCGAATCTCTCCTATCATACTCATATTGCCCATTCCTAATATCTATAATGACCTATCTCTGATGGTCAATATCTAATATCAAATCGAAAAGTCATCGAACTTCCCATATTTCATATTCTTGACATCTCTGATGTCTTATTTTCAATATCTAAAATTTGATATCACATCGGAAACTTTCCATTTGACTTTCCATATTGCATATTCCTGACATCTTTGATGGCCTATCTCTAATGGTGTATATTCGATATCACATCATAAACTTTCCATCAAATTGCTCACATCAGACCTCCAGTGAGGCATCCCTAATATGTCGACTCCGATATGACATAAGTATCCTCTACATTTTCTCTTGGAAACTTCTTCGATGAGACAATCCCAATAAAAATGTTGGGATCCTCGCATCCAACCATTCTCGTCGGGATCATGGGTCAACACTAGAAAGTGTATTACTTGATAAGCTTCCTTTGATGACAGTGTTTTGGGTTTGGGCACTTGTGCACTCATCCAATGTGGCTAGTCCACGTCATACCCCCTGTCCACATGGCATGGGTGGGCCCATCTTAGATTTCCCAAAAAAATCAAATTTTCTAATTAGGTGAAATTTCAATTTCACAATGAGGTTTATTACAAATCCGCATTAGGCCATTCCTCCATTTCGAAACTATCTCTATTTCTTAACAGAACCAAAATTTGTTTCACTAATAACTCTACAATTTGGAATTTTCCAAATCTCCTTAACCCCATCTACCATTCATGTTGATAGATCACGGATTTAATTCTTGGGATCCATTAAAATGCCATCTATTTACTACAACTACGATTTGCATAGAAGTGTTTATTAGCACTTCTTGTGCAACACTGGTTTTTTTCCTATGACTGTGGATCCTAGCCCACACATCCCCGATGTTCCACTCTGTGACATCCCCATCCATCACTATGACCAATGGAGAGGGGTATTTACGAATTTATGGCTTCTAATTTCACCCCATGGGCATATTACAAGTTCTTAAACAATAAAATGCATGTGCATGTGCATATATGGAAAACACAATGGAAATAAACTCTATCCACACACGCCAATGCATAAATACGAGTAATTATCACAAGCATAAAATAAAATCAATTCACATTCTAATACAAGATAAAACTTATATTTAAACAAAGAATATCCAAGCAACTGGTTGTGTTAGAGTAATTTTTCACCCAACCGCAAGCACTCTACCCATCATATACTCTTTATATTGAAAGGCCACCCCTAATCTGGGATGTGAGGACACTAGGGCATAGGAAACACCTACAAGCTTCTCTCTCTTATCCCACAACCCATTATGCTCTCAATGCCTAGCCAAATGCTCATCCAAAGCTTCTACGGGAATCTCACTCAACCATCACAGCCATGGAACTCCATCCAACTACCCCACACAACACAAGGAAGAGTTTCCCTTCACTAATCCATAGTTCCCTTAGGAAATCCAACCCTTACAATACTTACCAATGTGTGTAGAAAGAGTCCAATCTAGTGTATGTTGTTGGAGGACCCCCCCTTAGCATTAATTTATGGCTTCTCAAGCATTCAAGAGTAGCAAAATTCAATGGATAAAGGTTCTTATGTTTCCCACCCTCTATGCTCACCTACAACAATTTAATTGCTCTCAAATCTGCAATTCTCCCTTCCAATTTCATTTTTTTGATTATGACACAATCTGGCAACGATAATGGCAATGGTATGAACAACAAAAGTAAGAATTTTGTGTAGTGTAAAAAATTGTTGTCCAAAAATCAGCTTTCAAAGATAATTAGTAAAACTCCAAAAAGATGAGAGAACGGTGGAAGAGACAACTGGCATAACTTCTGAATATAGAAGAGAGGACTCTTACAACAGTCATTGAAGTGTATTCATCCCATGCTTCCATAACTGTATGAGAAGAATTTCTTCACCAATCTCACACATGCATTGAATGTTTGGATTTATTAATCAAAAGGGAGTAATTGGATCATTTAAAGAAAATGGCAGTAATTGGGTGAGTTTTAAGGTTGACACTTGGCAATAGAGGATTTAATCTTCCATATGCCCCCTTTCATCTCCCACTCTAGTGGAATCATATCCCCTATAGTGCTCTTTTTATAGCTATCTTGGACATTTTATTATTTTTGAACATAAAATATACATGGCATTCAAATTGGCATGATAAGCCAGCCACACAGTCCATAAAGAAATATTTACATTATACATTCCTAGTCATCTCTAGTCAAGCCTTGTCCTTAAACTTTGTACTAGGAATCCATACTAACATATTTATGGCACTTACACAATTTGATTTAATATATTCCAAGTCAAAATAAAAACAAAAATTACAATTATTGGTTAAATAAAATAAGCTAGCAAGTTTTGAGACAAAACAAAGACAATAAAACACAATCAAGGGTTGTAGAAGCTCATGTTTTATCATTACCACAACTTCTCATGAGACAAGTCACTACCTACACAGACCACACAATTTTACTTTGTGCAACAGACATTTCATCATGGAAACTTACTCTAATTGGAGGAGAGAAATGCTACTCTAAACATTCGAACATGATGTAACAATAGCCATCCCATAAATAAATGAGCATGTGACAAATGGCAGTATATAATTGTTTATATAAACGAATCTTTAGGAGGCTTTCTCATATTAAAAGCGTCTTTCGAGACAAATATTTTTCATACAAAATCCATGCTTTTGGAAAACTAAAATCCAACATACTTTTCAACCTCTACAAAATCAATAGTTTCATGGAGAAATATAAAAAATAATGAGATTTAGCTTGTTTATAACCAGATTTAACAGCAAAATTGCATACTTCTTGTCTTTAGGTTTGAAAACTTGAAAATATCATTGTTGAAAGTTTCTTATCTAAGCTTCTATTTTATTGCAAGCTGACTAAAACGTTTTTTATTTTATTATCAAATTGTAAATCTCTTGATACCAGTTCTAACTCAAATTTATGTCATAATTAATGTAATACAAATTACGAAGAGACTCTAGTATTGCTATCTATCATGCATGAGAAATAGAGAAACTTAGAACTATCTATCATGCATGAGAAATAGAGAAACTTAGAAGTTCTTTGATTTACACAATTAATAAGTGTTATAGGCGATGGTGTTCTTACTAAAAGTTATTATCAAATTTATTTGATTAGAGGCAAATTCTATCCAACATACCATAAAGTAAAATTATCATGCAATAGTTGGCATATCTCATCTATGAGGATTAAAGTCGGTAATGAGTTATGAAGAAGACCGGTAGTTTGCAGTCTCTATTGTGAAATATTCTAAGGTAACACCGAAATCTAAAGGCCACAAGTATATGACAAATTATCACTAGCATGAAATCATTCAAAATTTTACTTCCAATTAAACTATGGATTAGTTGATTTTATTACTTGACCATTCATGAAGATAGATAATGTGTTGGAACAAATCAATGATGTTTAACGCCTTTATTTCGAAGTAGTTTAGCCGTGATGTTACATAAATAGTATCGAATTTCGATGATTGTATCCATATTCATGATCATTTTCATAATCTTATGTTTATATTATCAATATTCATAAGATCTGAATCACCGTCATGCACATTATTATACCTGCCACAGCAGGTATATTGTAATCGTTTGATTTTGACTTTGGTTGACTTTGGTGTTTTTTTGATGCAGGTTTAAAAAATTAAAATCTGTTTTGTAAAGTTTAGCTTTGGAGTTTGCCAAAAATTATTTTAGATTTTAATAAAAATATTTGCCTTTGCTATTTTGTCAACTTCTAATTGGCCAATAAAGAATGATGTCAGCCTTGGAGTTTGGTATCTGGTTTTCACTTGACACCTGGCTACTATGACATCAGCATTTATTATATTTTATTATCAACATGGGTCAAAGCAATGATGACATCAGCATGGGTCAATTAATCCACCTGTCAAGTGTAGATACTGAATATCTCTGACGCAACTCTGAGACGGGCCGTGATCCAGCCAAACGGACAGTTCTTGATCCAGAGCTACACCAGCAGCGGCGGGTGGTTGAACGACCTTCCAGGCCGTGGAGAAAGAATGCCTCTTGCGATTCCTCCCGCTTCGCAAGTACCGCGCTGCCAGGCCGAGGGCTGCAAAGCAGACCTAACAAATGCCAAACACTACCCTCGTCGCCACAAAGTCTGCGAATTTCATTCCAAGGCCACCAGCGTTGTCACAGGCGGTGTCCAACAGCGTTTCTGTCAATAGTGCAGCCGGTAAATACATACAGGATCTGTTATGGTGCGCTGTCTTTTTTTTTCATGCTTTTACTTTGGAAACTTGATATCTGGAAAAACTTAGTGGCGAAGCTTAAAGGATGCTTAATGTCTTTGGTAAAGGTCCTGATGTAAAACGCTAATGCTCCTTACCCTCCAAAACTGATACCTATTTTGTGCGCGCAGCTTTCATCTTTTGGCAGAATTCGACGAGGTGAAGCGAAGTTGCAGAAAGCGCCTGGCGGACCATAACAAGCGGAGGCGGAAACCGCAGACTAACACGATCATGCCTGCTGTCTCCAGTGCGGAAGCAATGTTTCAGGAAGCTGCAACAATACATCAAGGGGTCAGATATGCTTCCTTCTCCCATGAATTCATTATTTAATTAGAAAGTCTAAAACAAAAGTTTTTTTTTTCCCATGTATTCCGTGCCCCTACGAGATCGGGATTCTATTGGGTTTAAGCTATTAGAATGTGGGTGATCGCGTTTCTTGATTTTCTGCAGGAACTGTACAGACTTCTGTTGCTGCTGCTGCTTCTCCGGTTCTCAGAACAGAAGCACAAGCTTTGCTGAATGCAATGTCTTTGCCATTGATACTCCAGAACACCAAGGGATCACAGATGAACAACAATAACAATAGTAATAGTAATAGTAATACTACTACTACTAATAATCCTATGCTGCAGCAACCCAATTCTCAGAAGGTTCATGTAGCGAACCAGCAATACGTGCAGCAGCAGAATGGAGGAGGACACAGGGGACCGAATTTATCTCTGTCGTCGCCCTCTGTGGGAATGAGTTTGTGCAATCAGAGGCAAACAACGGCACAGGATTACAGCGGGCTGGAGCTGGCGCTGCCATGGCTCAGAACAACATCAGATTACGGCGGATCGAGCCATAGACCTCCTCCAGCTATGGACAATATCCTTCATCCTATTATATCTCATGAGAAGGCAAATGTTGAAGCTTTCTCGGCCTTTTCCGTTCAGAACTTTCTGCCTCTAACAGGGTCAATGAGTTCCAGAGAGCTCGGTAGCTCGCAATGGATGGTTGGGAGCAGTGATAGCGCTAGCAGCCTGGAAGCTGGCCAGCAGACGTTCAGTTTGTTGGAGCCAGCAGTGGAGTTCTATGGCCATGATTGGCCCTTCATACGGTTACATGAAATGCTAATTAGTTGCTTTGATTGCAGGTGGCTCCAACATGGTGGACGCGAATATGATACTTCTGAGAAAGCGAATGTTTGACCTAAAAATGCAGGAGACAAATTACAAGACTCCCGAAGAGTACATGGAATGGGAGAAACAATTGTATCCCAAGTATCATGCAAACGTATTGAGGGCAATGGAATGTTTGCAGTACTCGTCGATCAACACTCGCCTGATTGTTGCAATCACTCTCTTTGGTTTGGTATCTGCTGGCGTTTCCTTATTGGTTCTGATTGTATGGGTGACCGCCTTAATTCGGCTAAGTCAAATTATG
Organism: Pseudotsuga menziesii; assembly: GCA_001517045.1. Classification (NCBI taxonomy): domain Eukaryota; kingdom Viridiplantae; phylum Streptophyta; class Pinopsida; order Pinales; family Pinaceae; genus Pseudotsuga; species Pseudotsuga menziesii. Next base: position 412,441 of record LPNX010443370.1, read on the forward strand.
ACGCCATATTTTAGCACTCTGCAGGGATAGTGTGTAAGTGGTGTACTGGAATTTGTAATTGGTGACTCGTAGAAGAAAAACTGGTGGCGTAACTGGAATTTGTAGTTCGTGACTCGTAAAACAGAAGATAAAGCTAGCCAGTTACATATAGAAATGTCATTTTTATATACAGTATGTTGCGATTGTTTTGTAGAACTCTGTATTGATATATGTCCAGAGAAT
>LPNX010443370.1:413074-455130 GCA_001517045.1 Pseudotsuga menziesii
CAAAAATATTTGACAACAATTAAACAATTTAAACAAAATATTATAATCAATGACTTCGACATTAAATATGGAAAATCTTATGCAACTCAACTAATCAAAACATCACAATAATCTTAACCCTTTTTCTAGTGGTTGGATGCAATAAATAAAAGGTTTGATGACCCTTGCCACCCCATCCTTGAATAAGGATATGTTTTTGTTAAATTATTTTTTTTAAATATAAAATTAATAAATATAGTTAGTAAATAATTGTGTTGGTATTTTTAGTAAGTATAGCTAGTTTAGAATTAATTAAATTTTCAATGATAATTTTTTTTAAAAATCTTTTAAAATTCAAAAGTTAAAATTTAAATATATAAATTAAATATATTTAAATTAATCTTGGGAAGTTGATGTTAAATAGTTTTGACTAGATGCATTTTACTATATTGCAAAACAATAAATATGTTTTATTACTCAATATCATTTAATTTACTTTTCAAATATGATTTTGTAAAATATAATTAGTAAAATATGTAGGTGTTTTAAAATTTGTAAAATGTTTATGTTGAAATTATAAAAATATATTATATATCTAAATGTATTTAAGGTACCCACAATTTATTTATTGTTTTAATTCAAAACTTTGTGTAAAAAAATGTATTTATAAAATAATATTTATAATTGATGTAATTTTGAAATGATTTTTATTAATCTTTATTTTTTTAAATAATAGATATAGAATCATAACAAATCAAAATTAAGATAGATTTTATTATATAAGAAAAAAAATAATAGAAAAACAAATTTTAAGGCATGTGTTATACTTCTCCAATGAAAAACAAAGTTGTATTTAATCAATCCTTTAAAAGTTTATGTTTGAGAGCATAGCTTTAAATCTGATAAAATTTAAAAATCTCTATCATCAATATACTCAATCTCAATGTACTTGTGCGTAAATGAAGCATACAGGCTACACAACCCAGCCTATACTGTTACTTGCCCACCCAACTTTCCAATAATAAACTCCAACAGATGACCAGTACTGTTAACGACTTATTGGGTTCACTACTTTGGAATATATTTTAAATTTCTTTGTTTAAAGATATTTGATAACATATAAATAGAAACAAACAGTTTTCTATAAATCTGTGTCTTCTTACCTTGATTTTTGACAGTTCTTTAATTTTGAGATTAAGTGCTATATGTCATGGGAGATGGATACGTAGAGACAAATGCAGTTGTCTTATATTCTTTTTTAAGTGATGGTTTCTTCACCCTTTTTACCACTATACCATTAAATTCTTGACTTCTAAAATACTAATCCCCTAAATCTAAGTTAAATATAAACCACACTAATCCCAACTCATTACTATGAAAAACCTAATACCTAATCCATTATCCTTTAAACTATTAACCTAAAATAACCATAATTACTAATGTCTTAACCCGATATTATTGACCCAATAACCAACAAACCCTGCACATTCAACTTAATTAATAAAACAAAAACAAAAATAATAACTATATTGATTGAATATAAAAAATAAATATAATATCTATAATTAATCTATAATTTTATGTGTTACATGTATACAATATTATATGCTATATCTATTATATCTATAAAATAAAGATTGATCCCTAACTATATTGCACATAATATATAATTTTATGTGCTACATGTATACAATATTATATGCTATATCTATAAAATAAAGATTTAAAGAGAAATGTAACATCTCAAGTTTGTTATTATAATATTATAAATTGTATATACATGTTTATTAATGTAGATGAGAAATTAGTAGTTGTTTATATGTATGAGTATTTACTTATTTTTTAAGTTTTTTTATAAAAGTTATTTAAAATTTAAATACAAAATTGGATATTATTAAAAAAAAAAAAATTCTAAATTTTGAGAAAATAATTTGTTTATATTTTTAACTAATTAATTTTTATTTAAATACAAAATTGGATATTATTAAAAAAAAGAAAATTCTAAATTTTGAGAAAATAATTTGTTTATATTTTTAACTAATTAATTTTTATTGTTGTTTTACATAATATAATATTAGATATGAAAAATATTTTAAAAGTTAAATATTCAATAATAGTTGTGTATTATGGTTTTTAGTAATTTAATGCTTATTTATTAATTTTTACATTTCATGAAGTAACATACTTCATTACATCCATAATGTATATTTCAAATTATACAACATTTATTATTCTTCTACTAGTGCATAATGTTTATCAAAAATAACTCATGGAAGTATGACAGACTATGTAGACCTTGAGTCACTCTTGAGATTATGAAGGTCAGTGTAAGCCTTAAATGACTCTTGAGTTATGAATGGTCCACTATATTGCGTCAATTATGTACATCTCAATCAATATATCACTTACTACTTTATTGTTGGGTACATAATGCTTATAAAAAATAGTTCTCGAGACTATGAAGGGCTATGTATGCCTTAAATTGCTTATGAGGCTATGGATGGTAGTGTCTAGTGTTAGGTGTTTCATGTCTACCAAAAATTTCTCATAAGACTACGAAGGGATACTTAACCCCTAAATCACTCATGGAGTTGTAAATGACCATAAATGATGTCTGATGCTAATTTACTTTACATTGTTTCTTACATAAGTGGCAGGTACTAAGCAACTGCGTTGCTTATTCCACTTGTTTTATTTTATTTTTATGCACTAAATTATTATATCATTGCCTACTTTTTAGGGAATTATAGGCAAATGCTCGATGCTCATTTGGCTGTAGAAATTCATAAATTTCACTCAAAAATATATTTGTAAAAGGTTGGATAGATTCTTTGTGAAGGACTCTTTACTCTTTTCAATAAGAAAAATTAAATGCTCATAATTGGAATTTGAAGGATTGAATCCTTTTATAACTACTCTGAAATTTAAAAATGTGAAGAATGAAACACCAATGTCATTTAAGTCTGGTGGGCTAGCTCAAGTGGTTAAGTGTTGTAAGTTGTGAGTAGAAGGTCTCAAGGTCAAATCCTCGAGTGGTTATACATTGTTATATAAGGGTCTTACTTGATGTCCCCATCGGGTTAGCTCCGTAATCATAGCGAACGGGTTGAGGCCCCTTCGATTTGGCCCCTATGATTTCTTCCTGTGGACGTAGCACAAAGACAACCCCAAATAAATCTCTTGTATAAGAATAGATAAAAATATATGTTATTTATACTTGTAAAATATATAAAATACATATAAACTCCATTGAAATTTTATATTTGTATATTTATTATTAATAGCTTTAATGTTTAGTGCATAATGCATACCAAATGTACACTCAATAAATACTATACAACTCAATTGGCAAAAGGTCTTGACCTAGTATAATGAGATTATACAACTCAATTGGCAAAATAATAGATCTTCACATAGTATGATGTTGAATCTCATTAGAAGATAATAGTGCTTACTCTTAATTGAAAGTCCTAAGCTTGTAGTTATGAGCAAGAAGCCATATGGGGTATATTTGTTTTCCTCCAAAGCCTTGTGCCTTGTGTAAAGTTGGCACCCATTTCTATTGTACAATGTTCTAATGTATATTTTCACATTATTCCACTGATCCTATTGTTTGCTTCCAATATCACAAATTCTTTCACTCCATTGTTGAATAATCTCTTCGTCGTCATTATTCCTGCAAACAAATAAATTGGACAACTAATCGACTTAGATTGATAAGAACAATCATATTGGGGGGAGATTTGATAAGATATTAAGAGTACTTGATAGGATTTCTCCATCACTGTGATAGAAGCCATCAATCAACAGAGATAATATTTAGATTAATTATTAAAATTTTACACATAAATACATAGCAACATAGATAAGATTAGCCTTCTTTCAACTTAATTTACATAGTTGTTGAACGTAAGGTTTCTATAATATAATATTAAACAAGAACCGCATCTTTTGGTTCATCAATGAATTTGCCTCACAACTAAACAAGCGAAAGCAAGCTCTTGAGACACTCTGAAAGTTCTATATGTTTGTTAGAATGTCTTCATTTGTATAAGGCTTCATGTTATTCATTGGATTGTAACATGGTAGATTAGATTCTAGCGTTTTACATATATCATGCTTGTATATCTTGTTGTTGTCGAGGGCAATCTGTAGGTACAAGTTTGATTGAAAGCTCAATGAGGATCTACTTCGAATGTCCGGAATAAGGTACCCCTCTTGTCCCTTAGTGTTAATTTCGTTTATATATTTATCATGCTTGGAAATGGGTTTGTTTCTTGTGTCATCCTGTCTGTTGTGGTCCACCCCAAGCCATGGGAGATCTTCTCCGTAACAACCACCCAATCAAGCAAAAACCAATAAGATATTTTGGTTTGTTGAAAATAGATCAAACAAAAACATAGGGATCCTTTAATGGAACCGGTGAAGGTAATCGTGAAACCACTAGAGATTTCAAAGTTTCCTTCCTAACAAATGGTTCTATTTTTTCTTTCAAACTATGACTAGGAACTTGCAACAACTGCACAAAGCTACTTGTTATAAAGTCTCTACTAAGATTGGAAATAGAGAAGAATGTGTATAGGTTGCAAGTTTTCAAAGACTCCAAAGTGGTGACTAAGTGGTCAATGGCACACATAGGTTTCAATGCATGTTCTTGGGACCACTCGTTGAGCAAACCAAAGAAGCTATCGTCCAATTTACTGAAATAAAATTCCAGCGTGTCTATAAGGAGCACAATTCAAGGGTAAATGATTTGTCCAAAGCTGCAAACAATGGATGGAATGAGAAGTTATTGTTGGAGGAACATAGGGTGGAGAGTAATATTATTCCATTCTCTCTATGATATAGAATCATATCTCTACTTCTAAAACCTTTAAGGTTGTTATAAATAGGCTATTATGAAGAAGAAGAAAAATTGTTTTTTTGATGATGAAATAAAATATATTTGCTTAGGATATAGGTTGCAAGATTTTTGCTAACTAAATACCACTATGATACTCAAGATATTATAGGGATCATATGTATAGGTTCCTCTATTGGATTTCTATCAACGTAATGTTGATAACGGTGCTTTGACAATCACTACATGTAATTTTCTTCTAATTTAAGATAAAGTTATGATTTTTTTAGAAGAAAAAAATAAGAAATAATAATAATAATAGCTTGGATGAATTTGTGTATCTTAGTACTTATAACTATGATGTAAGATAGGCTCTCTCAAATTCATTGTCTTTTCAAATAAAAACACATATATGATACAAACTTGTTTGGAAATTAGAGATTTGAACCCGAAATAGATTTGGATGATTTTATGATTATAGCTTAGAATAACTATCTTATAAAAAATAGATCTATCAATTGTATGGAAAGCATCAAATTATCAAAAAAAAAATTGCATCCAACATATACCGATGAGGACTAGTTTGGTTAGGGTTTGAGAATGGTATTGTTAACTCCACCAGTTTGGCGAATCACTTGGAGACTAGGGTTTAGGCCTAGGGTGTATATTGAAGGTGTCTGGAATATGAAATTTCTGAAAGTACCAAGCCCAATATATACTTGAAATTCCATATACAATGTAATAGTGAAGGAAAAATGTGTTCCTTGTGGCCTTATCTTGGTAGGAACCAACTCTACAAGTTCAATGCATTGGGTATATCAATTGTTGCAAGTACGAATCCCCTCTTTCAACTTGAGGTTTTGACTTGAGATCTTATTCACAATGGTGTTTATTCTAAGGAAGGTGTCACAAATACCTTATGATGACAACTCAATATGTAGGATTTAACTTGATCGAGGATGGAAACAGGTTTAACCTCCATGTCATCTAGAAAACCCCTCTTTGGACTCATTTTTTCACTTGAGCGCCCACACCCAATAGCTTTTTAACAAAGGTGACAAAACAACATGGTTTATGTGATATTTAGAAATACCTCACAGCCATGACTCAACATGGAGGAATCAACTTAAGGGAGATTGGTAGCAAGCATAGCCTCCATGAATTCTACGATCATATTCTCTGGCCATTTTGAAGCTAGCGATTTTCTATGTTTGAATTTGATTTCTTTGTAGTAAATAGATTCAAGGTGCTAGACACCATGGTGGCACTCTTTTTCCTTCCAAATGTGTTACAAGTACTATGTGGCATCCATGTAACTCACTCGTGCATGGGTTGTGGTGTGATATTGTTAAGTATTTTTTGTTCCAAGAAAGCTATGTTATTTTAGACTCGATAAATGGAAACCTATCTTAGTTTTTGTTTTGGGATTTCATAATTCTCTTTATACAAGCTCAAGAAAAATTATATTCATAGCAAACAACTTCAATATTTTTCATATCTACATTGAGTTGTTGATCAAGATTGTTAGAATATTATAAACCCACTCAATACTTAGGATAACAATAATTAATCATTTCTGGTTAAATTCCTATGTACTGGCCTAGATAGTTGGCATCCACTTGCACCACGTGGTCAATACTTTCCATGTATACCCGAGGAGTGCCTTTATATTGATTCTGGTTAGATTCTGCTAACTTTATTGACTTCCCAGATTAGTAATTATGCCTTCCTGCAAATTCAGTATTTATACTACTTTATCCCTGCTTTTCAGTGGATAAGGTAAAGCTAGTCAATCAGGAAACTGTTATATTTTGTGTCCAACCCATCCTCCATGATCTTCTCTCCAAACTCCATGATTAGCAAGTTTTTCCATCGCTCATCATCACTCACTCATGCTTTAGCCAATTCCTGAGCTCCTTGATCAATTTGGAAAGTGCTTTAGTCACCTATGGGGGTTTGTCATATTTAGTAAGTATGTTTTATGAGCTAGCATGAGTTGTCTCCTAAGAAACTTGATTTTACCTCTCATAGATGTATTATTATGTACACTATGTTGATCAATAATGCATGGAAATATTTATAGATCATTCTCCACTTCTCTTGTATTCATCCCCATTATTCCTCTCTCTATTTTTCTTGTGCATGCTTGTGAGAAATATCTTGTAGCTAGATCGACATCTTGTATTTACACATAGTATCAGAGCCTCAAGATCTATAGGGTATTAGAGACTTAATCTCTATAGTGTCTCATATCCTCAAGCTCTATAAGGTATCAGAGCCTCAATTTCTACATGGTATCATATCTCTAAGGTTGTCAAATTCTATAGATTTGAGGAGCTATTAGTACTCTACATCAGATCACATCTAGTCTCCTATCCCTCTCTGAAGAAGAGATTGAATTGAGCTTAAAAATATTTCTCCTAATTTATATGTGTGCAGGTTGCAGAGAGAATCTCTAGGAGCACAACAACTACTAAGCATGGATTCCTCTTCAGCTATGATTCTGGCTCCCTTCAACTATCATGAATGGCATGCCAAGATTGGCATTTTTGTTCTGTAGTAATGGGCTCTATAGAGTTTCTTTAGCTTTGGAGAATGATCCCAATGTTGTCGTTGAGAAATCTAAGTGGCATAATAGGTTGGATGAAGCCTATGGATTGCTTTGTCTCTCAATTTATCCCGATATTTTTTTTTCATATTGATGGTTTGACCACTCCAAACCAAGTATGGACCAAACTTGAGTCTCTCTTTAAAGTACAAGATGAGATAAGAGTGCATCAATTTGATAATGATTTATTCTCATTGAGTCCAAGAAGTTTCAAATCCATTGAAGGGTTCTTCACCAAATTCAAGTCACTTGTTATATTGCTCAAGAAATGTGGGATTGAGAAGAAGGAAGATAAATTGATTCTTTCCATACTTTCAAAATTGGGTCTTGAATACTCAGGTTTTCTGTCAACTTTTCATGCTACTAGGCTTGTTATTTCAAATTGGAAAATGCCTTCTTTGGATACATTCTTTGATTCACTAAGAAAGGAGCAGATAAATTGATCCATATGGGATATTTTAGAATATCCAAGGGAAAGGATCATGTTGTTATAGTTCAAAGAAGTAAGAATGCAAGGTTTGAAAAGAGACGCAAATAGTGAAAAAGAAGAAGCCAAATTCGGATAAAGAAGAAGCCAAAGTCGGATAAAGAAGAAGCCAAAGTCAGATAATGAAGATAAAGGATCAAATCCTACTGATGAGGGTTCAATGAAGAAATTCAAGAAGAAAGGGAGCACATCCAAGTGTTATTCTTGCAGCAAGGGTTTTCATTCTGAGAATAAATGTTTCAAGAAGGCTATGGAAATCATGTATCAGTTGCTTGAGAAGCATAACATCGATGTACCAGATGAACTAGAGAATCCTGTTGAATCCTCAGAACATTGTTTTAGTGAGCGGTCCCAAGGTAATAACAATTATGCCTTGAGTTCCAAAGTTAAATAATTTTCTCAAATCTCATATATAGATTCATTTTTTGATATATCAAAATCAGAAATAGCAGTGTCTTTATTGGATAAAACACCTATCAGTCTACTAGATCCATCTCCCAATGCTTGTGTTTTTCCACTAGTCCCTGACTTGTCTTTATCCATCTCTTTATCACTCCATTCAAATGATTATGAATCTGATTTAGAAGTATTTTTTCAGGATGATATTCAGTTTATGACACCATCCATACCATTTATCCATCCTCTGAATACTCCTAAGACTATACAAACCCCAAGTTCATTAGTTGATTCATTATTGGATTTCTATGCAGTCACTACTTATATCAAATGGTTTCAAGTCTTGTCTATTTTTCACTGGTTAGTTAGCTATGGCATTAGTCATCTTTGGACTTATTTTACATATGTTTGGACCTAATCTAAACATCTATGGTTCAGATCTCAATTCCATTTATCATTCAAATTTATGCATCCATCGATTTTCCCCAGTTGCTCACCATTTTCCTACCATGGCCCTTTATTCTCATGGAGACACTATACCTATGGTTTTCTCTGATACATATGATAATATTTCTGATATTTCAAAGTATTTTCAGCCTCATTTCAGAATTGGGAAGGTTCTACATCAGTTTGAAAGGAAGATACATGGTCTATTTCACCATTTTGCAGCTATACAAGAAACTGGCTGTATTGAATTTTTTACTCTTTGGGAAGGAGTATGCACATATATATTTTTCTTTTCATATAATCTTTGCATATCAGAGTATGATGGGATAGATAAGTATTCATATAATGCTCCTCCTTCATCAAATGATGAGCTATGAGGAGCCTCTCTCCTTCTTTCTTGCAGATACTACACTCTAGTGCATGATCATGGAGTTCATAACTTCTTCATCAAGTTCTTCCTTCAGAAGTAGTTCATTCAGCTCATTCAAGTGAATAAAAAGACATAATGAAGACATTTTGTTCATTTTGTGCCTTGTCCTTTCTTGAGGGAGGATTTTCCCCATGTGGTTTTGCCTCTTTCCTCACTTTTCTAGACAAAAATAATTGTAAAGGGTGCCATAGCCTTGTTGTTGGTCCCTATATACATCTATATTTCTGATTATATCAAATAGCCCCATCATAAAGTCAAACTTAAAGGGGGGTTTTAAACCCACTTGATACTTAGTATAACAATAATTAATCATTTATGGTTAATTTCCTGTGTACTAGACTAAATAGTTGGCATCCACTTGCACCACTTGGTCAACATTTTCCATATACCCCAGGAGTGCTTTATACTGATTATGGTTAGATTCTTCCAACTTTATTGACTTCCCATATTAGTAATTGTGGCTTTCTGCAGATTTTGTCTTTATATTGTTTTATTCCTTCTTTTTCAGTGGATAAGGTAAAGCTAGTCAACTAGGAAACTACTATCTTTTGTGGCCAACCCATCCTCCAAAATTTTCTCTCCATATTTCATAATTAGCAACTTTCTCCATGACTCACTCATGCTTTATCCAATTCATGATCTCCATGACTGATTTGGAAAGTGCTTTAGTCACCTATGGGGGTTATCATATTTAGTAAGTCTGGTTTATGAGCTAGCATGAGTTATCTCCTAAGCAACTCGATTTTACCTCTCAGGGATGTATTATTTATGTACACTATGTTGATCAATAATACATGGAAATATTTATGGATCATTCTCCACTTCTCTTGTATTCAATCTCATTATTCCTCTCTCTATTTTTCTTGTGCATGCTTGTCAGAAATATCTTGTAGCTAGATCTACATCATGTATTTACACATAGTATCAGAGCCTTAATTTCTACAACTTGAAATATCGACATATTTTGAACAATATACTCGAAAAAAAATTATTAATATACTCCAGTAGCTCACAAATTTTAATTGTCCTTAGATCACTTGAACGCAACAACGGTTGGTTGCAGGCTTCAAAGTAGTAGGGAATTTTTGCAAATAATGATGGATAGAACACGGTGAAAAGTTGAAGTGTGAAGTTCCAATGTGTTGACTAAATGGTATTGAAAATAATTTTATTGATTATGGAATCTATATATCAATTTGACTTTGTCACATCACGACCACTTTAACGGATTTGTTGACGGCAAATCAGGATTCAATTAACTAATGTGAATGAAATTTTGCGAGGTTTTGAAGTAAAAACTATAGCCTTGTGACAAGTAAACCCTAGAGTACACAAGCCTAGGGTTACCGTATTGTTTCTTTTTCATTTGTTGTTTCATGGTATTGCATTTATTTTGGTTTATGAGGTTGTTCAACAATTAGGGTTTTTTGTAGTTTTCAAGGATTAGGGTTAGAGGGGGTTTCTCAATAATTAGGATTTGGTTTTTCAAATTTATGAGAAATTATTAGTTGTTTATCATCAAATGGTTTAGTGTTTGTGTATAATTTTCCTATATGAATTTAGCATCAAATTGTTTACTGTTTATGAAAGATTTGTCTATGCAAGCAAGTTAGCACTTGAATTGGCCTTGACCACACAAATAAATGGTAAGGTGTTTTTTATGTTTACTTCTAATCACAAGTCACATGGTCAAATGCAGTGTTTATGATCAACCTTAGGGTTTTGGGAAATCCATAATTATGAAGACTTTGATTTTTCTATCGTCTAAAAGAATTTAAGATATATTAATAAATAATATATACTAATTACAAATATATTATAATATATAAGTGGTCAAGTTAAAATAACTTGACCTAACTTATAATAGTATAATATATTAATATTAACTTGCTATACTATATTAATAATAACTAGTTATTATATTATATTAATAGTTATTAGTTCTATTACATTAATATTATAAATTTGAAATCTAAAATCTAACTACATATACATGAGTTTAGTTAGTTATGATATAAATATTATAAATTTGAAATCCAAAATCTAGTACATATACTTAAGTTTAGTTAGTTATGATATAATATAATATATATTATTTCGTTAATATTAATTAGTAATAGTTAGTTATATTATATTAATCGTATAATTTTCTTTTTTAAATATTTAGTAGATAATATTTAAAATAGTTAGTTGTTATATTATATAATCAAACCATTTTCAACAAAAATGCTTTCACTCATAAGGTATATAACATATTATATATAATTTTGTTATTATATAATATATACTAATTAATAGTAATTAGTTATATTATTGATTGGATGAAGGAGAGGAAAGCCTCAAAGAACATTCACTGAAGATCATTTATGACGAGCTGTAATTATTGAGGCTTTAATTTCATGATGTTGTGTTTGCTTACATCTTTAGAGAAAGAAACGGTATTGTGGATTCTCTCTCCAAGGAGGGCGTATAGGTGGTAGCAAGATACTGGGTTCGTTGGGATAAGTACAAACATGGGAAATGACTTATGTTTCTAACCTTTATCCAAGATAACTTAGTGTTATTTTATCATCTTCATGTGGGAAACTCATAAGTCTTCCTATACATTATATTTTTATCTTTGTTTTTACAATGGTGATAAGTTTTTGATGACAATCACTGCCACTTTACCTTGTGGCTTCGTCCCGAGGGCCTACTTGAGACATGAATACCTAAGACTACTTGTTTTTCAATTTACTTGTGACTCTAAAACTGAGGAGACTCACCTATTTTATGCAAAGATGACGTGGATGTTGCTCATCATGATGACTTTATTTTTGTAAGATCTAAAGATATATGCAATATGAGATCTATTTATATAAATATGTTGCGTCTTTTTTCCAAGGAAAAAATTAGTTATATTATATTATATTATATTATATTATATTATATTCTAAATTTAAACATCAAATCTAAGTATACATTACTTTACTTAGTGTATATATAATATATAGTATTTAGTTAAAATATAATATATAAAGTAGTTACTTGTCATGTTATATAATTAAAATCATTTCAACTTAAACAAAATTATATAATAAGAAATTACCAATTAAGAATGCTTTCACTTATAAGTATATATACTTCTTTTGAATTTTAAAGAATTTTGATTAGCTAGAATATAGCATGGAAAGTGGTTTTAGGGTTTGAGGTTAACTTTTAAAACCATATTTATTATAATGCTTGTGAGCTCCAAATTTGGTTGAGAAATGAGTTGATGAGGTGCTACAAGATTAAACACAAAATTATTCAAAGTTAGAGGTACATTCATACTTCAAGGGAAAGTAGATGATAGAACCAATCATTGTTTCCACAAGTGTTCCATAGTAAGAAAGCATGTAGCACTTCATATTTTCATGGAAACAGTGACTCTTTCCCATGCCTCTGACCTTTTATTCATGAGTTGCTTCTTTAGCCTAGGGTAATGTTTAAACACTCAAAGGGGTGTTCTACATTTGTGTTGTTTATGTTGAGGATAAAAGTGTTCCATTTCATGGTTCACAATGCCCTAACTATTGAGCTCAAAATACCTGCCAATTTTGGGGACTATTAGTGTGAGGCAGTGCCATCAATGAAGCAACATTCCTTTGGCATGTGCTCTATGTCTATCTATAAGTTATTCTAACATATACTCCCCAACCTTTCTATCCTACAATTACCAATGCCTTAAGATATGGTAACAACCACAACGACATCTTGTTTTATTTATATTAATCCTTTCTTGATTATTAGTTTTTGTTCTTGTTTTCTTATTTAAAAATAATAATATGCACATTGTGTAATAATAAAGCAAGACAATCAAGATGAAATGGAAAGCGATATCAATGACTATTGCACTTGCACATGTAATATGATTTTCTTATTGACAACTTCTTAATTTTCGCTAGGTTTTTGTTATTAAAATCAATTATATTCCCAAACCATCATTTGGGCATATTAGCATCATTATGGTTTTAAATGACAATAAAAAAACAAACTTTGTCTTCAACAAATATTAACACTCAAAAGAGGAATTGCAAGTCTAATAATCCACCATCTACCTTTTTATCATTTGCAAAACACATTACAAATACATTAATTTATATTTAAAGTAGAATACAACAATGCAACCCAAATACATATAAAAGAATAATACCAGAACATCTAGACGATAAATGCTTTCATAATATTGGGATTCCTTGAAGAATCTGTGAAATACATCATTTTGTTGCAATAGGTTTCCTCTTGGATCTGTGTATTGGCATTTATTGCCTGCGAAAAATTTTGATATTTTCCATGGGCTCTTAGAATTCATAATGTGTGAAGTTTGTCACGAGGTGACCTTGGTAGATTTTGTTGTCCTCATAACAATGTATTAAAACTCCAAAAATAATATATTAAAAGAAAGTGGGGAAAGGGTTGTATTTTCTTTGATTCAATTACTTCTAGATGCCAAGAATCCCAGTCATTTCATGATCGAAAAGGTTCTCATACATAACCAAGGCATTGAAATGAACAATTGTGTTAACATTACCATCACTACAAATCCTCTTTCCAACCAAATCTTGCATTTGTTCCCCTAATATTGACCAACTCATCCAGTGCTCAACTTTCCCTATGACTACAATACATATGGTTATGTATTTGTATGTGTCATGCATACGACCTACATATGTTAGTGTTGGGGTTAATTTGTTGAAAAATATGTTCAGTGATTGATGGAAGAGAAGTATAGCAATGTAGATGAAAATATAATTTGATTAAAAGCATAGGGATTACTAGGGAATGTTGTGTCAGTGTGATATGAGATAGTTAGTTGTAGCCTTTATTTCCAATATGTGGTATAGTCTTATGGTTAGGACATATCATTTTGTAGCTTGGAATGTTTAAATATTATTTTTAACGACTTGTTTTTTGCCTCCTCCATATGCATTCCTCGCTTTACCTTGCCTACTCACATTTGATTTGCATTTGTATGTTATTCAATGTACTATAATGCAGTGAATATGATAGCATTCCAACAAAAAAATCCATGCACAAGAAAGGTTCCACGGTGATCTAAGTTTTACATAATTTAGAGTCAACCAAGATCCTCAAAAAGTATATCAAAGTTTCGAGTCGATTGGAAACTTTTTTGTTTCACAAAATTCCAGCATTCTAACAACCAAGGTGTACGTTCTTACAGTGGTATAGGATAAGGAGAGAGAACCCAATAGCTCTTATTTCACACAACACGTGGACTCTTGATTTGTGTGCTAAATAGAGGTTGTATGAATCGCTAGCTAGTTGGCAGAAAAATATAGTCTTTAATTGGAAAATTTTGCCATAAAGTATCAACATGTGTTGCAAGTATTAAGCTTTGGTCATCGAATTGCTACGTTATAAGCATATGAGGATTGAGTTGACAAAATAAAATTATGTTGTCAAATACATATTACATTTTCACAACATTACTTTGCACCATTAGGGGCAATTGATAGTATTAATTATGGTCCGTGGATTTATTTATTTGACTTAGCCATTAGGTGGTTGGATAATTGGAGGAGATGCAAAACGGTCCTCGTGAATCTTTGGTTAGGATCAAGTCGATGTCTCATGGCTTTGTGAATCTTGGACAATTTTTTGGTGGTGGTCGAGTTGAGACTGTAGCACCTCAATTAACTTATTTTTTGGGAAGATGTTGAGATGAATGAGGTGGTAGCCTTGGAAAAGCAAGTTTTTTGGGGTTGGTCATGGCTTTGTGAATCTTGGACAATTTTTTGGTGGTGGTCGAGTTGAGACTGTAGCACCTCAATTAACTTATTTTTTGGGAAGATGTTGAGATGAATGAGGTGGTAGCCTTGGAAAAGCAAGTTTTTTGGGGTTGGTTTTACGAGTAACTAATGGATGAAAAAATCCTTAAGAAGTGGATTCATATTAATTGGGATCCAATGGGTTATTCTTATGGTTATTATCCCTTTACCAGGATTTAGATGGCCTTCTGTTCTTGGTTGATTGTAGTTGTGAAGAAGGGTTTGGCCATTTTTTGGAAATGGGGTCCAACCCCTTTGTCTCTAAAAAATGGACACCTTTCTTTGATGCCAAAACTAAGAAGATGGAGATTACACCAATATGGGTCAAGTTAGCAGTGTATATTTTTTAGAATAAAACAATGATAGAGATAATATAGCCCAATGTTTCAAGTGGACACTCCACTCATCTTTCAAATCTTCTTTATGGTTTTTATTCCTAAGGATGGGTGGACTCTCCACTCAAAATGTTGGGCTCCATAATCTCTAACTCGATTTTATTTCATAAAATATATATTGTTGTTATGATGAACTTTAAAAACATTCACTCTCATATATGGGTCAAGTTGTCAGGGTTTCCAATATATTTTTGGTCACCTAATGTGTTCGAGGATATGGGGGATGCACTTGATCATTTTTATGAAGTGGATATGTCCTTTCATGACATAGGATCGATGGGTATTGTACATATCTTGGTCATCCTAGATATGCGGGAGGACTTAGCTAAGAGAAGGACTTTAAAAAAAGGCTCTAGGGTTGTTGAACAAAGCCTAGATTATGTAGGGGTCGTCCTCTTCAGATGCATTCATTGTCACAACTAATGGCATATTGTTGCATAGTGCAGTATCCCTTTTAGTAAGAAGGCATGGGTTAGGAGGACCTCAATGGGAGCAATTTCAAAGGAAGGAGGCAATAAGGGATCTAGATGTCTTATGAACTAGTTGGAGAGACTAGAATTCTCATAAGTTGGCTATAGTTAAAGGTGTTCATATGGGAGAACATAATGAAATTCTTATAGAAATCCCTCGAGAGCATGCTTCTCTTGTATTTGAGGTGAAAAACCAACTCTCGCTATCACCAATGAAGAAAGGGAAGAAGCCTAACTCCTTTATATTTACATGCTTCATATGAAAGTCATCTTGTTTTCAAGGTTTGGTTAAATGTGCATTTGGGATATTCTTGTGATGGGGGGAAGGGTGATTTCCTAAATGACTTATCTATTTTAAACAAAATTCTCTCGGTTTCTATGGGTAAACTCCATGATTCAGTGGATAGGGTTAGTGTAGAAGCCTCTATGTCTGGATATATTGTTAACTTCGATGCTCAAAGAGAGGACCTTGTATTGTTGACAAATAATGATTGGAAGGGACCCTTTAGATATAATCATAGATCAGAAAGAGGGTTCCTATGATTTTGAGGGGGGCAGTTGAAGGTGGTCTAACCATGAATGAAGGAAGAGGGGCAAAAACCTCTAGAAGAGGGAGGAAGTATTTATTGTCTTTAGCAGAAGAAGAAGCTTTCAATGAAGTAAACAAACTTTGGCAAGGAAACAACTTTCATTAGGTGGGTTCTTAAAGCACAAAATACGCCTCTAGAGGGTGGTCAATGATATGTCTAACCATCAACTATAGAGGGTTGGGCGGTCCTTTAAAAAAGAAAGGCCTGGAGAGGATTGTGGAAGTCCACAATTATAATGTTGTTATATGATAGGAGAGTATGAATAAGGGCAGAAATTTAGTCTGTAATCTTGAAAATATGTTCAAGGGATGGGATTTTATGTTATTTGGCTCACGGATTAGCTATGTGGGGCTTATTACGGGTTAGAAGACTAGGCCTATGTATTGTACTATTTTTTGGTTCCTTGCGTCAAGTATGGGGACATCCCTATATTCTTAAAACATGAAGAAGGAGATTTCTATTACATGAATTTATATGGACCCTATACAAATAAAATTGTTTTCTGGGATAATATTTTCAGTTGGGGTTTGATATGAGGGATACACAATTATTGGGGGTATTTAAATTTTTCATTGCAAAGATTGTAAATTTGGGACCCTTTGGCTCAATTTGATAATATATCAAATTATTTTATGAGGAAGATATGTTATGTAGGTCTATATGACAAGAATATGGTAAAGCTAAAGCCTATATGCTGAAATAAAAAGGATTGGAGACAATAGAATAGCTAAAAGGTTGGATCATTTCTTGTTATTTGAGTCTTTTCTTGATGATTAAGTCAAAGTCAAGCAATGGGTGAGTTCTAGTGGGGAATCAAATCACTTTCCATTGATTTTAGAATTAGCATGAACCAAGAACAAACCTCCTACTAACCCATTTAGATTCAACATAGAGTGGTTGGATGGGGAGAATTTTATTAAGTTGATAAAAGATCAATGGAGTTATATCAATGAGTCTCCGAGGGAATATGTTGCAATTTAGTTTGAAGCTAACTTAAAAGAATTCAAATAGGTTGTTGTTGTTGGGGCTCATGTGAAGAAGGAAAAAGATGAAAAACACCTTGTGAAGTGGTGGCCAGAAATGGAGGTTCTATAAAATAGTGGAGTTGGTTATCTTTATAAGGATACTAAGCATGAAGTTAACAATATAGAAGAGAAAGGAAGGAATATTTTGGTTGATGATCTTGCTTGGAGATTTAAAAGTAGAACCCTTTAGCTCTCAAAGGGGATGAAAATTCAAAATTGTCATTAGTATGCAAACCATTAAAAGAATGTTGACACTGTATGGAAGGTAACAAGGAATGATGGATCGGAGGATTCGAGGTTTGAAATTATTTCACACTAGAGTGGAACATTTTGGGGATATATATAAAGCAGAGAGAAAGGCTGCCATAGTAGAGGTGGTTGGATTAGAATGACCTCCTTCTTCTCTATCTTTATGGATGAAAAATAAAATTTAAGTCTAACAAGGGAAGAATTGTGCTTTGGTTTACATGGTTTTCAAAAGGATGAGAATATAATCCCTAATGGGTAGCCAATTGAGGATTTTCTTAGGGTTTTATGATATCATTGAAGAGGACCTATTAATGGTGATAGGATTGTATATCTTCTTGAAGGATCCTAGCAATGTTTAAATTTAATTTTTCATGGCTCTTATTCCAAAAGCAAACAATCTTTCTTCATTTGAGGAATATAGGCCAATATCACTTTGTAATTGTATTTTATAAGATTATTGCTAAAATTAATTGCTAGATGGGTTAAAATATTGCTTTCCAGAACCATGACTAGTGAACAATTTGGTTTCCTTGAGGGAAAATAGATTCATGAGGAGTCCAGGGTGGCTCAAGGAGGATTTTATTCTAGAAATATCAAAGATATGGTGGTTAAGGTTGATCTATCTAAGGAATATGATAGGGTTAGTTCATTACATCTTAAGGTCGATGATGATTCACCTAGGATTATGTGCACCTTTTGTATATTAGGTGATCAATTGTGTTACTTATGTTACCTTGTTTACTTTAATTAATGATTCAACTACATCTTTCTTTCAACCTGAAAAGGGATTAATGCAATAATGTCCACTATCACCCCTCATTTTTCTTATTGTAGTATAAAAATTGAGTAGAACAATGATGGATCCAAAGAGATCATTTGTAAAGGGTATAAAGTTAATAGATCTTTCTTCCTTGCAAACCTTATATTTCTTGATGAAATTTTGATCCTTTGTGATGGGTCAATAAGAGATGTGGAAAACCTCAAAGAGATTATAGTCCTTTACTGCATAGCCACATGTATGACGATAAACGTTGGAAATTCCATTTCTTTCATTGGAATTTCTAAATAATACATGGTATATTTTTCTCATGTATTTCCTTATAATCTAGTTGAGTTGGAAGAAGTTTTAAAATACTTGGGATTTGTTAGAAAAATAAATAATTATTAAAAAGATATTGGAGTTGGTTGGTTGTAAAGGTGGAAAAGAGGATGAATGTACCATGTCATTGTTGGCTATTTGCAGGGGGTGTATTCGTTCTAGTAGAGTCTTTCTTAGAAGCAATTCATGTTCATTGGATATTTTTGTCATGGATTCCAAAAGAAATATTGGGAGTGATTAGGAGGATGTGTTTCAAATTTCTTTGGTCTGGTTACAAAAAGAGGGGGTTCCTCTAATTTGGGTGGCAAACATTGGATGTCCCAAAAGCACTATGAGATGGGGATTAAAATATAACTTCCACTTATCAAAGGCTTTGGCAACCAAGAGTGTATTAAGACTCATTTAAGGAAAAGGGTTGTGGTGTCAAATAATGATGCAAAAGTATAACATGCTAAGTATTGACTAGCTTATGAGGGCAGTGAAGTATATTTTCATTGTATCTATAATATGGAAAGAAGTGATATTATCTTTCTCAATGAGTAGTTCTTACTTTGTTTTGAAAGCTGGTTTGTATTGCGGAGGATCCTTAAGTAGGGTGTGGGTTTGATTTCAAATTCTGAGTTGCATGGTTCATCTTTTGATACAAAGGGGAGTATTTTACACTAGTCAAGTTGTTGACCAAAATTTCACTACGATATGGAGCCAAGAATGGAAACATGTAGGAATAATTGGTTTCAACGAGGACGATGCAATTCTATGGGCATAATACATTGCAAAACACAAAACTAGTCATGTAAGGATCAAAGATGAGGAGGAAAGTGCAATCTAGACAACAAAAAAATCCAATAGTTGTTTACATTCATAAGGCAAGTTAAAGGTATTAAGCTTAAAGAAGGAGCTAGGGAAGTAGGAGTGGTGATATAAGAAAATGTGGAAATTCAAATCTCTGTCAAAATCATGTATTTTCATTTTGCTATCGTTTAATAATAAAGCACTCACCTTAGATATCCTACTTATGGCCCTAGGAGGGGTGAGTTATGTAAGGTTAATGAAGAATCAAATTTCCATCTTATAATGTCAAGTAATTTTGGTGTTCAACACTAGAAGGATTTGGCAAGACCAACTAGTTTAAGAGATGCTTCAAGTGGTGCCGCTATTAAAGAAGGTCCAAGGGTTTGGTGTGAAAATGTGAATGGAAAGTGCTATAGAGCTCTACTTGTGATCCTATCGTGGGGTATTTGTCTTGCCAAGAACTCCAGATTTTTTTCGGATAAAGTTATATCTTTTACAAGTTGCCACACAATGTTTCTAATATTTTTAAAAAGTGTCTATCAATTCAAAGATCACAAAACTATCCAACTGATAGTCACAGAGAAACTAAATTAAGAGATGATTGGAGTGGTGCCACTATTGATGAATATATAAGGGTTCGGTGTGAAAAGTGTTATAGAGCTCTACCTGTGATACTAGCCTGGGGCATTTGGCTTGTCAAAAACTCTAAATCAATAGTGTTTATCAAGGGAATTCATTAACAATTGCTACAAGGGGGATTTTATACCTAAATGATGCTCACTCCTTCAAGTTCAAACTAGTTTGAGATATGGCACAAACAATATGGAAAAGTTGATGGCATTATAAGTTACATTCACGTTGTCAACCAAAAGGGCAATGCAAACTTTTAAATTTTTGGTGACTCTAATATTATTATTGTTGTCACTCGTTTGGTGTTCCATTTGTTGTTGTCAAAACTTGAGTCTAACAATTATCATCCATACCCCACCTTTTATTGCTAGAAAAGTTAAGCATAATGAAATTTTCATGTGGATTACTCTTTTAACCAATTCACCATAATATTTGGTGGTGTTGGTTGACCACTAACCAATTTCACTTTATCAATATATATAGTGGTTTGAATTTACCACTACCCCATTTCACTTAAGACCATGCATCTAGTGGTTTTGATTACCACTAATCAATACTACCCCATTTCACTTGATACCATGCTTCTAGTGGTTTTGATTACCACTAATCAATTTCAATTAATACCATGTTTTTGGTGGTTTTGGTTTACCACTAATATTTTTCATTTCATCAATGCACTACCCCCTTAAAGTGAAAAAGAGTTCCACTTAGTTTTCATCAACGTACTACCTCCTTGGGATGCAAGGAGTATCATTTTCTATCCATTTGTGTACCCCATTTTAAAGTGCAAATACTATTTTGGACTCATGGACTAAATTTCAATTTTTTAAAAATTGGGCCTCAAACATGCCCAAATTTATATATAGCAATTGATTGAAAACCATCTATTTTTGTAACTTCACCATTCAAATGTCTTTGCCTATGTTCAAACAAGGCAATAAGACTTGCAAAATCTTGACTTTCAAATGTCATTGTTGTTATAGAGAGAAAAGGAAAAAAGTGATGCAGACTCAAGCATAAGCAAATGAGACAACAATGAAATATAGTTTCCTCACTCTCCAAAATTCTCCTCCTTCAATGCATCCAAGATGCTCAATACATAGCCCTCCAATGGACAATGGAGGGTCAAGTCGGAGCGTTTCCAGGCATACGGAAGGCCAAGAGTCAAGTTATTCGGGACTCATTAAGGAAAACTCCAAAAAAATTTGTTTTATGCACATTTCTCGATGTACCTAGGTTACAGTGGAGGAAGCTTCATGTACACGCGAGTATCAACTTAACAGTCGCTTACAACCATAAACGGGTGTTTTTTAAGGATTTCCTTGGGACATCAAAGTATAACTTGAGCAAGAGGGGTCCAAAGAGTCTGCAAAGGGACATGGAAGGCCA
Organism: Pseudotsuga menziesii; assembly: GCA_001517045.1. Lineage (NCBI taxonomy): Eukaryota > Viridiplantae > Streptophyta > Pinopsida > Pinales > Pinaceae > Pseudotsuga > Pseudotsuga menziesii. Next base: position 434,711 of record LPNX010443370.1, read on the forward strand.
TAAAAGTGTGATCTACCAAGTGTGGTAAAATAAGCTATAACAGATGCCCCCTAATGTGTGAGGTCAAAGGGGTAACATGATTGGTCGAAATACATTATATCGATCCCAAAAGTGGAGTAATGAAGACCCGAGTGGAAGAACCATCCACTCATCAGTACAATACAATGATAAATCTCAGCATGTGACTGCAAGTATACATGTAGCAGTCCCAGATAAATAAGAGTACAATGGCCATGAATAAGCATAATAGACATATGTCACATGTGATCATCGCCACGTACAATATATAGTGAACAAGATCTCCATAATGGATGACGATATCTAATAATATACTGGAATATGGTCATGAGAGCTGACATCTCATAACTATTGGCATGATCAAAGAGGTAGCATATGTGGAATGCCACCAAGCTCAGAGGTCTTCTACGCAACCGCTACGAGTACATGTCCCATCACGTGAATAAAGGTGTCGAGGTTGAACATGATGGTCCATCGTCTAATTATCGGTCATTGATGTATACCGTTAACATACGTGAAATATCACACCGATATGATAATGGGAATCAAGGTACAAAGTGCAATCTAACAAGTGTGAATAGATTTGTTGAGGTTGAACACTTGAAATAATCCACCGATCAGGGGACATTAATGTATTCCCAAAATTGTCGATGGAAAGAGAACCTACCACTAATGACTGTAAGTCTCAAGGCACTCAATGGACTCTAGACTCATATTCCACACTAAATGATCTGAAGTTGATGGAATGGAATCCGTTGGAAGGAGGGCATTAAGGCATCCCCCATCAACCAACATGAGGTACTCAGCAACGCTGGATAATTTGGAAGAACTCAGACGAACAAGATGTGCACCAACCAGTAACTGTATCGGGAATGGCCGACATGCAAAGACAAGATAATTAGGGAATGGCCGACTCAGGCTAAAATTTCCTTCGAACAAGAGCATAAGGCAAATGGTGACTGAATAGGCAGCATAGACTCGACATGCAAACTGGGACAACTCTGTGACACAGGAGGCATCAACAAAGGCTCCATAAGGACTGGAAGTATAACCAGCCAATGGAGAAAACCCAAAATAAGGAGTACAGCTCCTAAATTCATACTAATAACACAACCAATGAATGTGATATACAGTGCTCTATTCGAAGGTGACACGACTCGACAACTACCAAAAGTAATATCATTTCTCGTCCAGATTTTTATGTTTTTTAATTTTTTGGACTTTTTCATATTAGAAAGCTTGAAAAAAGAATAAAAGTGCTTATAGTACATGGCTAGGAAGAGATGAGTGTCGTGGGTAAGCTAGCTATTTCCAAGCAGTGGAACATACCTATGCTCAATGCAAGGAAGCATGTTCAAGATAAGGACACTTGGGGGAAGGTCTCCTCCCCGTAAGGGATAATCAAGCTGCAAAGGATATATAAAAGGCTCTGTTTGGCTAGGATTGAGACAAGCTTGGGCTATATGGCTTATAACTCTGAAGCGGGGAGCCAGCATAAATCTCAATAAGGCAAGAAAAACGCATGAAATGCAATTACAACTTGGTATAAAAAGGATTCCATGTGGGAGATGGCCAGCGTAAAGTTCAAGAGGGATATGAAGCTCTTGTTCAAAGACATAGCAGGACTATTAGGGACTCTCAAACCTAGTGGAGAAATCTCGTCATGGGTACCAAATTGCAAAGCGGGATCTAACTAGGGCACCCATGAGTAGGAAAACTCTATCACTTACATAATGCCACTTCTAATAGTAGTATGAAGGTTCCGTGACATTACGAAGTGGGTTCGTACCTATAGTCAAGGCGACATGGTCATAAGGCGACACATAATGCAAGTGGACATGTGATCCTAACCTATATTCCAGTTTGAAAATATGTAATAGATACGAACGGGTCAATATCTCATTAAAAGTACACTCGAAACATGTCCCTACACCACAACATTAGGCAAAAACAGTTCAAAAGAGTCAATAAGGGTCAAAACTATAGAGTAGTGGGTAAAAATTACAAAAAAAAAATTATAAAATAGTAAAAAAGTCATTTTCACCATACCATTTGAAAATTTTACCACACATAGTGCTTTGGAGCTAGTTTGAGCCATGAACTTCAAACACTGATTCCGGGAGATACAGGCCACGAAACCAGAAACCGTCTGAGCCAGGTAAATCTACATCCCACACTCTTTCATTTCAATGGTTTTGTTTTAATTTTTAGTGGTTGGTTTTTTATTTTAAAGCACCCCTATTTTGGTATCTCAACCCACGCGACCTATAGTTCATTGGGTCGCATGTAGGGTCAAGTATACGCGATAAATCCAATGATTTCTGCGTATACGTGCGGTTGTTAAGGAAAAAGTCACATATGAGGTCGCACATACCAAATTTCAAGGAAAAAACTCATCAAATTCTTGTGTTTTTCTTGCAGGATGGTATTAGAGTGGCATGAACGCAAGCACGAAGAGGTGGATAGGGCCATGCAAGATAACATGGTTTCCCAACAAGCCTTAAGGGCATGCGGTTTATATAAATTTTTGAGTTTCGGGAGCTTAAGGGCTCAACCAAGACTACTCCGGATCCAGACACAAAGACCTCGCAAATCGATGGGACGCCCCTTAGCCTTGAGGTTGAGGACATATATATTATTACTAGATTATCTCGTCGAGGCAAGATAGTCAACTTGAGAGCTCGTGGGGTTGAAGGTGGCCTCAAAATTGATGAGTACATTGTTGTATGCTTCCTTCTAGAAACAAAAAAGGTTGGAATTCAGGTCCCAGTGAACTCTATTCAGAACCTCAGCCTCAAGGCCATAGTACTAGTATTGGCCAGGATTGCAGGGTTAGCATCTCTTCATTAGGCTTCTAGGCCTCTTATGTTTTACGCAGTCGAGTGCATGAGGCCAACTATATATGACTGGAGTACCTCTTTGTTGGGTAACATGAAACAACAATTGACGGACTGCGAGCTGGGTAGAACAAGAAACTTAGGTTTTTCCAGCATTTTGAGTACCTTCATCTTCAAGCGTGTATCGGGCCTAAGCCCAAGAGTGCAGATCACTCCACATGGTCCTCAGGATCCAGCTCATATGTGTTGGGCAGGTGTGATGCGACGAACTAGGTGGAGGACATGTAGCTACACCCTACCCACATGACTTCTTCCACTAGTGGCATAGAAGTCAAATCCAGATATGCCCATTGCATAGGGATCCGCATATGGAAACATGGGTAACAATCCTGAATTCATTTGGTTTTTGAATTATTCAATTTTTTTGTATTTTTTGATATAATGAAATCAAAAAACATGTTTTTGGGGTGGTGACACATACCAATATTGATCATGTACATGTAGATGTTGGTCCTATAAGGCCAGGCGGCTTCCCTCGACATCATCTAAGGGGGCAGGGCAATGATATACTAGGTGCAGATGCAAAGTGTACGCTCTAAAGCATCCACACGAATTTTGTCGGTTTGACGCATAGGGTTCCCATGGCGCAAGTCGAGGACTTGCCTGAGGCGATGTAGAGGCAGGTAGTAGGTGCACCCCATGCATGGGTTCAGTTGTTCAAACGGATGGCTAGAGTTATCGTGTGTTTTCATTATCAGCACCCTACTCCACAGGCTTAGCGGCCTTGATGTACATTTTGTATCAACCATGTAGTATATTTTGGTGGCTAAAATCCCCAATTTTGTATCATGACATTATGTATTATGGCACCACTTTTTGGACTATATTTTGAATGAAAAAACTTATAATGATGGGTTATTTATATTTACACGTGTGAATGTGATGTGAATGCTTCATGGTCTGTGTATCAAATGTCAATCTAATACGTAATTTGCATATGAATGAGCAACATGATTGTAGTTCTTAGGAATGTAAATGTACTTAATATTTTTAAATTGTCGTTCTAACAACTTTACTCGCAAGAATCTTTGTAATAAAGTTGGATCTCTAATACGATACACGCCATTTAACTGTAAGACCACTAACTGTGATTCAAGACGTACCTCAAGAGATCGAATACCATGAGAGATGGTATCACGTAGTAACTCAATCATGGCACTATATTCAACAATGTTGTTCGATGGAGGCCAGAGACATACCCTTCATAAAGACAATGCCTGACCTATAGGCGTATAGATCACCCAAGCAGCCGAAGTTGAGTTTTTGGTGTGGCGATTATCACCGTCAGCATAACCTACATATACCGAAGACTCTATCGACATCTGCCACAACAAACGGAAGCAATTCAAAGAATCTGATCACTACAAGAAGACCAAAACTAAACTATGCAACTGTATAATAGTATACAAAGTATCAGCCTTGGTTGAGAATTACTCATAGTACTTTTTAAGATAGAGCCCATTTCTAGGCTCTGACAAGGTTGTCCCCTCATAATCTACTAGCTCGTAAGCATCTTTCTCTAACACTCGTTTGACTACGTAAGGCCCATGCCACATGGGGTTGAACTTTCCCGCCCCTAACAGTTTACTGGCTTGGTCATATAAGAGGACCAAGTCACCTTCACTAAACTTCCAGGGACAGACAGACTTGTCATACTGAGTCTTAACGCAACGCATGTTTACTTCAAGAGCCACCAAGGCATCTTGACATTGCTCATTAAGTTGCTCTGAGTGGATTATACGTTCATCTAACTCAGAAGTTTCTGGTAAAATTCCTACGGCTAGCTTCAAAGAAGGGATTTCGCATTCAATCGGTAATATCGACTCCACCCCATGCACTAACTGATATGGAGAAAACCAATGTTAGTCTTAATCGTGGTTCACTAGGCCCACAAAGCAGGGAACAACATGATGTGCCAATTAGTTTTGCTTTGTGTGATGGTTCTTTGGAGAATGGACTTAAGGGACTTATTCGCAGCTTCAACCAGTCCATTCGCTTGACGATAGTATGAAGAGGAATGATTTTGATTATACCCCAACTTCAAAGATAGCTCAGCCATCATCTTGTTTTGAAAGTGCCTGCCATGGTCCATGACAAGCTCTCTCAGGATACCAAATCGAGTGATAATCTGATTGAAAACTAAATGTGTTGTTGTCTCACTATCGGCTTTGATAGTGGGCATATCCTATGCCCATTTCGTGAAGTAATCAACGACCACTATAATATGATGATGCCCCTCAGCCGAAGCTAGGTTGCAATCCATAAAACCTACCCCACACTTGGTGAAGGGACCAACGGTCATAATCAAATGTAACGGGGTCAGATGCGAGCGCATATTCCATGCAAACACCTGGCAAGGGTGGAACCGCTTGACCGTATTAACGCAATCCTTAAAGATCGACAACCAAAAATAACTTGCTCTCAAAAAAAATTGTGTTGTAGCAAGCCCAGATAAATGACCACCACACGCCCCTATGTGGCAATCATTAAGCACAGCCTCAGCCTCCTCATGATTCAAACATCGACGCAAAATGGAATCCACCCCATGGCGATACAAAGTGTCACCGACAATGAGGTAGTTCTTAGCTACATGATGTAACCGTCGATGCTCATCCCGTGAGAGGCGAGGAGGGACCTTCAAAGTTTGCAAATAGACGATAATATCCCCATACCATGGGTCCACAGTCGAAATGAGGAATATATGCTCACCAACAAAAGAGTCTTGATGAATCTCAACTTCATCCAAACTAGGAAAATATGATATGAGCTCCACAAAAATCAACAATTTCTTCGACTTTGTCGAAACAAATTTAAGATCGAACTCTTGCAAGATCACAATCCATTTATTATATTTTCCCCCTATCATCCGCCTGGTTAGGACGAACTGAAATGGATTGATGTGAGCCACAAAAGTCTAACGAAGAAGCATGTAATGTCTCAACTGTTGAACCGCATGGACGATAGCTAAGGCTATCTTCTCGACATAAGTATAACGAAGTTCAGCATCATTGAGGTTTCGGCTAAGATAATAGATAACCTACTCTTGGAGCTCCTCATCCTCTTGAACCAAAACCATTCCAATTGTCCCTTGAGACACAGCCACATATAACAAAAAATCATGGCAATAGTCCGTGGACTAAGCACAGGGGTCGATGCCAAGGCTTTCGTCAATGCATCGAAAGACTCTTGGGCTCGCTCATCCCTGATAAAAGGAGCATCTTTCTTCAAAAGGTGCATAAAACCCTTGGTCAAATTGGCAAAATTGACAACAAACCTCCACAAGAATTTAGTCATCCCTTGCAAACTCTGAAGGTGTCTAATCGTGCACGGGGAAGACAATCTAAGTAATGTCTCAACCTTAAGAGGGTCGACCCTAATGCCCTCCTTAGAAACGATAAATCCCAGCAAGCAACCTACTTTCACGCAAAAGATGCACTTTTGAGGATTTAACCGAATTTGATATTGGCGGCATCTTTCGAAAACCATTCGTAGATGGTCAGGATAATCCACTCTCAAATGACAGTGAGCAACTAAATCATCAAGATATACTTCAATAATTCACTTATGGTCGTGAAAAGCAAAGGTTGTTGCCCGTTGAAAAGTAGCTCCAACGTTTTTGAGACCGGAAGGCATTTTCTGGTATGCAAACGTACCCTAAGGACAAATGAAAGTTGTTTTATGTTGATCTTCAGGTTTGATCTGAATCTGATTAGACCCTGAAAAGCCGTCCATAAACGAAAACACCTCGCTTCCCACACACTCATCCAAAATATGATCTATGATGGTGCGGGAAAGTTATCTTTATGACAAGCTCTATTCAGGTCTCTAAAATCAGTGCACACACGGATAGTGACCTGTTTCTTATCAACCAAAACAAGATTGGATACCCATTCAGTCAAGGGAACCGAATAGATAAAGCCATCCTTAAGCAACTTCTCTATCTCTTCCTTAATAGCAGGTGCCTTATGGGGATTCATTGCACGTAAATGTTGTCGAACAAGTCTAGCATCAGAATAAGTCTTAATCTCATATTCAACAATGCGAGGGTCTATTCCCGGCATTTCGTCATACAAGCAAGCAAAAACATCTCGAAATTCTTTGAAGAGTTTAGTGTATGCTTCAATCTCATCAAGGGAAAAATCTTCCCAATGTAAACATTCTCTGCTTTGCCAGGAGTTCGAGAAATGTTGATAGGGATAGTCGGTGACAAATCAGCCATGTTCCCTTCGGCATACCTACTAGGAGCGTCTAATGGGATCTCGACACTACCAACCTCCTCGCTAAGGATCGACCTATAGTCATCACACTCAATATGTTGAAGCTCTGGGAGAAAGTAAGATCAATGGTGTAAGTCCTCCCAAGTCCCATCTAAACCATTCATGGCTTCGAGAATAGCTTCATCCAAAGGAAAAGTGTCATCGAGCAATCATGAGAGTGTGACGACACAACTGCCCAAGCAAGCAGTGCAAAGGGGTCCTCCTCCTCCATCCGTGAAAAGGAAGGACTAGGATCTACAACGAGACCAAGAGTAGCTTGATAAGCAACCGCTGTTGTAGATAACGGCTTGTCCATCTTGGTAGGTCTAGGGTCTTCATCTGAAGTGCTCGGAGAAGGGAGAGTCCAAGGACCTTCAAATGCAAAATGTGAAACAGAGTCGAACTCAACAATGACAATTCACTACCAAGGCTGGAACCTATAATAAGAATTGGTGCGAAAATATTGAAAATTCCCATCAAAGACGGATACATTCCCACCCCAACATTCTCTGTTGTCGGCTGAGAATTATCAATGACTGGGATAGAATCTCCCGACGATGCTTTCATACCGGAATTATCAAAATATTTTTGCTTGACCATGACAATCCTCCCTTCGAAAGGGAAACAAATAATTCGGAAGAAGGATGATGCGACCGCTTTCATATTATAAATTCAGTTACGGCCTAGTAAAAGGTTTAGTTAAAGAGCGCATCAACCACCTCGACCTCGATCGCCACAGTCTTCCCTCCCAATTGGACTTCGACAAAAGGAAGCATAACATGCGACCGAAACGATCTCCCATCAAAAGCAGTCAACACGGTCCCAGATCTTGATAACGTTGGAAAACCTAGACCTTTCCAACAAGTTAAAGACATCACAGAATCTGCAGCACCTTCATCAATTACTGTTTGTTTAATGGTGGTGTTCATACACTCCACATGGACTAGGAGAGGCACATAGTAAGGCAAGCGAGGATGGAGTTCATGGATTTCAAATTTAACCACTGTGGAAGGATGTGACTCAACCACCCCAAGGGATGACAACAAATCTTTTTTCCTCTACGAAGGGCAAGTCTGAAGGACTTCTAAGGCGGACATTGCACAAGGAGTCTGGCCCAAATCCTCGACAATGTAATAATGTTGGGTGTCTCAGGAATTAGGATTGTGCCTCGGACGCTTTAAGACTCCCTTAGGAATGCTAGGTGTAACTTTAGGCTTGTCAATATGCAAAGGGACTTAGGGAGGAGCAGGTTCTTTTCCCAAGTCGGGTTGCGACGAACCATAATCTTTCGCTCGTGTCACAACATTCTCGGTGGACATCATGTTGATGCACCCACGGCCACTTTCGGTGTTCGACGGGTTTTGATGCCCACCAGAAGCACTTCCGGAGTCCATGGTCCTCGAATTCATATTTTGAATGTGCGGTAAAGGATTTGTCAACACAGTTGGACTCTGTGCAATGAATTTCGAGTCATCTTCAGAAAGAAGGCACAAGTAAGTGAGGCGATATCCTCCACAAAGCTTGCAATGGAACTTAACATTACATTTAGACTTCTTGTCCCCCCAGCATCATTATCGTTCTTTTCATCGTTAGAATTTCCGTTCCTATTCCCACCCCTACATTCTTCCATTTTTCTTGTTATGTTCGAGTTGCTAGTTACCCTTCTGGTTCGATGATTGCACAGAACATCCGCCGACAAGGTGGGATGAGAAGAAGTCGTAGCTTGTCCTAACGCAAGCTGGTTAATAGACAAATTCTTCATTTGATTCGTAAACAAGTCTACAGGTTTAGTACTTGCAGAGCCAACAATGCCATCAGCTTGTGGCCCAAAGTTTGAACTTAGGCTCGAAGTTTGATCCCGATGCGTTCGAAATAATCCCATATAAGAACCCAGACTGAGCTTAAATCAAGTCTAGTTGAGCTCGAAAAATAGTTTGTTCCTCGTTCATAACTCCAAATGTGGAAACATCATTCGCTATATATGGCAATAACGACTTGAGGAACCAATCCAAAAGGAACTCTGATGGAATGTTAGCCTTAACCAACCGCTTTCATCTACGCCACTCTTAAATATGGTCTAAAATATGCGTGGCTTTATCTTGCCAAAATGTCGACAAGAGCTCAGTACTGGGATCGTAACGCACGGCTAGTTGAAAGTGGTTAAGAAAGGTCATGGCTAGGTCATTGAATGTCTTCTGTGTGCCCCCATGCAACTCTATATACATTTTTGCCTCAAGACTCGTGAGAGTGTGTTGAAACAGTGGTAAACGAACGGAATCATGGTTCAATGAATTCGAAGAGCACCATAGGTGAAAAGTGGTAACATGCTCTCTAGGGTCCTCACCACTCTTTCCTTCGAATTTTGGAATGTCCGAAGGAAGCTTGGCAGGGACAACCAACCATGTCGAATCATGAGAAACCGGACCATTGGTCAACTTTGATAAGTCAGGTAGATTCAAAGTAGCTAGGAAAGGGAGCCTAGGTTGTGCCATTTGGTTCCATGCTCCCTGACATGACTTATCCACATAGGGTTGTTGGTTGTAAAGATCGTGGCCTTTCCCAGTCGAATAATAACCCCCTCCCATGTGACCCATAAACGGATACATGGAGATACTATAATTAGGAATACCTTGAGACTGGGGTGCTACATAGCCGTAATTTTCATATTGATAGGATGGTCGTCCCCCGGGCATAGGAGGTACATAACCCCAAGACATAGCATAACCGACAAATGAGGGGACAACATGGCTATAAGTAGTGCTTTGTCCCGAAGAACCGCACGGGTTGTAAGGAGGGTGTCATGAAAAATGCATTCAAAGGAACAGGTATAGAAGACGATGAAACATATGACGAAATATATGAAGTACCTCCATTGCTCACATGTCTAAGGTCACCTTCGCTAGAAGGTATCCTAGTGGTATGCCTAGATGAGGTGTAAGGAATTCCTCCCACAAAGGGTGTGGAAGGTGCAATATGATCAATACCAAACTGATCGGCATGGAACGGGATGGTAGTGCCCCCAAGCGCACCACTAAGACCAACACTAGGATCTACAATAGATGACGACATACTATCAGTCATATCTAGCATGCCAAATATAAAAGGGCTAATGCTAGAAGGATCAGGATTAGCCTCACCGCCCGACCTTCGAGGAGAAGATCATCAATTAGTATTTACATAATCTGAAAACTAGGATCGTGCATTATATGACGTACCAACCTCAAAAGGATCGGCTTCTTCTGGAGGAGGAGGAGGGGCTTCCGGGGTCTCAGATGCATGGCTAAATGGCCCAATCCCCCTTCCAAAGGATGGAGGAGGGGCTTCCAGGATCTCAGATGCATGACTCATGATAAGACTAGAGTGTGAATCACAGTGAGTATGAGTCCACCTAGATTGTCTAACCCTCTTCCGCAAAGGAGGAGATGTAGAAGGCGGAAGGCCTGCTAACCGTAAAGAACGGCGAGCTATCAGTCATCGATCCACGATAACTCCACAAATATAAAGACTCAACTAATCACGAACACACAGAGCACACTCCTAAGAGAATCTAAGCCAAATGCAAGCAAGCCAAGGGGAGGATAAATGAGCTCCCAAATGTAGCAGGTATGTCTCGCCTAGGAGGGGCTTGAGACTTCCATACACTACAAGCAAAGGTGTGTAACCAATTATAGTGGCCCTCAGTTTCAACGCATAAAGGGACTGTGATGTCCAACCTCTACTTGGCCAAGACACTCACAAAATAACCTCTGCAAGTACCTCGTGCAATACCTAAGGAAGGAAACTAAGGTTACCCCAATATAACCAATGCTCAAGCAGACAGTGGCAGGCGAGATCTACTGTATGGGCAAGATAACAAAGCTTGAAGCTCGAAAGCACCAAAGGTACCTCAAAAACTCCCAGATACGAATAAGATCATGGAAATATCTTCAGCGCTGTAGAGAGTGGCAAGGGGCTATCCCCGCCACAAATGTGTATGTTGCCTTGTGCTTGACTCCTGTGTAAGAGGAGCCTCCTAAGAACACTAATTATACCAAGGATTTCACTCTCACCTAAACAGACACCTACTTGTTTTGTTTAGTAGTCTTGGAGAAATTTACTCAGAAAAACATATTCCAAAACTCTAAAACCTAAACTTGTTGATGTACCCTATCAAATAAAAATGTGTAATTCATTTTAAATTAAGCATTGTTTTTAGAGGTTGTGATTACTCAAAGGAAATGTTTGTGCAACCAATGATATTATGACTCAGCAGTGAAAGTGCAATTGTCTTTAAATGTGAAAAACGAGGTATGCCACTACATGAGATACATATTTTTCCTTCAAATGACAATGCAACCATCATTCCTATATGAAAGTCGATCAACCGATCAACTAAACAATCCCAATACAAGTGATATGCAAATGCAAAAATGCATAAACATGCCAAAAATCAAATATTTCTGTATTTTTTAAATAAATGATATGTAAATGCAATAAAAGACTCTACAACTCCAGAGTCTATAGCAACTATCAGATAGCAGCCAAGCAAGACACTGAGATAAAAGAAATCTAATGCACTAATACCAAAACAAAATGAAAAGAAGATGACAAGAACAACTTCTAACTAAGAAGCAAATAAAAAATGTCTCTGGTCAGAAACAAAGGCAGTAGACAGACCACAAAAGCATCCATGAAGACTCATCAACATTCAAAATCCACCCAGCATCTCTCAAACAACCAATTCACACTCAAAAATAGGGACATACACGATAGTTTGCAGGAAACCTGCGTGTATACGCGGTTGTTCAGAGGAAACCCGCATGTATATGCAACTGTAAAGCAAAAACCCACATACAGGAAGAGAAAGGGGGTAAAATGATAAGCCAAGACCTAAATTACTTCAACATGACACTAATAGCCTAACATACTTCTGAACTCGACACAAAAACACAGAGAAACAAAGCAATTCAAACACATTGGGCACCCAATCTTCAAAGAAAAACAAGAAACCTCCCCAGTTGAGTCGTCAATTCTGTTACGGAGGGAAACTTCCAATGGCTTGGAGTAGGCCACAATAGACTGAATGACACCAGAAACCAATCCATTTCAATATGCAAGAGAAACAAATGCTGCTAACGCTAAAGGATATAAAGTGTACCTTATTTCGAATGGTTGATGTAGATCTCCATTGAGCTTTTCCAACACGCTTGTATTTATAATTCACTCTCAACAACAGTAAACGGGACATGCATGCTATATATCAAAGTGTTAGGTCTACTCTAGCATATATAAAACCATCATGTATAAGCAAATATAAGTACATCCATGGATAAAATATTCATAGTCATACGCATGTAAGGGACGAAAAATGGATATTTTTATTAAAAATAAACAGAGAGAACAGTGACAAACTCTGTTGACACCTCATCAAAACGGGGAAACCAAGTCCTCCACCACTTCAATCCTCCATCTCAATGGCAAGCTTGGGAAGAGAAGCAATGTGTGCTGAAAGAGACAAAGGGATGCAGACTAAAGTATAAGCAAACGAGGCAACAATGAACTATAATTTCCTTACTCTCCAAATTTTTCCTCCTTCAATGCATCCAAGAGGCTCAATCTATAGCCCTCCAATGGACAATGGAGGGTTGAGTCCGAGCGTTTCTAGATATGTGAAAGGCCAAGAGACAAGTTATTCAAGAGTCATTGAAGAAAACTCCAAAAAAAATTGTTTTTATGCACATTTTGATGTATGCGGACTACAATGGAGAAAGCTACATGTACACGCAGGTATTAACTTAAAAGTCACATACATCCATAAACAGGTTTATTTTAGAGATTTTTTTGGGACATCAAAATATAACTTAAGAAAATGTGGTCCAGAGAGTCTGCAAAGAAACATGGAAGGCCATAAAAGTGTGATCTACCAAGTGTGAGAGTCTACAGAGAGACATGGAAAGCCATATAAGTGTGATCTACCAAATGTAGTAAACTCAGCGATAACAATTGCCATGTTGATTCTTATAAAATTGTAATTCTTCCCAAGGTCAATAATGCTCTTGGAAAGATCATTATGTACTTATTTTGTACCTTCAAAAGAAAATCTAGGTTCTCGTTTGCTTATAACAAGTAGCACACTCTACTTCTACATGTTTATTAACAACTTACAATGGATCATTCATGTCACAAAAAGCATCAACCACTGAATTTCCATGCTTCGTGTTTTCAATTTTGCATTGTTAACATCGACTCATTTTCATTTAAATTTTAATAGTAATTCAATCAATTATCCTTCATATCCATTTCCTTATGCATAGCAACAACTCCATTTAGATCATTTAAAGTCATTTGCTCAATTTTTTATGTCATTTGCAAACGTTTCTCCTAATTACCCATCTTAGATTTGATAGTGTCATGCTTACTTCAAAAACCATGTTGGATACCACAAATCATGCACCCTAAAGTGTGTTCTTTTACCGTGATTAAACTTCGATGAAAATGACCTATTTCATATTCAGACAAATCTTTTTTGAAGTTTTCACAATTGAAATTTATAACCCAAAAACAACTCACTTCAAAGAGAATCTTTTGATTGCCAATTTGTCACATAATGTTTTGTGTATAAATGAATTAATATCTTATTTGTTGAATGATCCAATGTTTTTAAACCAATTTACTCCATGTGTGTATGATCTAGGGACCATGCACGAATTTAAATGTGTCAAAACGAGACAGTGAATATCCAACATCAAGAATCCAAACTAGCCCACCACATATAAAACACAAACCCTGTTTTGAAACATCACACATGAACACAAAGCATGCTTTGACCGATAATTTTAAGACAAGGGCCACCATTGCAAAATGATATTTGTATTAAAAAAATATGATACATTAAACCTTCAACCAGACTTCTTTGACTATTTTGAGCATCGATGATGAATGTAAATCCTTTGAACATTTTTACAAAGCAAGCTCTCACCAATTACAATGATTCACAGTATTTATAAAACTTTTGAACAAAAAGTTATCATGCCATACAATACTTTGTCAAAGCTTTCGAAGAAGAGCTATGGCTATAAAAGCACGAGGGACCAATACAACAATATCGTAATATTATCAAACATATACCAAATGGAGGCTTTGATGATTAACTACCATGTTCGCCCATTTTGTTTTAATTAAAAATATTTTTATCTTCATACAATATCACCCACAAGTTCATACACTCTCCCCAAAGCCAAAGCATTTCAGTTATCTCCATGTTTTTTTAGGAAAAATAGAAACCACCATTCACTAATCATTTTTCCAGCAAACTAACCCACAACAAAGAAGCAAAAACTCTCGCCCAAACACAAAAGGCTAGGCTTCTTTCAGAAGCTAGCACTGAAGATAAATATTGAATATTAAGACAAGTGTTTCATTTAGACACTTCATGCAGAATAAAACCATCACAATAAAATATGTAAGCCTCTTTTATTCTTTAGATATGCACATGGGTTGTAAGTTGATTTGCGTTTGGGCTCTTCTCATGGCAATGCATGCATTACTGGTCGTTACTTTGTCTTCACAAGCATGCAACCTTGCCTAATTATTGATTAATGTGTGGTCTACATCGCTCTAATGAATTTTTCATCAATCTCAAGCAAAAAAATACACATACCCACAATCATAAGCTTACTTCATTATTTAGACACTGCCTTTTCAACTATGCGCATGGGTATTTCCAGCAAATTTTTCACATATTGCCTATCAAATGAAGCTTACAACCTCTCCATGATATGTGAACGGTCAACACCCTGAAATGAAAAGCTTACAACCTCTCTCCATGATGTGTGAACGGTCAACTAAGGATGTCGGGTACCAAATGAAAGCTTTGATGACTAATTTAAAATTGCTCATTTTGTTTTAATTAAAAAAATTGTTCATCTCGATACAATATCACCCACAAGCTGATGCACTCTTCCAAAAGCATTTCTCAATTATCCCCATGTTCTCTTCGGGAGCATAGAAATCACCATTCACTAATCATTTTACCAACAAACTGACGAACATACAAGTAAAATCTCTCGCACAACCACAAAAGACTTCTTTCAAAAGCTAGCACTTATCAATACAAATGGACTGTCGAAAGATGGTTTACTATTTGCTCATGGTGATTGGATTCATTCACGAGAATGCAGATGGACTATTTTCTGAAATTTCACATACAGCTTTTATGTGACATGCCTTGGGGCTTTTAAGCATAAGCATTTTCTTCGGAGCTGATGTTTTCCTTCTGTCCTGCAAAAGGGTTGTTGTGATTGGATCATTGGAGAGAATGCAAATGGACTATTTTCTGAAATTTCACATCCAGCTTTTAAGTTACATGCTTAGGGATTTTAAGCATTTTCTTCAAAGTTCCTTCTGTCCTTCAAAAAGGTTTTGGATTCTAAATGACATCCGCACTGTAATTTTGTTCTGTGAACAAACATACGAAAATTTGGATTAGGATACATTCATAATGTAGCCGTGGATAAAATTATTTGACTTAGGCTTGGGTTGAATGGGGTAATTATGAACGCACAGATTTCTTTCTTCGACTTGGGGCTTGAATTGCTATTGCTTTTTAAAACATCCCATTCTAACATATTAAAAAATTAGTCTTTAAAATCAGTCATTCAACATCTCTCGTTTTTAATAGCACCTCCACCTAAGCAGCCTTAATACCAGCCAATTGGGAGGCTCATTAAAAAAATGGTCTCTGAAATCAGTCATTCAACTCCTTCCATTTTTAACAGCACCTCCATTTAAGTAGGTCCTATACCAGCCATTGGGAGCCTCTAGTAAATTGACATTCAACCATGACATAATGAATCATCCATATCCCAGTAAAGTGGGATCACGTGTCCAGCCCAACAGAGTGGAAATTGAAGAGGAATTACTGCTCAAAAAATGTTTGAAGCGAGTAAAAAGATTAGACGATTTGTACTTTTCCAGCAATTTTTCCCAAAATCCAGCAAAATGGGATTTTCGCTAAAATTGCAATTTTGACTAATCCAATTGCAACTTTTATTGCAGAAATGGAATCAGCAACCCTCAATTACCCTTTTTTGGTGCAACTCCAACAATCTAAAGCTGCAATTTCTACAATTCAAGCAAGAATTTGATTGGAGAAAACACCAGAAAATGGATGCAAATCATTGATCGTATATAGCTTACACCATATGATTTCATGCATTGGAATGATACTGGAAAGCCCTCCAAAAGAGGGTCTAGCAATTTTTCTTAGACAAAATTACCAGATCTTATGTTAAAGATTTTCTAGTAACAATTTGTAAGGTCTTAATAATAATTACTAGTTAACAAAACATAAAGACCTCAACTCCAAATGAGCTTTTACTAGCCAATACCCACATTTCAATCTATAAGAAAATGTGTGAATGTTCACCCAAGTGAAATTTGACTACGGGAACTTGCGGTCTGGCAAAATAGACTTCCAAATAAATTGTTAAAACTAACTTTGATCCACACCAATACCTGCCTTTCAATCTAAATGAAAATGTTTGAATGTGTCCACATCATGTATCCCCTTTTGTCTTTATGGCATATGCTCTCAATGGGGGGGAACAGATAAAGAAATTTGATTCTGAAGAAATAGAGACAAAAAAGAGAAAACTAGGCAACAAGCAACACCAAATACATGACCTGTGAGGGAAACCCATACATTTTCCAAACAATTGAAACGACAATCAATAGACAATACCTAAGTCACAGGGTTCACCAAATCTAATCCTCGAGGTTCGAGGTTCAGTGAACCTCAAAAAAAATTGAAATTCATTTAGGTTCGCCAATCCTGAAAGAAGAACCTAATGTCGAACCTAAAGCCAAACCCAAACCTTGTCAAACCCGAACCTGGAGGGGTGCCTAATGTCAAACCTAAAGCCAAACCCAAACCTGAAGGCAAACCTAAATGCAAAGCTTAAGGCAATATTTTTTTTAGGATCGATTTTTTACTGTAAAAATATGAAATTAAATTAAAAATAAATCAATAAATAAAAATAAAAACACAATATCGATAAATTAAATGTTGTCTATAAATTAAATGCTCCTTATTTATTTATGTTGTCTTATGAATTAAATGTTTTCTATATATTTATGTTCTCTATAAGTTAAATGCTCTTGATTTATTTATGTTGTCTATAGATTAAATGCCCTCTATTTATTTATGTTGTCTATAAATTAAATGCTCTCTGTAATTTGAAATATCATACCTGTAGTCTACATAAGAACACACCAAACAACAAGTAAGAACATAGATTTGCCCCTATGAACAAACTACTGTTGTGGGAAGCATGTCAATCTGCTGTTAAACCACAAAAACCTACTCTTAGAAGCACAAATCTGTGAGCAGAAATGTTGTTTAACAACAACTGTATACGACGAAATTATGAATAGTTAGCAGAAATGTCATAAACAACAAGTGTATACGACGAAATTATGAATAGTGACGTAAGAGCTTTGAATCCTATGGGCCATGGGGTGTAGAAGAAAGTTTATATATATAAAGCCAAACCAATTGTCGAACCTCATCAAAAAATTCGAACCTGAACCGAACCTAATCCTGACCAAACCCAAACCGTGTGACTTAGGACAATACATTTCAAAATATATGCAAAAAAACCTAGAACCTCACAGCACCATGTCTCCGGCATCTGCTTTATTGCAAGGCATCAAAAAGACCCAAAGCCACGATATGCCCACTTCAGACAAAATGCTCTTATATGATGAATAGTACTAGAAACCAAAAGACCCACCACCCTTCATCTTGGCAGATTTACAGACCTTGTCTGGAAGACTCCTGTCAACCTCTATGCAGACCAAAACTTTATTAAATTACAATTAACAATATAGTATCAGGCAACTGCTAAAAAAACTTCAAAAAGGGTTATTAAAATACCATGGCCAAACCCAATTAAAAATATTGGGCAACCTGTTTCACCTAAGACAGGTGAACTATTGAGGACAAATATATCTTTAGACAAATGCGATTAAAGTCTAAACAACGTAAAGTGGCTCAAAACAAAAACAGGCATCCGCCACAATTAGTAGTATTTTCCTTTCCCCAATTTTAAATATTTCTTAGAATAACTTGGACAAAAATGATAATACCCTCAGTACGGTCAGAACCTCAAAAGACTAATTATTGCTCAAAGACACCAATTTAAACTTGAATGAGTTGACAAGCCAAACTCTTCAGAACACGACTCTTAATATCTATTTTACTCCAGATTCATTAAAAAAAACTGCAAAGCCATAAAATAATCAAACACCTTTAATACTGCTGGAATCAAGGAATTGGCAATAGCAGAGAAGTCAAACTCTTAAAAGCACAATTCTCATCACACGATATCTATGTTATTTCTACACATTTGAACCAAAATAGCATGGCCTGGGCACTTCAGGCCGGCAATATCTGGATAGAACGTTCATCAAAATAACCAGATAGTTCAACTTATACAAAATATAATTATCTAATAGAAAATAGCAATATACCAAAAAATTCTCTTCAAGAATTCATTTAAACATTGTGAAAGTACGCATATGTAAATATGGAACCAATAATCTGTGCCTATACTTGTGAGCCGGAACCAATTAAAAATACCCCACTACAAATCCATCCATATTAAATGAGCTAAGCTGGTCTACTTCAGAGGAATAAACCTAGAGGAGTGTGTAGCACCAATACCGGGTCTTCCATGCTTCACTGGCTTATACGAAATAGAAAACTCTGCCAGATAGTGTCCAATCATCTCAGGCTGAAACGATAACAGCACAAGAATCAGCATTTTTTCGATCATTAAAACTGAAAGATCACATCAAAGAGCAAGGACTAACTTAATACCTTGATTTCAACCTGGTTGAAGGTCTTGCCATTATAAACACCAATAATGCTCCCGATCATCTCAGGAACAATTATCATGTTACGGAGATGGGTTCTAACTGGCTCTGGTTTCTCACCTGCTGGAGCTTCCCGTTTCTGCAAACATAGATAATAATTAGACAACCGATTTATAATTTATATTTCATGCAAGCACAAGACGAACATGAATTTCTTAAAATTTAATATAACTCCCATATCATGATTCAAAGATGTGGCAGTGCATTAAAAGCTGAAATGGCACAGTCAAATTACCTACTTGATGCAAAGACCAATAATATGACCAAAGCTTATGATATAGTCATACTCCAAAAAAAATTAGAGAGAATACTTCAATATATAAATAACACAACAATCTAGAAAAACAATAACTAAAAAAATGTTACGACAGACAAAACACTAAAAAATAGAACTTCCATTTACAGCAATGTTGTTCTCAAGGTGGGTAACCACCCAACCCACACCTCAATTTTCAGCAGGCAGTGTCAATGGCAGTATATAATTAGAGAAATAAAAAATATTAGGGAATTCAAGTCCAAATAAAGAATAATACAAGTATATGAAGGAAAATCAAGAGCAAAAAGAGACAAACATATAATATAAATTATGATTAACAATCATATTGAGCAACCACAAGAAACATAAACCAATAACAATAAAATAATAAGACAATGTCAATAATACCATTTATTGCTGTAAGAATTAAAGAAGTGATGCACACTTGAAGTCTTGCCAGTTTGTCATAATTACAGGTTAGTCATAAGCAACCAAACAAATTACAAATGAGGGACAAAGGGATCAGATGCTAAGAAGAAAACCCATGTTTCCAAATATGCATCATACCTATGTCACATGGTTCGAGTTCGACGACCATGAAATTCGATTCGAATTCGATTTTTTTTATGAAGTTCGGGATGAGGTTCGGCATTAGGTTCGCCAATATAAAAAATTTCATATATAAAATATACAATAAAACAAATGAAGAAAATATATCAAATATATCTGACTCCCATGATAATTAATAATTAATATAATAAAAAATCTTAACTTTAATATATTTCTTAAAACAATCAAAGTAAACATTATTTGAGATTCGAGAATAGTCATATGACACCAGAAAATAAATATTAAGCAATAATCAAAATAAACAGAACTTAAAGACACTCTTTGAAAATGGGGATGTGATTAATTTTGAAATGAAATGGTCTAATGATTTGTTCAGATCGATACATGTAAAAAAGACTAAATTAATATTATTTTAGTTATTTATTTTTATTTTTAAAATTAAAACACAAACGATAAAATACACTCTGTAAATTATTATTTTTAAGAAATTGTAATATATATTTTTTA
>LPNX010443370.1:455277-546017 GCA_001517045.1 Pseudotsuga menziesii
CTATAAACACCCGCAACTCCCCGAACAAAAACCTCATGGGAAAACATTCATATGATACAGTTCATTTTCTTACCAGCACAGAAAGGCCATTGGAAGTCGCATACAACCATGGAGGATGATGAAACCATATCTGTTATGCTCCAAGCAGTTAAGCAGAAGAAAAAGTCCATGAAAAAGAAGTTCGAATCTTCTCCAAACAAATCTTCACGCTGCCCAGTCTCTCCGGATCAGCAAGACTTGCAGGTTATTAGTGGCCTCCTAAAACTGCAACCGACCCCTGATCACCCACAAGAACAGAGGCAAGAACATGAAATTTCCACCAAACAAGCCTCACCACAATGCTCCCCTGTTCATGAGAAGGGAAGCGAGCGAAATTCAATTGTGGGAGCAGGAAGGAAGCGTGGCAGAAAAAAATGAGGAAAAACAAATCAATTCTGACAACCCAAAGGGAAAGGGGTGTCTACAGCAATGTGAAGGAGTTCGGGGGCAAAAGACTGCAGTTGCAAAGGGCGTCGCGGTAGCCTGGTAGGTGAGCAAAAATGGAGTCGGGACTTGGGATATGACTTATGAGAGCGGTGGACTCGGGAGTCGGAAGAAAACCTTGGAAAGTGGGAACCGGTGACAGGACAGTGGAACGCGGCGAAAGACAAAAATTGAAATTCGATTTGAAATTCGTTTGAGATTCGCCTAATATTCGATAAAGTTCGAATTCGTTAAAGTTCGATATGGTTCGATTCAATTCGCCTTGAGGTTCGGCGTTGAAATTCGCCGAACTTAAACAAATTGCAAATTTTTTTTGGAGTTCGGCGAATTTCGAACTTCAAGCATAAAATTCGCCGAACCCTTTGACATAGCATCATACTGCAGGCAGAGAGCTGAAGTATTTAATTGATGAGCCTCAACTACAGTGCAATGACTTCCACCATTCTAGTTTAATTTAAATAAGGGGAGCCATCATAGGTCCATGGCCAGAGGAGTAGTGCCTAAAGAATAACTCCTATCAACAATGAAAATAACAATATACGACAATAATCCAAAATTTGTTGAAGGTTTTTCAAGAATCTGTACAAGAGACAGAAATCACCTTAAGTTTAGCAGTGAGAAAGTGGCTTGAAATGATTAAATTTTTCCATTTGGAAAACATTCCAATTATCATTTGATGAGGTCTTGGGCACTTCCACCATAACAGAGAACAGAGAGTAAGCCCATTGCATTATGACAACAAGATATACTGAAACATTTTTAGTATTGTGCTCAATGAAATTACAAAAGACAACTACTATAAATAGGTTGTTATTCTAACAACAGCATGGGGATCTTGACCATTAAAAATGGTGAGTAGTTGCAGAGTACAGCCTTGAAGTCTTCCCATTTGTTGACAAGATTTCAGCTCTACCAAAACTCTCATGAGTAATACCCCTGCTTGCATGTATTCGTCAATATCCCATGCAAGTGAACGCAATGAATAGCTAGACTGACTTTGAATCCTTGTCTCAAATTTTCATGCATATGCTCTTTAAAACTTGTGATTGCTTCATTATTTTCCAAAATGGACCTTGTAAGGTGTTTCGGAGGCCACAATTTGGAAAGATGGCTTGTCATTTAAACTCAAGTTTTAGTTTTTAAAAAGGATTGTGTGCAGGTGTGAGGCTACAATTAAATAGACAAACTATCCATTTAGAGCTCGTCTACACGTCACTCTAATCGCATTCTTGTCAACATCAACTACCCTTGTATTCCATGCTTCATGTTTTACCAAAGTGGATCATGTGAAAGTGTTTTGGAGGGGATACAATTTGGAAATAGAGCTCTTTGTTTAAAGTCATGTTTGTTTCTAAAATTTTGTAGACGGACTCTCTCCCATTAAGAGCTTGCTTACACCTCCTTATTTCCTACTATGCACAACACTGACTTTGTGGACATTAAGGGTCATTTTTGTAAGGATCTAATGGTCTATCAAAATATAGTGGTCAAAAGTGGGGTTAGTTACCATGTATTAATAAGATGATTAAAAGGTGTCCTGGAGATTTCAATTAATACACATAGCCTAAAACATATCACTATATAATAAAAAATTACCCCTTTATAATACACTATAAAACCATCTTATGAAAGCGAAAACTCAAAGTGGAGTTTTTCTTGTAAAGGTTTTCTCCGATGTAGATCCAATGTTGTGATTTATGTGATGATGTGCAATATATTGTAGCACCTTAATCCCTCAGTTTTTACATTCTCACACATTGTACTACTAGAAACTTCAAGTTGCATTATTATGTCAATCATTGAATCACCAATTTAAGCTATAATTGTTCTATGATATGAGGTTTATCATCCTTTTCGATTATGTATCTATACATCTAATATAAATATTAAGGTACTAATGATAATAACTAACCAAAGTTGGAGCCTAGTGCATTAGCTCAAGTGCTCGAGTGTTGTGAATAGAAAGCAAGAGTTTACAAGGTCAAGTCCCCAAGCTAGCTACCCTTATGAACATTCTGTGGGGCTCATTTCATGTCGACATCAAGTTAGGTTGCCAAAACTATAATCGAACAATTTACCCCAAGAACCATCATCACAATGAGGGTAAGTGCTTGAAGGGTTTCACATAATGTGCAGTTTGACGAATAAGAAATTAAATTAAAAATACATAAAAGCAACCATAGTTGGACAGCATATTGATATTACAATTTAAATTGCTTTATATTTCCAAGCATGTTGCACACTTCATTCCAAGAACCTTGAAAAAAATATCAACCATAATGACCATGTCCAAAACCTTGCCATGCTCACTAACCCCCAAACCACAATCTGATGAAATGTTTTCTTTATGGTAATTTTATATCCCATGTGGACTTATAATTGACATCAAATCTTGGATGCACACTAATAAAAAAAAATGAATAGTATGGAAATATGTCTTATATTCATATTTCATCTCTATCCCTACCCAATTGAATCTTAAATCTCCCCAAATTGAAAACTGTGGGTTACACTTTAGTCTTAAATCTAAAAAATATTGATTGATTGTTGGTAGTGATGACATTCATTCCCTTGACAACATCTTAAACTAAACAAAAATATTACTTCTCTTCATCAAATAACTTATTAATTTAACTAGAATCTAGACTAAATTAAAAGCAATTCTTTTAGGAAAAAGGTCCAAAGTGTATTTTGCCTCCTCTACACGTATTATTGTAGAATTTCACTTGCCATATACAATACAAACTTTGACTAGTAGTGGGAA
Organism: Pseudotsuga menziesii; assembly: GCA_001517045.1. Taxonomy (NCBI): domain Eukaryota; kingdom Viridiplantae; phylum Streptophyta; class Pinopsida; order Pinales; family Pinaceae; genus Pseudotsuga; species Pseudotsuga menziesii. The sequence goes on from LPNX010443370.1 coordinate 458,525, forward strand.
ACCATTTATAACAAGAGAAAGTTACCATATTGAAACATGTTGATGTTGAAAATAGAATAGATATTGAAAACTAGGATATATGACTATTGCATAATCCCAGTGAAATTCCAGAAATTGCTTACCATCATGCAAGCATAAAGTTTGATGATCACCTATGCTTAACCAACTAAAATTGGATCACAATTTCAACATTGATGTTGACTTTCATTATTTTATAAATAACTCTACCCATTCCAAACAATAACCAAAAATTATCATGAAAGTGGCAAAGCCCAAATAAAATAAGATAATATAAGCTAATTTTACTAGTGTTCAACAAATGACCACAAATAGTTCAAGACATTGCACAATACATCCATGAGAATACAAAGAGGGAGCAATAAAGCAACTCTATGAAAATCACAATATAAGAAAATATATCCTATGTTGAGATGAATCTAAAAACACAAGTCCTAACAATATGGAGAAGTGAAACAAAGCAATGGTGAGATACATGCAAGTAAAATAGAGAACTAAAGGCCAAGAAACATTGGCCCTCAACCCTCCAAGGGGGTTTTCCTAACCTAGGAGGAAATCAGCATGCTCTACTGCCCTCTCCTAACATTTGAAGGCAAAAGGAAGAAAAAACGACCTAAAAAGGTCGAAGATGAGGTACAAGACATGACTTGTTGTCTAGACACAAGAACCCATGATCAAGAGCTAGATGAAATACCTCGACTATGGGTGTAATGTGAGATGTCTCGAGGGCTATAGCCTATGATGACATGATCGCAATAGTCTACTTGGTCGAGCATAGATGACCCATTGAGGTCTCACAAATTCAATGTGTTATAGCCTGTTTTTGTTTTCTATTTTTGAACCATTTGCTTGTCTTAAAAATATGATTTTTCTTATTGTTTTAAAGTTTTGACCTTGGTTTCTTTTAAAATATTTTGATTTTAGGCTTATGTTTATAGTTGATTTAATAGGTTTTCTTTTTAATTTTGGCTTTATTTAGTTAATTTCATAGTTTTTATGGGCTTATAGGATGTATATATTTCTACAAGGTTCTAAAGCAATATCATTAGGCCTTATTTAAAGTTATTTACCAAAAACTAACACTTTGTTTGGAGTTTTGGTTAAAAAATCATAAAACAAGTATTCTTGTAGCGCAAGCTCAAAAAAGTTAAACAAGCGCACTACAAGAAAATCGCACTATTTAAAAATCATGATTTTTGGCTCAATATTTTCGAAATTCACACATAGGAGAGGTCATTCACACTTGTTAATGAGTTTGATACGTGTTTTCGACCAGAGTAATCATTGTGACAAGTGTTATGAGTTCAGGCAAGGAATCATTTGGGTGAGTTGCAGTTGTCCGAAGGTTAGAAGATACAGAATAGTGGCATGATAATGATTATGCACAATGAGGAAACTTCGCCATTAGCTACGCATTTCCTGAATGCATGAAGACTATAGAAGTCATGGCAAGACCTGGCAGTTTGTGATTGAAGATTGAAGGAGGTCGACAAATTTAGGTTTTTGTAAGGTAACTGTTTAGCACTGTCGTGGCAGTCAAAGATAGACTTAAGAATGAAATTGGACACCTGGGAAGACAGGAAAGCAGATTTCTAGCAACCGAATCCATTATTCAGACAAAGGAACTTGGTGACTTGTCTGCAGAGCTCAAGCTCTCTGTTTTCCACCTGGGTATTAGTCCAGACTCCATACATATTTGCATCTATTATTATGCAGGTGCTTTGCCATTTTGTTCCTGTTTTGATTAAGCTATGGAAAGAGGGGCTAGATGGAAATAATAAAAAAATTAAGAGTTATATATGATGGGTTTCATTGGGAGTTGCAATCCTAGAATCTTTAATGATTGCAATTCACTCTCTTCCATATTCAGTATATGCTGCTAGTCATAGGTTTCGACACATTTTGCTGAGTACAAATCTTCTAACGATGAGGTCTATGATTACAATTTGGATATGTGAAAAGATATCGAAAGTTGGTTTTGGCCATGGGACATCATTGATTATATGTGCCAAAATATTGACTGGATATTCAGATACTCTTTACAAAATGTTGGCTAGGCTCTCTGGCAGTGGTGTAAACCGGGTTCCTTATGTGGTTGTGCTGTTGGGAGTTTTTTACATTTGTTACCATGTGGGCAGTATTGGTCACTAAAGGATGCAGGAAGGTCAAGTTGCAGTATAATGCCTTCAAGCTAGCACCAACTGCCAGAGAGGGTGTTTCACTTCCACAGGTTGAACCTTACATTCCTTTCAATATCAATCCAACAGGAATGCAACCCGTCCTTATGACAACATATGTTTTGGCTTTACCTGGAATCTTGGCAAGCCTTCTAAAGTCTCCTTTTTGGGAAAATGCAAGGGATATTCTGAATCCTGCGACTGTGGTTGCTTCTAGTTCTAAACCGTGGCTCTACTAATCCTTGCATGCGTTTTTAGTCTTTTCATTCAATCTTTTGGACATTGCCAATTTGCCTATGGAAATCTCCAATTACATGATCAAGATGGGAGCCGGAATACCTAATATTAAACCCGGTCACCTCACTACAGAATATCTGACAAAGGTGCAAGCATCAACACGTTTCTAGGGAGGATTGTTACCGAGTCTTTTAGCTACATTATCAACATTGATGGACCATCAATTTCGACATATCAATGAGGAGTTTTCCATTGGATTTACTTTTGTTCTTATAATTGTTGGTTCAATCATAGAGCTGAGGAGATCTTATCAGGCTTATAACGTAATGCCTACATTAAGCAAGGTCTTGAAACAATATGGAGTATAATGCTCTTTGTAAAGATGGTAAATATCTCATGTGATATGCCCCTTCCATAAAACTGAAGTTCCAGGAAAACTGTATTTTTTCATGTCTAGATCATGCAGGCTTGAGTTTAACCATCAACATCAAGCTTTTGACAAGTTTTCTCTATGGCTAAAACTGAAACCTGATCATAATAATAGACCACTATGGGTCTACTCTGATGGACGAATATTTCTAGAGACATTTTCTGCACTTTATAAACAAGCATATGACTTCCTAATTGCTATTGTTGAACCTGTTTGTAGACCAGAATCTATGCATGAGTACAATTTGACACCTCATTCATTGTATGCTGTTGTTTCTATGGGGCTTGAAACTAAAACAATGATTGCTATCCTCAACAAGTTATCAAAGACAAAACTTCCCAAAGAGATCATTGATTTTATTAATGGATCAACATCAAATTATGGAAAATTCAAGCTTGTGTTGAAAAAGAATCATTATTTTGTGAAGTCCCTATATCCAGAGGTTCTGAAGAGACTGATTGAGGATGCTGTAATTACTCGATCAAGAATACAGTCATCTGAGGTCTCTGATATAAGGGGAGGGGATATGTTCACAATTAGCAAAAATCTTAATGAAATAGGAGGAAGCCACATAGAACTCATTGGTAGTGAAGACATCACAACTGTGATTGAAGAAAACAGTTAAAGAACAACCATTGCAAGACTTGGAGTGTGCAAAGATTATTGAGAATTATGCTCTTTTTTCCTGTTTTGGGTTATTGCAATTGAGTGCAAATCACAAGCTGATGGAGATGAATTTTAGAAAACAAAAAGAGGTTTTTGTTCACAAGATACCCATTCACAAAAACCTTTCTCAGTTTTGCAACAGCTGTCAAGGTTTGAAAGATTCAATTTAATCTTTACAGCCTATTTTTTAGGGTTTTAAAAATATTTAATATTTTCCTATTTTAGTCTTCATCTTGCGAGGCATATTCTGATTGATTGGAGATGAATTTTTAAAAACCAAGAGAGGTTTTTGTCCATCACGGACCTATTCACAAAAACCTCTCTCGATTTTCACACAGGTGTCACAGATCGAGAGATATGAAAGCTTCTTTAACACCTATTTTTCATAAATTCACCAAATTTACCAAGATTCTGAATTTGCTATTTTTAGTCAATTAGTTGAAAGTTGGTTAATGTAACTATTGAGTAGTTTCAAATTCAACCTAATGTAGGGAAGATAGAACTACTTTGTAATTATAAAAGCTGGACAAGGGTACAATGCGGGGGATCAAATTTTTGTACAAGGGGACGCTATCAAGCTACTGTTTATGGAGCTAAGTGTCAAAAACTCTTATGTATTTTGAATGACTGATTATGGAATCTATGCAAACTATAAGCCCTATTTATCTTATCTATTGGTTTCATTTCAGATTGGTTTAATCACTCAGTTGATATATTCATTTCTTGTTTGAGGTTATTATTCATGAAATGCTTGTTAACTATGGATGAAATTTAGTCTTATGCTTATTGTTTCTGGTTTATGTTTTATATATTATGCATCTCAATCCTTCATTGTTGCATGATTTAGTGTTTGCCTTAGCCTTGTGAAGTTTTTACCCTCTTATTTACAAACTGCACAACCAAAACCCTAAAAACCTATTTTATTTAATTTTGTTTTATGAGATTGTGTTGGCTTGTTCTTTTGTAGTCTAAGAACAATTTTTGGCACTAACACAACGTATAACGTAGTGTCTTTGTTTGCTCATTTACCTCCCACTTAGTACCTTTTGACTTGTAATCAATCAAATAAATTCTAGTCGAAGTTGAAAAGGATAGACTAAGAATGATCTAAATCAAAGGGCCTCCCTCATGTACAAGAGGCAAAGCATTTCTAGTTCAAGAAACAAACAATTTTGAGACTTCTAAGAGACAAAAAAACCATCCTCTAACCTCATAATTAATGGAGCACTTAAAAATGAAACACTCCTTTGTCTTAGTCTAATGAAGGGATAAGATTTGGCATATCTTTTCCACAAGGGTGATGTGGTGGTATGTTTCAACCCAAAGACAATGAGATTCAACCTAGCATTGCCCAATAGGGATCCAAAGAGTATGCATCTAACGTCAAAACATGTGTAAGGGGAAACAAAATTGCCATCTAACAACTCTATAATTGTTATGCATAGAAGGCCATCTTAGAGCTTATCCCACCAAAAGAATAAACCCATGTAACCTAAATAAATTGTTTGATGATGTCCTCTCTTATAATGATCCTATTGAACTCCTTATTAAAAGATCCACCAAAGGCATCAAGAGGGTATCTGAAAAAGGGAGGGACCAATTAAAATACCAACAAATTGAAGTAAACAAGAGACCTTTGCAATCCAACAAGCTCAACTAAAGGTACTAGAAGCATCTATGGCCTCCAAAGAACAATAGGCAAGCTAATTGTAGTAATCCCTACTTGCTAAAGAGTATGCAAATCATCCAACTCAATATTAGAGGAAACTGATCCAAAGAAGGTTTTAATCCTAGGGGAAGGAGTCACAAACTCATCTTGAACAATGGCCCAATGAACAATGCCATTACAACTAACGATGCATCATGCAATAAATCATGTGAAAATAAACTCTATCATAGACTAGTAACAAACTAGGAACACAAATCTCTGGACCATAAAGAACTATGGGTCTAGGAGATTCTAACAAGACAAGCCTATTATTAAATAATAAAGGAAAAACATAAGGTATAAAAATCAAAAATGTAGAATCTGAACATGAATCAACACTACTAAATACAAAGAGATATTCCACTAGATAATAATTAGCTAGATTTAAGGCTGGTAAGTATTGCAAATCTGGAGGTGAACTCCATGCCATAAACATAAAAATACTCATGCCTAAAATATTAAGCAATTGTACATAATCTTAGTTTTTCTATCCATTGAAGGCGCCCACATGTTTCTAAACCCTATTCTAGTGTATGCAGTTAAAAATTGAACCCATTCTGATAAAACAAGCCTATTCTTATATGATACAAAGGAATCGCAAGGTATAGTAGTCCAAGTAGTAGAATCCGAGCATCAATCTGCACTACTACTGAAAACATAAAGCAATATTTGACAAGCTCACAATTAGCTAGATTAAAAGATGGGGAACAAATCTTCAGGTGAACTCGGCTATAAACATAAGAATATATTAATCATTGTCCTCCATAATATATTATGCAACTGAACATAGCCTTAGTTTTGGAGTTCTATTGAAGGTGTCTACACTTCTCTACATCCGACAACCAGCAAGTTATTATAATAAAGGCAGTTAAAACTTAAATCTGGTGGCCATCCCCTTCACATACACACACATGTATATATAATGTACTTAAAGAATTTAAGATTACTAAATACTCGACTACATATTGCTGCTAAATAATCAAAGGATTTCCCATGCGATTACACATTTGCTCTAACAAACAAATTTAGTGGGTAATCAGCATCCACAGACACGATTTTGGTGAAAGGTATTCCCATGCCCCGACCTGTAGCATCGACCCTAGAATTTACCCCGCCCACATCTATGAAATCCCCTGTTTATCTGCCACTGCCATCTTCTGTTAGTACGAATATCTAACATTTCTTATCGTTGAGATCAATGTACTTATTCCTATCAATTTGGGTATGTAATCGTATTCTTGAAAGCAATCAACAGATAATTTTGAAGTGATAAATCCATTATAAGTGTTGAAGCCCCCAGGTTTCCTATAATGTAGATATGTTGTTCGAACTTCATCAGCATATGGATATGATACTGTTGTACATAAAATCCAAACAAAATAATGGGAATTTGGGCATTTAAAAGCAATGCCTGCGGAACGCTACAAAGCGACAAAGAAACTACTCGTAAATCTTTCCCAGCATGCAGTTCAACTCATGCAAGCGATTGACTACATACCGCTTTACGGAGCTTCTTGATCAAAGCCATCGGTTGCCTCTTCAAACCTCGTTGAAACCTTCAAGATGGACAGATGCACAGAAATAAATGTCAATCCAAACCGGTTCTTCAAATAACATTAAGAAGATGTCTGGAATATTTCAGTTTTGGGTACCTTCTTCGAGCACGAGCGTGGAAAAGCTTGACTAGCTCTTCAGAGGTCATGTCCAAAAGGGCGTCCAGATCAACACCCCGGTAGGAGAACTTCTTGAACGTTCTCTTCTTCGGCTGCACTGGGCCGACATCAACATCCGGATCCGCCTACAGATCCAAAACGGAAGCCAAAATACAGACAGAGAAAAGGCAGATTTCAGAAATAGGACAAACTGTAAACACTAAAGCCATCGAATACATTGAATATTGGCATATTAAACCGCGCACAAGAACTCCATTTAAAATTATCTGAAAGGAAAACAGATGTTTATTGAGACAATGGCAACTCACCATGGCTGCAGCTGAAACAACAGACGACGCCTCTGCTCCACTCCCGCGAACACACTGAACAAACAACTTACCCTAAGCACGCGCAACTGGAAACAAACAGTCGAAGGCGTCCGGATTTTAATTTATGAGCTAGGGTTTTTCCCAAGAAAAACCTAGGGTTCGTCGAGCCTGTAGACTCGGTTCCAAACCTAGGCCTCACTATAGCTTCGGATCAAACCAAAAGATCCATGGTCAATGTGGCATTTTAAGTCACTAGAAAGATGTTTAGAATGTTAAGTCAATCACAAGCTTGGTTGGAGATAGCTTGAGAGGTCAATATCTTGTGAGTTCTTCACGTCTTTGTGTTTGCATTTACTCCATGTTCTCACACTTTTGCATTGCAATGGCATCTTTGGTTGTGCTTTTTCGAGTGTGTTTTAGGTTTATTTGGTCCACAATGGTTCAAATTCAACTTAATTTAAATATAGATGGGAGTGAGTTACTAAGTCGACAAATTCAAAAAATTTAATGTCTCTTTTTACTTTTGCAAAGTAAAGTTGTGTTGTGATTTACTGAATTTTCCGAAAACATTGTAGTCATAGTTATCTTAGACCAAGATTCTTAAGGACAAAATTTTATGGTCAAATTTCTCATTGATAAGTGGAACTATAACTTCTCATAAAATTCCTATCAAATTTGGGAAAGAATTTCCACTAGAAAAGAGTTGAGTTTGTGTATATATTTTTCTCAATATAGTGCCACCAAGTGTGTACGGAAATTTGTATGGAAGGTTTATAACAAGGTAATTCATTAGACCTACTTGAAATGGATGAGACTTGTGTTGATCTATAGATATGTAGGGAGAGGAATGAAGTTGCTTGTAACGTCCCCAACCCTCTGACCAGCGAAGAGGACGCTACCAAACCAACAAAAACCTCCGGGCAGATAGCCCCCATGAACATGAACATGCATATAATGCTGAAATATAAAGCTTAAAACATAAAACATACTAAGATGCATAATCCTTCATATACATAGCAGAAGCAAACATACACTCATTCAAGCATACCACATGTTCATCATATTCATTAATCATTGAATAGAAATGCTGAGACGGAATAGTCAAGAATACTCATCTTAAAAATAATCCGTCCCGCAACCAGCTACATCGCTGCAACGTTCCACCCAACCATAGACCAGCGTGCTCATCAATCTCTCAGCAACACTGCCACCCCCGAGCTGGGCATGATTCCTCAAGGAATAAGGGTCAAAGCAGGCTTACAAATAGCCAAGGTACACAAATCAGCCAAGCCCACACAGTAGGGTTTATCAGGCTGTCAAGGAGCTAGGAAAGGCTAACTGCTAAGCTGGTGGCCTCAATGGAGAGCTAAGGACACCTACACTAGAGTTAACTGGACTTCTAAGACATCCACACACCCATCAACAGGAATCAGTCCTTTCTCTACTTCACAGTCCCTCAGGCCCTGACTTCCCTTTCCAATACTCTTCAAGGGTTGTGGAGAAGAAAGCCAGCAGTCTAACTTTGTCTGAGTGGCTCCAAACACCAGTTTTCTCAAGCATACCCAGCCTCTAATCCTACTCTCAACAATCCGAAGACCAACCACTGCATACCACAGTAAAACAAACAGCTCACAGCTCTATGAAGAAGATGAAGACAACAGGGTGACACCCCAAATGAAAAGGTGAACACAGCTCAAGTCAACAAGATGACTTAGAGTTGTTCTTAGCCCTAGCGTGGCCAAAACAACTCAGCAGCAACCCAAAAAGGTACTTGCATACACGGCAACCCAACCAAGGGAAGACAACAGCCCCAATCTCACAATGAAACGATGGCAACATTACACAGTCCGCAAATGGAAAAGAAGCCAAACTCCCAACATGGACAAGGGAAAACATAAACGCAGACCACAATCGGTAAGGAGAACAAGCATAAACTTACACACCGCACAGAATGCGAAGGCTCATTCATAGGAAATCATGAGTGACAGAACATGGCTTCCCGACTCGTTGCGTGAGTCCCAAAACCAAGGTGAACCCTGTGCGTCCCTGTGTGAGATGAACAAGCGATGGAGAATCCCCCAAACGGTGTGCGTGAGGAAGCAGACCTCCCCGCGTGAGAATGAGCAAAACTCCCAAAACCGTGAGTGCCCGAGTGGGAAAATGGAGTGAGTGGGGAAGAATGTTTCTTCTGCCCCATGCGACGTGAAGAGGAGAGGCTGCTGGTGGAGTGGGCACGTAGGCACGGACTGACAGTCCCGCCACACCCACCACTACTCAGCAATAACTACTCCCCACTGACCGACAGCAGAAGTTTAAATGGATGGCTGACACATGGCAAACTCCCAATGACCCCCACGGGTTGGACAACCCCCCCCCCCCTTAACCTTATGAATCATGCCCTTTTCATTTAATGTTGCACCGGCGTAGCTAGTTGTAGGTTTATTTTAATTGATGTGCATATTTACAAGATGCCAAAACTATAATGCGCCGAATAGCACGATATACCATCGGCAACGATCCCTATTGCCGAAACATACACAACCAAATCGATGGTGGGGCTTTTGCCTTTAGCTCCTCGCCACGATTAATTACAATATATATACATCACGTATCCTTTAATGTAAATGGGGTCAAAACCGGGACATTACATTGCTTGACTTGTATATAAGGAGATAAACATAGTCGCTTAACCTATAAATAGATAGGCCTATATCTTCGCACTAAATATGCATATCATACATTACTAGAGGACTTTATGGGTTATGTCCCTCTTAAGGCCATGATTAAGCCTTAGATGAAGAAGGTGTGGGAGCCTCATGGTTGGCGGTGCCAAAGCGTATGAAACTTAACAAAAGGTTTATTCCTTTTCTCTTTCATGATCAAAAGGCTTGTGAGCAAATTCTATATTGTGAACTTTGGATTTATAGAAATGCCATGGTTGTGTTCTCATAGTGCCCCAAATATTTATTTGTATGTAACTTCATTATGCCATTTAGGTTTAATTTCTAAGGTTTCCTATGTATTATGGACATTTCCTACAAAAATTTCCAACCCTTTAAGTGAGTTTGTTTGCCATGAACCCAAAAGTTGATCTTATCCTCAATCTCGAACACACATCAACACATTAGTATACATCTTAAAAGATATCTCAACATGTTTCAAACGCTAGTTCATTGTATCTACCTCCATAATCCATGTTCATATGTCAAAGGCATGGTCATAAGATCAAAATATAACCCTTAATGATAAAGCATGATCCCAAGTAGCCTCTAGCCCCTTAGACACAAGTAGTAAAGAATGTATCTCAAGTTAATGATTTTCAAATGGTGTCACAACATGTGGGTAAACAACCATAAGTTTCAATGCCACGGTTTGATGGTCAATTATATGCTTAATTATCCCAACTTGTGGAGTTTGCTCTCTCCTCTCAAGGAGCATTGTGGAATGTTTGAGGGTTATTGGACCTTGTATATGGTTTAAAGTTTTTTCAAAAGTTGCTTCCTTTTAAACTCAAGAGAAGCATTGTAGCTGCCTGAAAGAGTTTGAGCATCTGCAATAAGCATTGAATCATCAAACAGGAGCACTTTTGGTTGGTTTAACTATCAAATTAAGGGGCATTCTTGTTGTATAGGACATTTCACCCTTGTAACCTAGGGTATGAGATTACCAACTTACTATTAGACTTGCAGACAATCAGCTTTTACAGAATATGGAATGAGAATAAGAAGATATCTTGGCTTACCCGGTTTATGACGGTTGGTCCAAGCTTGGTCTTCTCTTGCTCCAATCTTCTCCAAAGCTTCTAGGGATGCTTCTCTTCACCTGCAAAGAGCCAATTATTCAAACAATATCTCATATATATATAAATCAGAGGTTAGATGAAAAGCATATTAATAACCTAATTGAACATATTCATTAAACCAATATACATGAGACAAGCACAACATAAGATTAGAAGAAGAATTATGTTTATTAACAAACAGTGAATAGGTAAGAATACAACCTAGCTTCTAACACAAGGACTCCTCTGCAACCGAGGACTCTGAGTTCCGTTGCTCCAAGACTCTAAAGGTATACCACCAGCATAACTTTGCTCTTTCAGAATTGATTGATTAGCCCCATCCCAAGGCCTCTATTTATACTTTGGGAAATAGAGAGGTTTTGAAGGTTAGGATGGTTGAGACAATTGGGACAGTTATGGATTAGGGCCCAACTAATCTCATCTAATCATGATTTATATTTTTTAAGGTCGAATTAAGGTATATGCGAGTATTGATATAGACAAGGCGTGTATGACACACGGGTTGCTCAAAGGAAACTCGCATATTCAAGGTATACGTGGGTTGCAATGCACACAGTCGCATATGACACGCGAGTTGCAATGCAAATAGTCGCGTATGCAACCCAAAACTCAGAATAAAAATATATAAGGCTAGTATGAAGATAATGCATCAAAGGTCATGCACATCTATAGTGTTTTGTCTACTTCGTTCCTAATTGTCCTTTTGTGTATCGACATGATGAATGTTAGCACTCGGACGGAGAAGTGCCATTTTGGCTGATAACATATGTCCCCTAATGTGTGAAGTCAAAGGGAAGCGATGACTGGAATACATTACAATATTTATCTTGGAGAACTCAAAAGTCCAAGGCAACAGAGGAAGTACCTGAAACAAATACATATCAATGTCATATACAAAATCATATATGAGGATGCCATGTTCAATATACTGTAACACTAGCTCCTTTACAATATTTGATTACATCATATGATACGGGTACAAGACCACGTATATTACAAAGGTGGATAGAAGCCACAATATATAATGACGAGTCTTCAAAATCTGGAAGTGAACACAACAAAATCTTGCACAACTTAGGTTATAGATATGAACCTAAGGTCTTCGTCAAAATCCAAGGGAACCAGTATAATCTAGGCCATGTGAATAGATGTGTTGAAGTCGAACATTGAAAGGATTCAACAAATTGTCAAACAATAGGTGAAAATGACAACTGAAGCAAAGGAGTTCACTAATGATGAAATTGAATCCTAAGGTACCATCATCAAAACTCTAGGTCTTCATCTTCAGGAAGTGTTGAGGAGAAACCATGCTGTGATGAAGAAGGCAATAGATCCTCCAACGAATCACAAGAGTGACTAGGAGCTGGATAAAGGGAAGGTAGACACAAGTAATATTTAGATAGGACAATTATGGAATCATGATAATAATCAGATGCAGGGATAAATCCTTGAACAGTGAGCATGACACAGACATGACCCAAGGCAGCTTTTAACTTTACAGATAGGACAACTAGACTTATCTGTCATGTAGGAGACATGATCAGATTCCCCATCTATAAATGACAAGTGGAGGAGTAAGAAACTCGAAGTGATAGCTGAGCTGAAAGTGTACACTGAGACATGAGTATCGAAAAGTTCAGAGAGTGCTATGTTCAAGGAGGAAATGCTGCCACCGTCTGTAACCCAAAAAGAATACTTCTTCCTTATCTTTCCTGATAAATTTTAATGAGTCCAAGAAAGTCAACTCAGGTCTCTCTTCATTTTTGACAAGCTTGAAGAGGGGAGAGAATGATGCTTGATAATGTCACTGATTCGTGGATTTTACAAGCTCGAACTAATACATGCTCATTGGTGTTTTCATGTTTAGAGAGTTTGAAAACTCTGAAGAAGACTCCAAGGGGTTCCTTTTTCATCCAATTTAGTCTCCTGAGGCCGGAAAAGTATAAAACATACCACAGAAGAACTCTCTTAGCTTCCGAAGAAGTAAGGCGCACCTTTTCGTACTTAGTCAGGGAGGTCTGAAGAAGGTTAAATTACCACCTACCCAATGCTCCTTCAAGAGCATTTTATAGCTTGAGATTTACGAGTGTGAAGGAAAGCAAGATCACTTTGAAATATCCATTTGGTTACGAGGAATGGGGCTTACAACAGTAAACTCAATGCTTTGTTCTTAGTGTTTAACGAGCATGACAAAGACATAAAGTACATTGAGAATCTTTTTCATGTTTAGGTCCAGAGCACGAAAAAGAGAAAACTAAGCTCATACTGAGCGCTCCTTTTATGTAAGTTTAGTTCCTCAGGTCCGGAAAAGTGATAAATCTATGCCTGAGAATACTCTTCTCAATTCCATAGAAAAGAGAGCGATAATTTCTCGTATTATTCCACATGGTCTGAGAAAGTGATAACCTACCACCAATGTGGATGCCCATTCACATATTCTTAATTAGCCTGAATGGACAAGTTTACTTGGAAGTCAAGTCTATTTTAAGGAGTTAGACCTGGGCCTAAAGAAACTCCATAAGGGCGGGGAGCCTTATAAAGGGGATAGCTTGTAAAAAGATACCAAAATGTGGCTCAATTTGGCGTGAAAAATAGCTAATAAGGACCCCCTAAACCTACAACAAATGTGGCATGAGTACCCAAAACAATCAATGTGTTCTAAACTAGGTACTCATGGAAGGAAAGGCCTATCCACGAAAGAACAATGGTATAGACAAGGTAATAATGGTTAAACACCATAGTTTGTGGTCAAAGTAGTGTTTCTAGGGTTAAGGCGGATTAGGTATAAATGCAAAAATGCATATAAATGACCAAAATCCTATCCTATATGAGTGAATAACAACTTTAAGTAACCTTGGACCTGTTGCATTAGGAAAACATGACATGGCATTAGTTTGATTTTTATAGAAATTAAAACTATAGGCTAAAAAACCCACATTTTGAAATTATTTCTATAAATAGTTCAAAAATAGAAATCAAAATCACCATTTCATACTTTTACCCAATATAGGTAATTTTAACCTCTGACTTCAATCGCTTGGTGTGGACAAACCAGTGGATGATTTTCAAATCTGCAAGTGGTAGGTAAGTCAGCTCTTCATTCTCTTCCATTTCATCCATTCAAATTTTCAATTTTATGCAAACTTTTGATGTTTTAAGCCAATTTTAATGGGGTTGCGTTGTATACGTAGGTAGGCGACTTACACAGTCGTGTACACGCGTTTTATACGCAACTTGCCCGAAGGCAACCGCGTATGATATGCAACCTGTCTAAAATACAGTGGCGTATACTATGCGACATAGAAAAAGTATAAATAGGGCCAAAATCAAAGTTTTTTAATGAATTTTAATGTTTGATGGTGGCTTTATGGGCAGGCTAAAACATGGTGTTGGAGTGGAGGGAGAGGGAACATGAAAATATGGACCAAGATGCACTTCAAAGTGCCCCCACGGTGCAAGCATTACGACAAAGTGGGTTGTTAAAGTTCTTTTGCACCTCACCTATGCAGGCGAATGTCCATTTGCTGGAGTTTTTGATTAACTACTGGGATCATGACCTAGGTGCCTTTGACCTACAAGGTGAGATTCTGGAAATTGCATTGGAAGACATATATTTCATTTCGGGTTTGTCACAACGGGAAACACCTATCAACCTTGAGGGTATTGGAAGGGGGGGGTGACATTCTAAGTGTTCAGGACTATATCAACACTTACTGCATGCCCAATAGTCAGAAAAGGGGAACTTGCATCCCTATTGCACATATTAACTTGCCATTACAGGTGTTGGTAAGGACAATAGTGAGGGTTGCAGGATCGTCATCACTCCATCTTGCTACTCGAAACCATATGAGAATCGTTGTAGAGTGCCCACAGGGAGCTGTATTTGAATGGTGCTCAGGAGTAATCCCGATAAAGAAGAAACAACTCTCTGACTGCAAGAGAGGCTGACGGAAGAACTTTGGCTATTCTAGTATATTGGTGGCCTTTTTCTTTGAGAGAGTGCCTGCTCTCAGCCCTGCAGTACCTCTACCAGCTTTCTCTCCCCGTCAACCTAGACTGAGTAGGTGGGGAGAAATTTTCCTTCGCTAGGGCGTCGATGGCTCGGTTCAGAGTGTCTACGACGATGGATTCTACCTATGGTGGGGACAACAGTTACCCGCACTAAAGCAATTTCCATATGTTGGAATGGATTTTTGAGGTGACAATGACCTTGTCCTCCCTCCTGGAGGATCATGGGGAGCATCAGGTATTTTGGTTTTTCAATTTTTAAATTTTTATGAATTTTTTTATCATAAAAATATATACATATGTATAAGAGGTTTTAATCCTTTTAATGTTTAAAATGCAGATATTGGACCAGTCCTCCCAGATGGGCATCCTCGTATGTATGTACGATCGGTGGCAGGAGAGGATCGGGGTACTTGAGGGGAAGCTGGCCAAGCTAACCCAAAGAGTCCCAACTCTACGTATTGAGCAGATCCCTGCCATTATGTAGTAACTAGTTGTTGGTATTCCACCCACCTGGATACACCTTATGAGAAGGGTAGCCAGGGTGGTACTTGTCTACATAGAGGCCGCGGAGGCTACTGCAGCTGAAGAAGCTGAGGAGGCTCGAGAACAGGATGACCAGGGTGGTCAAGGTTAGACCTAGGGGCATTTTATGGATTACAATCCAATTTTTGTATATTTATACAGCTATGACTAGATCTGAGGATCAAGAACTCGACCTATCTATATGCACAGTTATTCACACACACACACACACACATATATATATTTCCAGTCTATTTACATGTGTTTTACAATGTGTCTGTTGTATATTTTTATGGAATGTGTGTTAAGTGCCAATCTAAGATATAATTCACATATGCATCAGTTAATGAATTTTGATTTCTTTGAATATGATTAAATGTAATAAAATCAAAATTTCTTTCCAATAACCTAACTTGCAAAAACTGACATAATAAAATAGGATTTCAGACCTGATAAGCTCGATTGAGTTGGGAAACCACCAGTTGAGAGTCAAGTCTAACTTCCAACTGGGTGATGCCACATGACAAGACATCCCATAAAAGCTTAATGACGACCCTGTATTCTGCCACATTATTGGTAGCAGGACCTAGGCAAGCGCCTCCAAAGGCAACTAGCTGTCCTGAGGGTGAGTAAATAACCCATGCGGCTGAAGCCAGGTTGCAAGTGTGATGACTAGCGCTATCTGCAAAACCTACGAACCACTCGAAAGACATCTGTAACAACCAATAGATGGTATAAGAACACAAACCGACTAGCTATTGTACATAAAGTTACATACAATAAAATTACAAGAAAAAGTGCTAAGCCTAAACATAGTACTTCTTCAGGTAGAGCCCATTTCTAGGCTCACGTAGCTTATTCCCTTCGAAATCAGTTAATTCATATGCCCCTTTCTTCAGAACTTTTGACACGACATAGGGTCCTAACCACATAGACCTGAATTTCCCTGCCCCTGGGGATTCTTTGTCTTGATCCCAAAGTAAGACAAGCTCCCCCCCTGAAAAAATCCTAGGTTTGACCGATTTATCATATTGATTTTCACCCTATTTTTATGAGCCTCATTCACAGTCAACACATCTCTATGTTGTTCATCTATATGTTCTGAGTGTAGCAAACGTTATTCTAGCTCAGTCGTATCAGGTAACACATGAATGGCGATTTTTAAAGACGGGATTCCGCATTCAACTGGGGTTACTGCTTCCATTCCGTGAACAAGTTGGAAAGGAGAGAACCCCATGGCAGTTTTCACATTGGTTCAATAAGCCCAAAGTACAGGATACAACATGATGTGCCAATTTGACTGAGTTGTGTTAATAGTACATTTGAGAATAGTCTTCAAGGTCTTATTGACTGCCTCGACTTGACCATTCGCTTGCGGGTAGAAAGAAGATGAATGTTCTTGTTTAAACCCTAGCATAGTAGCCAATTCGGTCATTGTGTTGTTTTGGAAGTGACTGCCATGGTCAGTGACAATCTCTTTAGGAATATCAAAATGCGCAATAATTTGGTTGAAAACGAAAAAAGTTGTAGTTTCCCCATCAGCCTTATAGTTGGGCATTGCCTCTGCCCACTTCATAAAGTAATCCACATCGACAATGATGTATTTGTGCCCCCTAGTCGAAACTGGGATGCACGTCACGTAATCTATCCCCCACTTGGTGAAGGGGCCCACTGTAATGACAGGAAATAATGGAGCAGGATGCGACCGCATCTTTCTAGTGTAAAGCTGACAAGGATGACAACGCTTCATGGCTTCCACACAATCTTTAAAGATCGTGGGCCAGAAATAACCGGCATGTAAGATCTTTTGGGTCGTTGCTAACCCAAATAAATGACCCCCACACGCTCTGCTATGGGCATCATTTAGGACAATATCAGCCTCCTTGTGGGTGAGGCACCGATGCAAAACAGAGTCTACCCCTCTACGATATAAAGTATCCCCGACGATGAGGTAGTTTTTCGCATGTGTGTGTAATTTGCGTCGTTCTTCCCGCGAAACGGTTGCAGGACACTTTAGAGTCTGGAGATAGACAAGTATATCTCCATACCAAGGGTCAGAGGTGGAAATCAAGAAAATGTGTTCATCTGGGAATGAGTCTTGTTCAATTGCTACATCTTCTTCAACTAGAAATTCTGCAATAAGTTCTGAAAAAACTAAGGACTTTTTCGATTTGGCGGATTGAAAATCCAAGTCAAACTCCTGAAGAATGACTATCCATTTGTTAAATTTGCCTCCAACTATGCGTCGGGACAAGACATATTGGAAAGGATTGACATCCACCACTACTATTGTGGTCCTCAGTAAGATATAGTGATGTAACCTCTTAACAGCATACACAGCAGCTAAGGCCAACTTTTTGACGTGGGAGTACCTAAATTCAGGGCCAGCTAAAGCACGACTAAGGTAGTAGACGACATGCTCTTGGAGCTTATCATCCTCCTGGACTAGCACTACCCCAATGGTCGACTTGGATGCAGCCAGATACAATATAAAATCACAAGAGTAATCTGGCAGATGCAATAAAGGTGCCGACAACAAAGCTTTCTTTAATGCCTCGAACGCAAGTTGTGTGGTTTCATCCCATGCAAATGGGGTGTCCTGCTTTAACAGGTGCATAAAACCTTTGGTGATCTTGGCATAATTCACGATAAAACATCGAAGAAAGTTAGACTTTCCTTGCAGGTTTTGAAGTTGCATGATGGAATGAGGAGGAGGCAGATTTACAATGGCCTCAACTTTCAAAGGATCCACCTGAATACCTTTGTTAGAAACAATGAACCCAAGAAGCCTACTTGACTCGACATAGAAAACACACTTGTGGGGATTCAAGCGTATTTTGTAATGCCTGCATCATTCAAAAATTAAACACAAGTGATCTGGATGGTCGATCCTCTTACGAGAATGCGTCGATAGATCATCTACGTAGGGTTCGACAATAGACTTAATGTCATGAAAGGCAAAATTCATTACTTGCTGAAAGGTAGCCCCTGCATTTTTCAATCCAAAAGGCATTTTCTTATACGCAAATGTACCCCAAGGACAGATGAAAGCCATTTTATGTTGGTCTTTCGGCTTGATTTGAATATGATTATACCCGAAGAAACCATCCATAAATGAAAAGATCTCACTCCCTGCACAAGCATCAATGATTTGATCTATGAATGGTGTGGGGTAGTTATCCTTAGGACAAGCTTTGTTTAAATCGCGAAAGTTAGTACAAACATGTATCATCCCCTGCTTTTTATCGATGGGAACAGGGTTGGATACCCATTTCGTCAAAGCTATCAGGTAAATAAAACCAGCTTTCAGTAGCTTTTCAACTTCAGCTTTAACGGCTGCCGCTTTACGCAGATTGACAGGTCTAAGTTTTTGTCGAACTGGTTTGGCATCAGGATAGGTTAGGATTTCATGTTCGACTATCGATGGATCTATGCCTGGCATCTCCTCATATGACCAGGCAAACATGTCGCATAACTCCTTAAACAAGGCAGTATAGATAGCAATCTCCTTCGGAGAGCAGTTTGCACCAATATATACATTTTCCACAACGTTGGGGTTTGCAAAGATGTTGATAGGAATAGTAACAAAAATGTTTTCCATATTCACCTTGGCAAAGATTCCCTCCCTTGGTAAGGGATTGATTGGTATATCAGCATCACCTACCAGTCTCACATGGAACTCTTGATTTTCAATCCCACTTAACTCTAGAAGAAAGTAGGATCTATGATGAAGATCTTCACAGATCTTATCTTGCTCGCTCATAGCTTCCAAAATGGCTTCATCTAAAGGCAAAACCATGTCTAAGAAATCGTCAGTATATAAAGAGTTCTCTGCCCAAGCAGGCAGATAGGATTCTTCCGGCTCCTCTAAGACTGTAGGAGGAACCGAAACGGGATCAACAATGGTGTTAACGATAGCTTGATAATCTACTTCCACTGCCGATAAGGGCACTTGAGGCTCATGACAGGAAAGAAGAACCCAATGATCTATTCTATCGCCAACCGTTGCAATAGACTTCCCTACACTAGTAGAACCTAAGTAATTAATTGGGGCTAGGATATCAAATGTGCCCATAAATTATGAATACATTCCATCCCCTAAGCTCTCTAAAGCAGGCTTGACTTGATCAACCAATGGCACAGTGGACTCTTTAGTTTCCATGCGGCCATTCCAAGTGAAACCGAGTTGGTCTACTGTAACCAACTTCCCTTCACGCGGAAACACTACCACTCGAAGAATGACCGATGCAATTGCAGACATGGCCTAAGTTCAACTTCTCCCTAGAAGCAAGTTGTAATCCAACAACACATCAATTACCTCTACTTCAACAGACACTGCCTTCCCTGTTAACTTTATCTCAAAAGCTGGTAGGATACCATGTCGATGAAATGACCTTCCGTCGAAAGGAGTAAGTAGGGTGTTCGATGGAACTAGCTCTGGAGATCCAAGAGCCTTTCAGCAAGACAAGGACATGACACATGTGGAAGCACCTTCATCAAGAACTGACCTTTCAATGGTTTTTCCGCCATGGATGACATCTATCGACAAAGCCACATGATATGGTAGGCGAATTTTGACATCAGACAAATTAAACTTCGCCATGAGGCTCGATGAATCCATACTACCTAAGGCTGCTAAGAGTGCATCCCACTAGGCGGGACAACTTTGTAACACCTCCAAAGCTGACATCGCAGAAGGGGTTTGGGCTAAATATTCAACTACAGAGTAATTGGCTGCAACCCTAGCATTTGGATTGTGCAATGCTTTCTTGAAGACACATTTTGGTATCTTAGGCATAGTTTTGACAGGTTTTTCAATTATGAGAGGGTTAGAAGTTTCACCTATAGACTTACCCTTCTCAAGAGCCTCCATCTCATAGTTCTTGTTTCTAGTCTAGAGCAAGGTCTGGGATCAAACCACGTTGATATAGTTTTGGTCAGGGGCATTAGAAGTTCCCCTTGCTACATTAGAAACTTAAGCTGCATTCTGTCCTTAGGGAAATGGATCCTTTAGGACAACCGGTTGTTGATTTTTTAGCAGTTTTTGAGCTTGATCTATAAGAGGGCATTGATGGGTCAGGTGATCTTCTTGGCACAACTTACAGGGAAATTTCACCTTCTTCTTCTTTTTTCCCCCCCCATCAGCATTATTTGTGGGTTTTGGCTTGTTTTGGTTTCCCTCACCTTTCTTCCCCTTTTTCTTTTTCCCACCAGGCTGTTGATTTCCCTTTTGGGAGGATTGAGCAAATACATTTGCGTTTTGGGATGAGGGGGCGGCCTTTGCTGCCTCCACTATAGACTGTTTAACAGATAACTCATGGAGTTGTTTTGCCAAAGATTCTATAGTGGGAGATTTAACTAAACCAACCACACCATCGACATGGGGTCCAGGCTTAGGTTTCTTGACATTATGTGTTGGCCTTGGTGCATCAGGGATGATTTCACATAGAATCCCAGACTGAGAATATATCAAATCTAATTGTTGGGCCCTAAGGATAGCCTCTTCCTCATTAGTTACTCCCGAAGTGGATACATCCTTAGATATATACGGCAATAAGGACTTAAGGAACCATTCTAACAAAAAATCAGGAGGGATAGTGGCCTTAATGAGCCTCTTCCGCCTTCGCCACTCTTGGATGTGATCCAAAATGTGAGTGCCTTTATCCTATTGAAAGGTGGACAATAAGTCTGTGCCGACATCATACTGGACAGGAAGTTGGAAATGGTTAAGAAACACATTAGCTAAGTCCCAAAAACTATCAATTGCAGCAAAGGGTAGTTCAATGTACCACTTTGTTGCGACACTAGTAAGATTTCTTTGGAACAATCTCAACCAAACAGTATCATTATTCAGCGAGTTGGAAGAGCAACACAAGTGAAAGGTGGTGATATGTACCCCTGGGTCTTCACCAATTTTTCCTTCAAATTTTGGAATATCTAAATGTAAGTTGGTAGGGCCAGGTGGCCAGGTGGCATCATGTTTCACTGGGTCATTCATTAACTTGGACAAATATGGAAAAATCAAAGTTGGCAGGAAAGGAAGTTTAGGGCTAACCGAAGCCTGAAAAGTACAAGCTTGGGAAGTAGAAGGACTTGCCCCCTAGTTCCCAAATGTAAAGGCGGGGTTGCCCCCAGCTACCGGTTGCGAAGTAGTCGGACTACTTTGAAAAGGATTCCACCCATAAGCTAGTGGATTATTCATATGTGGTGCAGTCTACGTGGTTTGAGTTGCTCCAGTTGAAACTGGAGTTTGGAAGACAGGAGCGGGTATCCCTCCGCTAAAAAGCGAGAAAGGAGAGCTTGTGAAAAGTGCTGAAACCAGCGTCTGAAAACCTTGACCATAAGAGTTAGTGTTTCCAAATTGCACCCCTACATATGCAGGTGTGGGGCCTACATATGGAGTGGAAGGGGGAATGTGCCCCCCATTCCAAGGAAAACCCTGGACAAATGAAGAGGATCCGACAGGACTGCTATGAGCAGTGTATGCAAAAGAGGGTGAAGCAGAAGGTGTACTGGGAATCCCAGTGACCACCCCACTAGAAGTGCCTTCTACATTTGTGGAAGCCAGTGGTTGAACCACCCAACTAGCTGGAGTTAAGGAGTAGCAGGTATATTTGTTCGAGGGGTACCAACCGGGGGAGGTGGCACTCCTTTAGCTGGAATCGCTGAGATGGGGGTAGAAGGACTCTCTCCTACACTCGACATCAGTTTGCTCACAGGAACACCAATCACAGGTGAATTGAAAGGACAAACCTAGACAATCACAGGATCATTTAGGTCAGTAAGAGGTGAATTAAAATTTCTTGCAAAATCATCAGCCTGCAAGTCTTCTATCTCTACTGTGGTTGTATCAACCTGGTTTGTCCTAAGTTCTAGCTCACCTGGAACTTCACTAATTCATACCAGTTCAAAGGAACAATCTGTGTCTAATCTTTGCCTTTGAGGGGGCGGTGGAGGCTCCACTATAGTAAACGGAGGAAGTTTTTGCCACCTTCTTGACCTTTTGAGAGGTTGGTCCTACACGATTGAAAATTTGACTCTTCACACACCCTAAGGTCGGCTAAACATAAACAAACCACACAATAATCACTACAAAATTTCCTAAAGCCACAACATACACAAAGGGTATAAGATATGCTTTCCAAAAGAAAGTTGAGAGACAGTTAATTGGCGTCTTTGTAGATGTTCTTAGGCACAAGCGGAGGAATCACTCACCGCCCTCCCACACCTTCTACCAGGGTTACCTTCCAAGCTGGTCCAAGGTCAACCAGAAATAGCCTTTCGGTGTACCTGTGTATGAACCCTAGATGTCAAAGAGACTAAAGGTTACCGTAACTATACTGACAGTCTGAGGGGACAGTCACAAGCCTGGTTCATACACATGGGCAAAGTATCAAAGCCTGAAACCCTGTCAACATCGGCACCGCACGGGGCTTAAAGGGTGGTGTTGACAGAAATCCCTAGATGCACAAAAACCTTGGTCTACGCTTTGACAAGGAATCAGAGGGTTATCTCCTCAATCCAAGCCTCCACGCAGCCTCGTGCTTAACTCTCGTTTGAGAGGAGCTTCCCAGATACAAGCAACATTGAAGAGGGTTTACCTATTGATTGGCCAACTACGTCTGAATTTAAACACTTGTGGAGAGTTTAAAATCCCTATTCCACAAGTCTAGTCTAAGCTAGTTGGTATATGAGCCTATAAAATAAAACTTACTAATCATTTTTAAATTATATCGTTCATTTTAAGGGTTGTTCTTAGTCAGAAGGTAAATGGCGTGAAAGACTGTGATGTTATAGACTCGATAAGAAAAAAACAAAATGATGTATAAAGCAAATTCCAAAGTAAATTGCAACTACTTAAATCAAATTTCTTCTTTTTTTGCAAATATAAGCTAATGAAATTGAAACTAAGTGTGAGAAAACCCAGACTTCTTTTTATAATTTTTGAAATTTTATTTGAAAAGAAAACGACTAAATGCGACTAAATGCAAAAGTATAAAATGTTTTTTCTTCACCTTTTCAAATTCTTCAAAAACTACAATGCAACTAAATGCAAATTTTTGAGCAAGTTTGAATAATCAGAGCATATAATAAGTAAAATGAAGTATAAAGGACCCAAAATAACCAACTTCAACTAATCAAGAAGAAGACTCGGAAAAAATCTGACTTGGAGAAACTATTGAACCCAAAAACTCCACTAGATTCACAAAAGAACAAGTGACAAACTGACACTACGAAATGCAGTACAAAATATAAAGTATCCAAAGTCCTGATCACTGACCTAGGCACAAAGCACTGAACTTATAAACCAAGCAGGAGGACCACCTTCAAATCACAAGATGAAAGAAAATTCAAACAAAGAAAGCTCAAAGGCTTGAAGACAAGCAAACGGTGTGACACACAAGACTTTAGACTCACAGAGTCATGCCACTAACATAAAACTTCCAAGCAAGCAAAAAACCAAAGAAGACATGGACAAGCAAACCCTACCCAAATTTTATGCTGCTACAGGATATACATGACTGTGTATGCAGGAAACTCGCATACCATATGCGACTGTCTTATAGAGCAACCTGCGTATACAAGGTCTTATACGCGAATGTGTATAACAGCAACCCGCGTATATAACTAAAAAAATTTCAAAGAAAAAAGAATAGTAAAGGATTATGGGTACACTACACTATAAATCAAAAGCAAGATAAAAAGGACCACACTCAGAATCAGAAACAAAACAAAGACTGGTAAAGAACCTATAGGATAAACCCACAACAGGCTGGACTCCCCAATGGAGTCGCCAGTTCTGTTGTACATGACATTTCACCCTTGTAACCTAGGGTATGGGGTTACCAACTTACTATTTGACTTGCAAACAATCAGCTTTTGTAGAATATGGAATGAGAATAGGAAGATATCTTGGCTTACCCAGTTTATGACGGTTGGTCCAAGCTTGGTCTTCTCTCGCTCCAATCTTCTCCAAAGCTTCTAGGGATGCTTCTCTTCACCTGCAAAGAGCCAATTCTTCAAACAATATCTCATATATATATAAATCAGAGGTTAGATGAAAAGCATATTAATAACATAATTGAACATATTCATTAAACCAATTGACATGAGACAAGCACAACACAAGATTGGAAGAAGAATTCTCTGTATTAACAAATAGTGAATAGGTAAGAATACAACCCAGCTTCTGACACAAGGACTCCTGTGCAACTGAGGACTCTGAGTTTTGCTGCTCCAAGATTTTGAAGGTATGCCACCAGCATAACTTTGCTCTTTCAGAATTGATTGATTAGCCCCATCCCAAGGCCACTATTTATACTTTGGGAAATAAAGAGGTTTCGAAGGTTAGGATGGTTGAGACAGTTGGGATAGTTATGGATTAGGGCCCAACTAATCTCATCTAATCATGATTTATATTTTTTAAGGTCAAATTAAGGTATACGTGAGTATTTATATAGGCAAGGCGCGTATGACACACGGGTTGCTCAAAGGAAACTCGTGTATTCAAGGTATACGCGGGTTGCAATGCACATAGTTGCGTATGACACGTGAGTTGCAATGCAAATAGTCGTGTATGCAACCCAAAACTCAGAATAAAAATATATAAGGCTGGTATGAAGACAATGCATCAAATGTCATGCACATCTATAATGTTTTGGCTACTTCAATCCTAATTGTCTTTTTGTGTACCGACATGATGAATGTTAGCACTCGGACAGAGAAGTGCCATTTTGGATGATAACAAGTCTTCCATCAAAATCACTCACAAATTGTACTCGGCTCCAATTAATTAGTTTTGTCTATAAGGGGATTGAACCAAGGTGGGTAGCTTGGCATGCCACTATCTTCATTTAGAAACCGGTGCCTATTGAAAATCCATGGTACAGATAATAAGAAACAATGTTTAAGGGTTGGATGTCCTTTTTCTTCAAAAAGTTAATATGGTTGGTTTGACTCTTCGAATCCATTGAACTTCATATCATTAAACATTGTTATTTTCTTATCTAACCATGGAGAACATAGAGGGAATTTTATGTTGGGTCTCACATCATTGCCTACTTGTATTTTCTATTGGCCAGTCAAGCCATCTCCATGGGTTGGCTAACTTGCATGCATCTAATAACACTAGAGAAAGGATGAACTTTTATGGATGGATGGTTGATGAACTTTGAGAAACACATGGGTTGATATGCAAGGATTTGAATATGTAGGTTCAATAAAACACAAAGTTAGTTTGCTTCTTTTGACGCTTGGTCGTGCTTAATGGGAGATGAATTGTGAATTGGCTTAAAAGGCAAGTTCAACCTTTGCGGTCCAAACAAATTAAGGGGGAATGACTTAATTGAGCTTCAATTTACATGGTAAATTTTCAAATTAGGCAATGAATGAGTTTTTAAGTAACATGATAGAGTGATGATCTTGGAGCATAACACTTTATTGTTTTATTACTACAAGTCATAAGTAGTTCAGGTCCTACTTGTGCTTACCCTTTTAGATCACCAACCAATGTTTTTTTCAATAGTATGAGATGTTGAAAAGACACATATGTCCTGTTTTCACTATATTATCAACATTTTCACCTAAAAGGCATAGTTATGTTAATTGCACCAATAAATATGGGAACCTTGATTCAAGGTGACAAAGGGATTTCCAAGGGTTGAAAAAAAATGACAATGCGGGGATTTCTGAAGGTCATAAATTTTGGCTCAACTATTCATTTGGGATTAAACATAACAGGAATTTGTGTCTCAATGAGTTCACTGCAGTGATCAATAAAATCCTTGTAGTCAGACCTTTTTTCGACACTTTTCCAGGGCCAAATTCCTTTATATAAGGCCTCAAATTGGGGTTTTAGTGTTTTTTTAGGATTTTTTTAAATTTGTAGCTACCGGTAATCTGTTAGTTTATGCACTTAATTATAAAAGTGAGTTGACAACTAGTGTCACTCTCGTTAGCTTTTAGCTACTAGCCAGTTTTAGAGTCATGCGAGGATTTTCCAAAATTAGCAATTTCCAAAAATCGCAGATCGTAGTTATAAGGGGTTGAACTTTCATTGTAATAGTTAGGATGGAGAAGGAATAAAAGATAACCATTTTCCCATTCTCGTATGTTTGCATGGTTTTTAGATCTCATGAATGAATAAAGGTTTATTGGCTACATCGTCATTTTCTCCAGCCCTCGTAAATCCATACATCACAAGGTTGAGTGGAAAATATGGTTAGGTTTGTTAGTGGAAGAATGTCATTTCCATCACAACCTCCTTTCTTAGAGGCTATGGCCATCCAATCACAATTGCTATAAAGAAAGGGACAAAATTGTCAAAGTGGTGGAACAAGTTGGAAGAAACTTGGATATCATGTTTTTGCTATATTGTCAACATTTTGCACCTAATAGACATAATTGTATTAATGACATTCAGAAAAATTGGAAGCTCAGTTCAAGTTTTAGTGGAAAATACAGTTAGGATTGTTGTCGAGAGGATGACATTTCCATCAATGTCCATTCTTAGAGGCTATGGCCATTAAATCATTATTGCTAGAAAGAAAGGGACAAAGTTGTCAAAGCATCATGTTACCTCCTAAATCTGCAATCAAAGTGATAAAAGCATAAAAACATAAGTGCAACTTGAGGTGAACTCAAGAAGGTTTCCCATTGTCACCAGAACAACTCTTCCTCTTACTTTAGCTTAGCTCTCTTATGGCATAAGGGGAGCTTCCCTAATTAGGATTACTAAATATATGACAAGAAGGCTCGAGGTGACATGAAGAATTAACTTTAGTACAACATGAGCTATAGGATAGTAAAATAAGTGATTAAGGACCGAGACTAGTGCCCATCCAATATAGGGCAAATGGAGTCAAGAAGTCATACTAAGAGAGTGGTTTTATGAATACTTTAGACAAAAAGACTTACCAATAGCATGTTACAACCCACCCTAATTTGTTGTTAAATATTGCAGAAATAACGTTGGAGTGTGTCCTATAATGAAGTATTAGTCCAACATTAGATCTTAACAAGATGGTAGGTGCAATTTAGTACATTTAGAAATAAAACCACAAAAGGAACAAAAGAAAACAATCATCACATAAACCCTTCAAATGTCATAAATATACCCATCC
Organism: Pseudotsuga menziesii; assembly: GCA_001517045.1. Lineage (NCBI taxonomy): Eukaryota > Viridiplantae > Streptophyta > Pinopsida > Pinales > Pinaceae > Pseudotsuga > Pseudotsuga menziesii. Next base: position 486,199 of record LPNX010443370.1, read on the forward strand.
CTCTTGGTTTTTCAAACAGGTTCTTTGCAAATAATTTATAGCATCCACCAAAAACAATTAGAAATAATTAAAACTAGCATTTGCACCTTGGAATGCAATAAAAGAACACCGTATTGAAGGAGAAGTTAGGAGATGAAGAAGGTGGAGACAAAATATACTATTAGAAGGAGAACCACAAACTAAAAGCAAAAAAGTGAAAGTAGATACGATATTCTCAAAACATTAGATTATTCAGGTTATTGGCATTATACATGTGGAAAGATTCTTATGGTTGAAAAAAGGTTAATTTTACTATAATATTAACTTACTATATAATCCTTACTAGGAATGAGGAGTTGAATACATAATTTGGCAACATAATAATGCATGCATTAATACCAGTCTTTCTAACCTATTTCAATTTTCCATTATGGAAAAAAAACCCTTTTTTATTGAAAATTCATTTATAATTTATGATATCTCAATCCTCACCTACACATGGTATGGGGAGATCACCATGGCTATTGTTTATATGCATCATTTAACCTCTACTTAAAATTTCAAGAATTATTTATCTTATTTATATGTCAATATATTAATAATTTTGATGGATATTCATCCCTAAAACGTCACATTGGTGATTATAGTATTGATTTGGGTGGACACGTGTAATGAAAATAATAATAAACATTTTTTTTACTTACCATGATGCTATTATATGGGTAAACATCAATCATTGATTATTTTTAAAGGTGAGCTATTTGTATTAATTAAACAACAACCACGTGGTGGCAATGTCCTTGACATTGCCACGTTCCGTTTCAAGTTAATTACAGTTATCTAACACTAAAATCCGATCAAAAACATAAAAAACAATTTATTTTAATCCGCAACATAAATTTATATCAATGGAAAAAATAAGTTTTAAAAACTTCTCGTTTCAAATGCAAATTTGATCTACATCATAGGAATTAAAAAGGTATCAACCAATGCATTAAACAAGTTGTTGTAGCAATGCATTGAACAAGTTGTTGTAGTTGTCATCTCCATCTTACACCACTGTAGGGGTGGACTTAAACATAGCATAGTCCAAAGAAATGTCATTTGTGTTGTCGATGTAGCTGAAGTATGGATACACATTAGCCATGAAGGGACCTCGTTATCTGAAAGAAATTTGAGTATTTGATTCATGGTGTCTTTCATATCCATTCTGAAGGCTCCATTAGATGGCGAGTAGCTGGGGGTAACAACCGAGGCAGTAGTAGAGACCTTGATTCTACTATGAAGATTGGCATTCTAAATCGCGGTTTGAATATTCATCATGGTAGGAACAAGATAGGATTAGTCCTGCTGTGAATGTGAGTGTTACATCCTTGAAGGTTCCAGCTCCTTCGATTCAAAGGGAACCTTGATCGTCTCCTTCCCAGCAAGCAAAGGCCTCCACAATCATACTCCCCTTACTGGTGTTCCTGGCATCTCCCACCGAGAAGTTTAGGTGGTACAGCTTGCCAGGAATCGTTATGACAATTTGACATATGGTGCTTTCCTTGCCGCCGATGAGCTCCATGGCCCTCCTACCCTGTGGGACGACAAAAATGCTTTCAGAGAATCCATGATCCATTCCGAAAGAGGTGCGACAACATCATTCACATTGGGAGGGAGAAGCACGACAGAGTTTGACATTGGGATCATGTTTGCACAAAAACAAAATCAATATCAAGAAAGCACGAAATCAAGAAACCAAGAAAGCAAGAAATCAAGAAGCCAAGGCAGACTACATTTTGTGAACTGAGGGGGTAACATCTCCTTGATGGCCACTGCATCCAGAACTGGACCACAAGCCAGATCTTCTTTGACATCGAGGTTGTGAAGAATAACATCGACTAAATCGGAAGGAGCCCTAAATGCCCAAGCATAGGCATCTCAACCAGTGATGTTGTAAATGGTATGTATGGATATGTCTCTCAAGAATGGAGGAATAAAGACATTCAAACTCTCAGACTGTGTGTAGGTCCATGTAGCACTAAATGCAAGGGAGTAATATGATCCTTGTCTAAGCTTGATCCTCTAGCTGATGGACGCCTCATTTCCCGTCTCACAATGTGCGCCCCTTCAGGTACGACCACTAATATGTCAAGTTGTTGGTGTCCAAAAGCTATGTATTCCACGAAGGATTTGCTTCGCCACTTAGGTAATGAGTGTCATCCTAGGACAACCGTGATCCTTCGGCTTGGGATCAAACTCAAAGTCCCCATTTGGAAGCAGACCTTCAAATAAGAAAATATAACAATGACAATTATAGAGATTTATAGAGCTAATCAAATTTAAGGCAAAAAACACTCACCATCACTGGCCATGACAGACTTCCATTGCACAAATACAAACTACAGTAAACATAGAAAATGGTAGATCGAGACCCTGGAGCTCCACATTATGGAATCTAAGCTAGAAAGTTTGGCTACAAGGAGGCCAACTGTCGAAGTGCTCAGTCCTAAGAGTAATATTACAATGGAGTATCGTATGAGCGGCCTCTTATTTATGCATGAAGGATGAGATGAGGTAGAAGAAGAGAAGGAATTGATCAATGGCTTGACCTGTACGAATGGATATGTCCAACTTGACCACCTGCCCCATATTTGAAGCCTTTAGATGTGTAAAGCTATTTTTTTTTTATTGTTTTTACACAAGGATCAAGAACCTTTCTTGAAGTTCAAGTTGGTACACTGCATTTTTAGCTTTTTTCCCATATTTAAGCTTCATAGTCGTTATACATGGAAGGCTCAAGAAACAAGGCTCAACATGCTCTGCCACCGTTAGATTCGCGTTGGAACTAGAAGCGATTTTTTTAAACGATGTCTATTTATAGTATCATGGTTTGCATTTTGTGCTACATTTATAAAAGAAATTATATGGAAATTAAATATTGTTTGATTTTAAAATACCCTCCAAATTTACAGGAAAGAGATGTCCCATATCCAAGTACCTTTACAAACCAAGATAGCGAGAATGGGAAATAATGTTTTTGATATTGGTTGCAGGATAGAAAGGGACAATGTTGTCATTAACCCAACCATTTGCCGAGTCTTGGCTAAAGGAGATGGCCTACAATTCGTCATTACTGACTCCCACAATAACCTCGATCCCAGAGTCCGAGAAAGCTTTGAGTGCATCTTGGTTTGATTGGAAAATTGGATTAAACCAATAAAACCAATGCATTCCCACGATTAAAACAAATTTGCAATAAAGTGTATATGCAACGTTTCTTATGTCTATCTATTGTCGGGTCCTGGGCACCAAAGCCCAAGGTAGACGTCAGCAAAACAAACCAATAATTTATTTTAAATAAAATTTAATATTAAAATAAAATTGATATGTTAAACTTTAGGTTTTTGGGAAATATTGTTTGTACGGATGAAATTAATAGAGATGAACGGTTTATATATATCCCATGTCGGGGAAATAATAATTCTTGAAGTTGTAAACTATTCTATTTATAAATAATAATAAATATGGCATATTCTATTTATAAATAATAATAAATATGGCATGTTAGATTGTTCATGTAGATAAAAATGGTTTTAAGCACTAAGAGGTGCAAAGGAACGTCGAGAGGACTAACATATGGAAAGTGAGAAACAAGCATGGCATATCCAAGAAGACTAATCAAGAAACCCTAACATGAAAAGAAGATTTATAGAAACTCAAAAAATTATAGGTGAGTAAAAGGCTTGAAAGACTAAAAATGTGAAAACACTAAAAACATCAAAAATATAGGTAGAAGACTTAATTTGTATTGTATTGAAAAAGCAAGTATTAAGCTACACTTATATAGGAAGGATTGGCTATAAAACCAGACAACCACTTGAAGAAAGATAAGCAATCAACTTGAAATGGGAAGGAAGCAACATTATGGGATTTCGTAATTAAGCTACATCTAAAACTTGCACCATCTTATTTAAAAACGAAAGAGGAAACATATCCCCCAAGCTCATAGCTAATAATCACATTTTTATATAATTAATATGAAACAAAAGACCTTTATAATTGTTTCATTCAAACAACAGTATATTGATAATAACTAGTGATTAAAAATAAATGCCAATGTTAAAATGCCATAACAAAATTGATGAATCAGGTATTGTCATTGAGAGGGGGGGAGGGTGAATCAGTGACATAAATTAAACACAATTTCTTTTATTTTAGCAAATGTAAAAACAAATTTGGACACAATGTTTAAACGTGGAACCCAATTAGGTAAACCACCAACACGTTTCTATTATCTGCAAAACTTTGTTTTTACAATATACAATAGTTATTTGCAAGCACCCACTTGCTGGAGACCACAATACCTGAGTTTCTCAGCCACTACTGAAAGATGCACCCACACCCTAGTTTCTACCTACACCTACAGACAAGGATACACCAATACCCCGATTCTCTAGCCATTGCTGGAAGGAGGCTAAGGCCTCCTTGCAGGCATTTTGCCTAACTTAACACCACCCTTCCATCCTTGTATGTATTTTTATCAGACTCCCATATCTTCTTTAAAAAATCTGTCTATTGTTACTCTTCTTTGGTCTATGTCTTATGCTTCGGCTGCATAGATCTGGAGGAAAAAGACACACTACTTACCTTTTGATCTTATGTTTATATATCCTTCAATCATCTCTTCAGGCCATACTCACGCCCTTTCAACATTGTGACTCTTCAGATCTCTATTCAAACCATCACACATTTTTAAAACAAACTTCATGCTTTTCTCCTTCACACCTCTTCAAATCTCCATTAATTTATCTAATAAAATAGATTATATCTTCGTTATATTATTGTTTTTTAATTAATTACTCAATTAAACTATGTGATCTTCTTATGTCTTTGAGATTCTTCCATTCGTAAACTTGTTGGCATTATCATCTATGGCTGTGGGTTTTCCTTTCTTTCAGAATTCATCATCCTTGGTTGTTGGGCGTGTTTCTCTCCCAAAACTCGGGCTTGTACAGGTCATAACTAGCCGCAAAAATTGTCCTTTAGTCTTCGGCCGACTCAAACTCCTACGATCTTTTGACCTTCTGCTTCCCAGCCTTAATATTCTACCTGCAAATATTCCATCGACTCGAAGTCCGCTATTACTTCGTCGCAACTTTCTTTATTCTGCACTTCCTTTCCATCCTTTACCTACTTTTGCTTTGTCGCGCGCCTACTTTTATTCTCTATGTCTGAGCTTCGGTTTCTTCCTTTATCTCTTTCTTGGCCCAACAGGCCCCCAACACTCACATGTGGCTCGACCTGAGCCACTAAGCAAACTTATGTCTTTGGCATAGGCTACACCACGGGACCAACCTTGTCCTAAAATTCCTTCAAAATGCCTTCCACTCAAGCAACCTCTTGTGCTACTTCCTCTGCCTGTTTGGCCAATTGTTCCACAACGTCGGAACTGATATGTTTCGATGGTCCTTCTTCCAGTGACTAAGTGATAAGCTGGAGCTTCTGCTATACAGGTTGAATGAGCCCTGTAACTCTTTTGGTTTCTGTCTGCTATGCTGTGACTTCCTTGTTTCTTTTCTGCTCCTGGTCGCAGAGAGTTTTTTCTTCTTGCTGGAGTTGTTTCAACTCGGCGACCTTTGCGATCTTCTCCTTGATCGAAAACTTCTTCATGTCTTCCTTAACCACTGTGATCTTTAAATCAGCTAGTCACGCATCTTCCTTGATTTTCTCCTAGGCTTCATCTTCTAGAATAAATTCCCACGTCGCCGAGATGACGTCGATTGCTTCAGTGCATAGCTTTTCACCTTGCTTTATTCTCTCAATAGCCTCTGATGTTGTTTTCTTGTGGTCTTCCAACACCTTAGGAGGTGTACTTGGTATCTGTTGCACCTTAAGCTCTTCAACCTGTTTCCTTAGGTCTATAGCAACCCTAGATAGTCAAGCTACCTTTGTGGTCGTATCTGCATTTTCCTAGCCTTCTTCCAAAGGGAACTCTGCGATTGCATATTTCATGGCTTCAACTAGTGCAAGCCTGCTCTTTTTTGCGAAGGAGTGCCTTGCAACTTTTCTCCTTCCTTTGCTACTTTTTATCCTGGTATGCAAGAGCATTCTCCCAGATCCTAATTTCGGTTGTGATTGCGTGCTGAATAGTATAGACTTTGACCAATACAAGTTTGGAGAAATCTAGAGATAGTGTCCCAAACTCATGGACAACATCATCATACTCTTGTGTCCCTGTCTCCATTGCTCCCGATTGTAGTTCTATCTTCATATGCGGCAACAACAGTGGTGTTACTAATGCGTCATTCGGATGCACACTGTAAGTCTCGGCTTCGACTGTGTGCTGCACCTCATTGATGTCCTCAGTGAGCGTATTGATATGCTTATCCAGTTTATTGGCCAATCACAACTACTTTTTACTTATGCCTTTAAGACTAGACTTCGTAACCTCTACAATTGCATCGGTAAGTAGGCTTATGTCCTCCACGGCTAGGATGACCGTGTTAGTCATTCTATCAGCTTTGTGCTTCTTATACTATGGCTGATGTTGTTCCTTCTCCTGTTCTCGGTGGAAGTTCTGCACATCCTCATCAGTAGGTGTGTCTTCTCCATCATATTGATTAAATCCTTGATCACTGTCATCCTCTTCTAAACTCAGTGGTTGGTTGCCTTTCCCATCGCCCCCATCATTACCTTGGACATTCCCTTGGTTATTTCTTTGGTCCATTTCTACGTCAACTGGGATGTGCCATTCTGCAGGCCAGTCCTGGATGACTGCTTCCACATCCGAGTTAGCAATCATAAAAGGCGCCTTGTGTTCTTGCTTCATGGGATCTTACTGCGGCTCTAGAATAATGTTGTGGACACCAGCTTGGAGGCTTATGAAAGATGAATACTTTTGGATTGTCGCAGCACACAGGCTATGCTGGTGTTTTATTACTTCTCGCAATGCCTTTGCATGCAAAAAGAACTCTATGTTATTGTCCTTCTGCTAGATCTTGTCTTCCTTATCCTCCTAAAGGTTCTGATACTTCGCGCCATGGAAAAGTACTGGGACATCCAGCGACTAGTAATCCAGTGGGTTGGACCAAACAATAAAATAAATTAAAACAAGCAACCAGGAGTAGTGGAATTTGGCCTTACTTTCCTCTTGCGCCTGCTCGACATCCTCTAGTAGCTCATTCAATAAATACTGCGACCAATTGAAAATCACGCATTCCGTGCACTGCTCTGTTAGCTCCACCGTCCCGGCAGTGCCCTCAGTGGGCCGCATCTTATGCAGCGACTTGAAAGATAAAATATTTGTGATGAACCTCACCGTGTTGTCAGTAAAAGAGGAAATGATGAATCCTCTATTCGTGCGCTGGAGGTCATATTTTTCTCTTATCTTCGGTGTATCCCTGTTTGGGTGAAGATATGGCGTAGGGTCATGTCTGTGGCATGGGAGACCCATTATTGTTGAAATGAGCTCGACGTCGACAGGATAGGGTTTGTCGAGCCATAAATAACCTCCATGGAAGCAAACTAGGATCTGTTTCACATATGTGCTCACCTGCTTGCTTCTACCAAAGTGCAGCATGAGCAGTAAGTTAATCAAGCTCACACTTTCTATACCTCAAGCCCATTACTTTGGAACTACCAACTGCGCCTCAGGAGGGACGACCGGAAGTGTGATCATGTTGTTCTTTCTCTCCAGGTCCGCTTACTTCCCCATGTCGTTGTCTTCAAATTGCAACTTCACTAGTTTCGATATTATGTTCATTAGCAGTGACACTCCCGCAGGGATCTGGGGGTGCAACCAAGGAGGAGCATGCTTCCATTGGGAGTTTTACTTTAGGTGCCTATACTCTCCTTGGCCGAACATATGGTGGCAGTAGGTTCCACTCCTCTAGAGTGGCATGTTATGCCTCTCTTCACCGTGGTGAAGTTGGTGCATTCTATGCAGGTATGTCCTCAGTGGCCTTACGCTTCTTTGAGAACTTTGGCACACTAACTCTAGGTGCTAATGTTTCTGGGATGTCTCTATTTGACACAAACGGTCATGGACCTGTAACTAGTATATCAACTGGTGGATTCTGAACTAGGGTCAATGCAGAGGCCGAAATAGGGGTTGAACCAGTTGTAGGAACTGTTTGTGGGTTTTGTCGTACCATTGTTTTTGGTTCTTCTTCTCGCTGCTATACCTTAGGTGACGCAATTTATTCTTTTATCAGGTAAGGTGATGCTCTCGTAACATTGGACTACTCACTGGTACTGGAAATGTAAATGACCATTAGCTTTGGTTCTCACAATTACAAGATCTAGTTCACTCTTCTTCTCTCTGTGCATGTCAAAGGATTCTTGTTATTGAAGGCTCATATTTATAGGGATGTGCTCATCCTGCATGTGATCATTTGATGGCAAATCGACGTCTTGTCGATCACATGGGGTTCCCATTCGACACATTCCAACATTAATTCACGTACTCAAGTTTTGATCTGTACCTATCAGGGTAGTTATGGCAAGGATGACGGATGGGACAAAAAAGCACGCTGCCATTATCCTTGGACTCATCGAATTAATGACACCTCATTGTCATAAGCACCGAAATATTTTCGAGTATCTGGGATTTAATGATGACCAACTGTCATTCCCGCTCATATTGTGATTTTCATGCTCCTATCGCAGACGTGCGACATAACAATTTCCTTTCCTCTTTTCTCTTTTTCTCTTTTTTTTTCCATATATTCCTACCTTACCTAGGCATGTCACGGTCGTCATAGTAAGGTTTCAGGCAGCTTCCATTTATCATTCTTGTGACTAGCATTCCATCCACCTTGTGCAATATCACTACGCCTGCGTCAGTGATATGTGCGACCACATATGGCCCTAGCCAATGTGTCTTTAGTTTTCCTGGATGCTTAAAAAATTGGCTGTCGTACAACAAAACAAGTCCTTCGACTTTGAAATGTTTAGTTTTGATATGGCGATCATGCGATGCTTTCCTCCTTTGCTTCTCTATGTTTTGATGAATCCTGCGATGAAGCGTTCTTTGATCTGAGCGAGCTGCGGCAACATTTGCTCGACGACATCCACATATGTCATTTCCGTCAGCGCAACAATTCTTAAGCTCAACACAATATACTTGATCGACACAACAATTTCTTTCCCATACACTAGTCTGAATGGAGTGTGCCTTGTCAATCGATTATGAGTTGCGCGATATGCCCATACACAGCTGAAAATTTATGATCCCAATCATCGTGGTGCACGTTGCACGCCTTGGTCAATGCATTTTCCAGAATTTTGTTAAATGCTTCAATTGTTCCATTCGCCAGAGGATGATAGGGTGTCATCTTTCTATGTTGAATCTGGAACTCTACAGTAAGGTCATCAATCATTTTGTTAACAAAATGCGTACCTTGGTCGCTTAGTAGAATTTTCGAGCAGCCGAATCTAGTCACTGCGTTTTCAAATAAAAACTTCACCGCAGTCATAGCATTGCAATCCTTAACAGGTGCGGCTTCAACCCATATTGTTAAGTAGTCTGTCGTAGTGATAATGTAGAGCTCGCCAGTCCTTCTCCCTAGTGGACTGATATGAGACACAAAATTAACGACCCATTTATCAAATACTTGAAGGGTTATCTGCGGCCCAAGCGGCATCTCATTGCTTCTCAACGGTTTTCCTGTCCTCTAGCAAACATCGCAGTGCCAACAGAAGCTCTTAGTGTCCATATGTATGGTTGGCCACCATAATCTAGCTTGAAATATCTTGCGCATGGTTTTCTTTCTAGCATAGTGTTCTCCTGCAACACCAGCATGTGCTTCGCTCATTATCCACTATCATTCATGGTCGAAAACACATCACCTCAATATTTCATCGGGGCCCATATTGTATAGGTGTTGTGCAATCAATGTATAATCAACAACCTCGACAACCAAATGTTTCTTTTGCATAGTGGTGAACCCTTTAGGACTATATCCTGTGCTCAGGAAGTGGATGATAGCGTTAAAATCCTTATTTTGATCATCAATCATGGTGACCACAAACAGTTGCACGTCAAGCAAGTTATCCTCTAGACTGGTTGGTTCTTAACCACTCTCTATCCTCGATAAGTGATTAGGTCCCACATTTAGTCGACCAGGTTTACCAATGAATTCAAAGTCAAATTCTTGAAACAACAAGAGCCATCGACGGATCTTCCCCCCCTAACACTGGCCTGTTGACCAGGTATTTTAATGCCGAATGATCAGTGTACATTTTAAAATGTACACCCAACAATTAGTGTTGGAATTTTTGTGGCGCATAGACCATGGAGAGGCCTTCTCTTTCTATCATAGTATAATTTTTCTTTGCAGTTAATAGTTTTCTGCTAGCAAAAGCAATAGGGTGGTCAAGCGCACCCTCACTTGGTTTTGTCAAGACTATGCCGAGCGCGACAGACGACGCGTCGACATCGACATGGAACTGCTTCTTCCAGTCAAGAAATACCAGTATTGGCGTGGTGGCCATCTTGTTCTTTAATTTGTCTAAGCTTTCCTGACAAGCTTCCATGCACTGGAACTTCACATCTTTCTTCAACAGTTTCTCCATAGGTGTAGTTATCTATGCATACCCTCTGATGAATTTTCTGTAGTAGCCTTTGTGTACTAGCACTGATATGAGTTGCATGGCTGATCTAGGTGGTGGCAAGTCAAGGATAATCGCAAATTTCAATGGGTCAACCAAAATTCTGTCGCAGCACACGACATGTCCCAACAACACACCAAATGGTGCGCAAAAAATACATTTCTTTGAATTAAGCGATTCGATACTAGCGACAACAGCCCAACATCATGCACATACTCTCAATATGGTCTCTATGGTCTCTTACTAGACCAAGCATAGTCCAATCATCAAAGTAGACCTGAATAAATTTATGTATGGAATCTTTAAAAGCATAAACTATTATTCTAGAAAAAATAACAGGTGCATTATTGAGTCCAAAGGGCATTACCATATACTGGTAGCATCCCCATTCTGTGACAAAGATCGTTTTGTGTCGATCCTCCTTCATGATTGTGACTTGGTGATAGCTAGAGAAGCCATTAGTGAATGAATGCATCTCCTACCCTCTGATGCTTTCCAGTACTTCATTTGGGAACGATGTTGGGAATGGATCGTGTAGGCAAGCATCATTCAGCTTCCTCAGGTCGACACAGATCCTGACTTCTCCTGTTGTCTTCTTATTCTAGATCACTATAGGGCTGAGCCATTCTGATTCTTCAATAGGTTAAATGATTCCTGTGTCAAGCATGTGATCTAATTTTTCTTTTACCTTCTCTTTATACCTTGGATTCAATCGATAAGGTCATTGTTTGACTAGTTTAGCATATGGTTTCAGGGGTATTTTCATCTCTCCCATATCGTCAACTATTCCCTTCATATTTGAGAAATTGGTAGGAAATAGGTCCTGAAACTCATGCAGTAGGTTTGTTATCTTTGATATCATCTCATCATCCCAATAATTTCCTATATTGGTGAACTTTGGGTTTTCCGGCAAACCAATGTTCACTTTCTTGATTTTTAGCGGCTTGAGGAACTAGTCTCTCAAAATACCACTTCCTTTGACTTCGTGCATGCTCTCTGACTCTAGTATGTTTATGTTAGTCGAATCATCATCTGGTTCTCCATCCATATTGTAACAAGCCATCCATTGCTGGATGGTCGCATTGCTCGCCACTTCGACAGGGATTTCATCGAATATATTTTCCTTAATCGCTTGAAGCACAGTATCAACTATCGCCTACTCATTAGCAAATGCAAAGGTGTGTGCAAATTGTTTAACCACCTCGTCCTAGTCCTGAGTTCCTTTTCACAACTCCATGGATGTATACTAGCTTCTGGGTGTCATTTCCAATGTATGAATGAAATGATGGACCCATTCTTGCCGCGGGTATTCTGCAAATGCTATGCGACACTGATTGAGGTGTTCGACAACCCTGTGTACTTCTAACTCATAATGGTGTTTTCTTTGCCAAATTTGACTTCCAACAACCTTCTCCACTGTGGCCATTCTGATATGGATTGCTTATGAGTACCCACCATCTAGCGGGCATAGCCTTCAATACATAGTTTAACGCAGACAAGCGATGTGGTTATGTTACCAACCCTTCAAACTCACTTAGGAAGATCACAAGATTAGGCAAGCCCTCATATGTGGGTAACTCCCTCAACTGATTCTCCATCCGTCGCATAGACCTGGTAATCCTAACGCATCTCTACATAGAGACTTCATGCAATCTGTTCTGCTAGTTCTCCAAGGCCTCTCCTGAATTTGATGTGCATGAGCTAGCACTCCTCTAGCTCAGGTTTCCATCTGTTGTCAAGTTTACATAATCATCTTTTAGGGTCCTGACATTATAAATATGGTCTAGACAGTCACCCTGTCCTTCACTATTGACTGGTTCGACATACTTCTGTCCCTCTAGTGGATCAATGGGCGACACTACCCTCATCTCATCATCCTCAAATGAGAGGATTCTTTTCTTGAAGTTTATAATGGTCTGATTATCTATGGCCCAATCTATCCCCAGAAGCGCAGGATAGGGGTTCATGTCATCGACAATGTTGATGACTTCAAATTCTACAAATTTGCATATTCCCTCAATGTCAAAAGGGACTTGACTCAACCTACCAATTGGTAGGACCTTCGCCTAATTCACAAGCCTAAACTAGACAGGAGACCAGTCCAAGTGCGACTTGCCCATGGTCTCCCAAGTCTGTCGTGTCAGAATATTGACGCCCGATCCCAGATCAAGGATAATGTAATCCATGTCATAGTCCCCTATCCGTGCAACCATTCTTAACTCGCACCCTGTTTTAAATTTCATTTTGACATGGTTAACCCTCTTTCCAAATTGCGACTCTTCTGGGGTTTCTTCTATCAATACTTGTAGTTATGCGATAACATATTTATCTTGAATTAACGCTAAGCAACTTGAAAGAAACGACTTGAGCTTACTAACCTTTTTCAGGATCTGCTTCAGGAATAGCTGTTGGAATCGTTCATACATCTCCTTGACTTCGACTGAGGTCAATGACTATTCTAGATCCACGAACTCTAGTCGCACATCCAAAAATACCTACTTTTGTTTTGAACATCGAATGTTAGTTTCTTCTGCACCGCGGGTCACACCTACAGTTGTTCTTATGGTATATTATGATTGGCTCTGGTTGCAGCACCTCCTCATGTGACGAAAACAACGCTTGGGTCTCTCGACTCAACAAAAATCATCTGAACATTAGTGTTAGGATTTGGATTCGGATTCTATGCGGGGTTAGGACTTGTGATGGTCCGAGCTTTCCACTTTGCAATCAAGTAGGGACATTGCTCCACATTATGGTCCTGCGCTTTGCACTATGAACATGACTTTGCAAGCTCTTGGAAATCTCTGGCATAATGGCCTAGCTGTCCACAGTTATAGCATACAACTTCACCTCTTCCTTTTCCAAATCCTACTCCTCCTCCTCTACCTCTGAAGTTTCCACCCACCTTCCCTGAGGGTGAGGTTTCTATGGTGCGTACTGATTCTATGGTGCATACTGGGGCTGATATCGATTTTGATACTGGTTTTATGGGAAAGGCACAGGCTGGTAGTGGGCTTGCGCCTGTTCATCCTAAGCTTTCCCATCATTCTTCATCAAGTAGGTTTCTACTGTCTTCTCCTTTAGGAGCTTATATGCTCTACAATCCTTCTCATCATGCCCTACTGACTTACAAAACTTACAGTAAAGGCTGGCTGGGGTACTTACAATCTTCTACAAGTATAGAAAATCCTCATCACGATGCCCTCTAGTCTGGCATATCCAGCACCAGGGTAGTCCGTGAGTACTCAATGGATTTGGTGCACCCAATGAGATATAGTTCATATACGACGAACAATTATCCTTGGTGTGTCCATTCATTTGACATCTTATGCACCATAAGTCCTATTGGGCTTCTTTTCCCTTCTTGATGCCCTGAAGCTGCACCATCATATTAGCCAACTGTGACTAAATATGAATCATTTCTGCACCACCATCTTTGATCGGTGAGGATTCCAGCTTCATCGCTAGTCCTAGAGCTTCTGTTTGCGACACAATATTCTGTTGCATCAAAGGAGCTTAGATGTGTGGTAATAACGCAACAATAAACCACTCTTTATGTTGTACATCTGACATTTGGAAACCAACTTTGTCCATCAAAGTTTTAAACTACTGATTGAAATCCCATACGGACTCCACCAGTAACTGCTTTATCTCCTTGATCTCAGTGATGCCCTACGACTCAGATTTAGGTTTTCTGAACTCACAAATCATCGTGAGTCAGATCTCATCAAGGGTCTTCTATGGCGTTCCTACTGGTACTACGGAAAACTTCATAAACTAGTCCAGCGCGTGACCCCGCCAAGACATGATCATCTGTGCTTTTCTTATGTCCGCGTTATGAACTTGGCGAACCATCCACACAGCTTCACAAAGGAGCCAATGCTACTCTGGATCTTCTACTCCATTCCCATTGAATGTGGGTAATCTAATTTCTGCCCTAGCCATTGAGTCGACGTTGGGGATATTCAATGAACAATCTAATGGAGGTGGACTCTCTTGTGCGATAGTCGTAGTACTAGCACTATCAGTAGTAACAGCTATTTTAGGAGTTGAGGCTCTAGACCTTACCTCCGTTGATACTCCTGGCGTGGTGTAGTTACGTCTGAATCTTGGTGTCTCTGCAAACTCTTCGAATTATTTCACTCCTTCAGAAATTGGGCTATAGTCTTCCTCTTCGTTGCAAGACCCTTCGTCTAGCCATGACTCAACTTCTTAGTCACTTTCTTCGAACAGACTAGGATTCTGTCTACCTCCTACTATCTTTCTCCTTTTTCCTGGCGTGAATCTCCTTCCAATCCTTAGGAATCCAGCTTCTAGTTCAGGTTCTATACTTTATGGGAACATTTCAACTCAACATTTCCTATTTTCCCTACAGGTAGTGTGCGACATATCCCCTCCTCTGGATATGCATCTCAACTACTCAACTGTAAGATACCCTTCTCATAGACGAGCATCCTTATGCATGTATTTATAGACAACAAATACCTTCTTCGTCGTCCTTGGAAAAAATTTCTTTCGGCCTCACTATATGAGGTTATCATCTCAACTGCAAACTCAATAATATACCCTCACAAAATACCGTCGACCCAAAAATCAACATCTCTAGAGATGGGGTTACTTACATTGGTTATCTCACGAATCAACTGAGCACTCCACTTGACCGCTTCTCCTCTCTGAAAAGTTGTCTCCCGAGTTGCCGATCTTGAAAACCACTCATGCAGCACAATAGGAAACTCTGCGAAGAAGATCTCATGAATATCATAGTATATGTATTGGTCTATCTAGTTTTCTATGCTCAACCGGCATCCTACGCTCTCTTCTTGCTCAAATGCTAATGTCTTAGACTCCAGTGAATCCTCAATTTCCTTCTTTGTTGGATGCCACAACATTTCCCTCGACTCAAATGATTACGGATCCCATAAACATAACCATTTGTTGGCCTACTTTTCCTCACTCTCGCGACCCAAGTTCAACAACAATACAATACTAACAAAATACCCAAAGACATCGACCCGACGGAGTAAGATCGACTGGAAACACCTGTAAGGCAGGTGTAGTCTCACCTGAGATATCTTAATGTGTAACTACCAGAACCATGTTTCTGCAGTCAGCGAGGGATTATAGTCCCTTGGCGCGCGGCCAAGGCGCTCAACAGAGTCGGAAGGATGGAGTCTTTTACTACTCGACTGTGGCACAACGGTGCGACACAACCTTGTCCTTGGAAACTTAACAACTGTTGCAATAGTGTGACACAGATGATTCCTTAAATGTAAATGACAATTGCGTGATTATAATACAACTTAACAGCTTTAAACATGAATTAATACAAGATGCTTCAACGATGCTTTAATCATTGATTCATTCACTACTTCCATCAGTATTGCGACATTCATTCAAGCAATAACCATAAACAATGCAAGATAATCAAACATTAAACCTTACTATTAAACTTTCAACATTCAACATTAACCATTCGACAGTCAATCATTCATGTGACACAGGAAATAATGTGGAAACCCAACCGGGAAAAACCACCAAGGTGCTCTTCATCTGGCATGAGAAATATATGGCACCTTGTAGTCTGCGACTTACATACTGTTTTGATATATGTCTATTTATCTCAAACTCTTCTTACTCTCATGCTCTCTATTTTTATGCTCTTATTCTATCTACTCCTACTGATCCACACAGAGCCTAGATTGAATCTTCTACTCTACTATCTGCGCACTCAGCTGCAGAATGACTCTACAAAATGGCCTGCACACACAACTGCATATACGCAGCTCAACAACCTTCTACTATCAAACTCGTCTCTGATCTCCTCAAAATACTTCTACAATTACCAACTAAATTAATAAAACTACAATAGTTCTGAAGCTAACACTTATACATAACAGGTTCCTCTTATTTATATAATTTACAAGAGCACGCAGGGTCGACTGGGTATAGATCAGTTATTACAGTCATAAATAGCCACAAAATATATTCTATTACATTAATGACAGGCCATATTGGCCACAAAAACGTCCTTCATTACATTAATCGTGGGCCATAACTAGCTGCGGAAACGTCTTTCAATCTGCTTGTACAGGTCATAACTAGCCGCAAAAACTGTCCTTTAGTCTTTCGCTGACTCAAACTCCTACAGTCTTCTGAACTGCTACTTCCCAACCTTTACTCTTCTACTTGCCAATCTTCCACCAACTTGAACTCCGCTACTCCTTTGTCGCACCATTCCTCATCTTAACTTTCTTTGTTCTGCGCTTCCTTTTCGTCCTTTACCTGCTTTTACTCCATTGTGCACTTGATTTTCCTCTATGTGCCTGTGCTTCGGTTTCTTCCTTTAGCTCTTTCTTGGCCCAACACATGGATGAAGTTCTTGGCCATGGTACTCAACTCTATCATTGCTAGGTCGAGTGCCTCTCCCACCAGTTGAGTTTTTATTGGTGGAATAGGTATTGACACCCCATATGGTCGTTGTTTTGTTGGGCCTGCTAAGTTTTGCAATGTTGTCACCCATGGTTTGCAGTCGATCGTGACCCGTACTTCTTTAACCATCGTACATAGCGTCTAGAAAAGGTCAGTAATACTTGTTATGAGTGTCGTTTGTCGCTCATATACTTTCTGAAGGCTCTGTGTAGTGACCTCTGTCATTACTTCCGTTAGCAGGGTAACATCGTCATTGTCAAGGCTGAAAGTTCCTATTGTTTTGTCAGCCTTCCTTTTCTTATGCCTTGTGTCAGTATGCTCAGTCTACTTCCTTTTATTGCCCACCACTGGACCCATTTGAGTTGTGCTTGAATCATTATGGATAGGGTTAGGAGGATTATGCGGATCTTGTGTTGTTGGTGGTGGGTCCCCTCCTTGTTCTCCATCCTTCTGCGCTGGTGGATCGTCCTGTTGCAGGTCTTCTTTGACAGATAATAGGCCATCGATGACACGAACTCGCCATTCTTCCAGCCAATATTGGGTAATGACCTCAACTTCTTCTTCAGACAACAAGAATTGGGTCACCAACCATTGGCGTTGTGGATCTTGTTGCGGCTGCAACACGATGTGATGGGGCCCAATTATAAATTTAACAATGTTTCAAAAACACTAGATGGTTTCGTCCATGATTCTTGTTTGCTGCTTCACCTGATAGCACAAATCCACTCCATGCATAAAGAATTACACATTATTATCTCTATGTCGCTCTGTTTTTATCTTTCTTGAACTAGAGATTCTGGTATCGAGCTCCTCGACATCGCACTGGTATGTCTACCCTTAGTAGTTCGTTGGTTCTGACCATGCGACAAACGAGATCAACATGAGAAACCATGAATAATGGAATGCAATACCCCTTTCCCACAACTCTTCTGCATATGCTAATAACTCGTTTAGTAAATAATGTGACCAGTTGATTTGAACTCCCTCTGCACAGAGTTTAGTCACTGCGATTGTACTTGCATTCATTGGTTCGGTCACATCTTCCATAACAATTTGGTAGCTAAAATATTAGCTCTGAACTGAATAGTATGGTCATTAATGGAGCTTATTTAAAAGCCTATTGTATCTCTGGAAAAATCATACTAATCTTTTATCTTGTTTGTCAGCAAAGTGTCTTGGTCTTTTTTGAAAAATGACGCTGGGTCCATGCCTGCAAGTGGTAGTCATGTAATTGCTGCTATCAACTTGACATCCATTGAAATTTTTCTGTCAAGCCATAGGCAACCACTGTGAAATGATACCAACAAATGTTTGACACATGCATTCACCTCTATGCTTCGGTTGAAATGTGACATATACATCAGCGAAAGTAGAGCTGCTTGGTCTAGTCCTCTTGACCATTCCACTGGAGCTAAGAGCTTCGAGCCATCTGGTGTATCTTGTATAAAATCCATGTAGTTCTTCATGTCCAAATATAGATATTTATGTGTGTCGTGATCTACAAATATCAACTTCTTAAGGTTTGGAAGAATGTTCTACGACACTTGAACTCCTTCCGGCACAGTTGGTCCTACCAATGGATACTGTGCATTCTTTGAAACTCTAATTTTTGGTGAAGCATATTGTCTTGGTGGAACATATGGTGGCAACATAGTCGCAGACCCTGATTCTTCCTTCTCCTCTAATGGTGGTGGTTCCTGTGCTTTCTTCTTTCGGCTTCTGAGACGTTTCCCCGTTGTTGTACAAGTCGGGCCCGGTGGGTATGGTCTTAACCTGACAATAGGGATAAATGGAATTTGTTCAGCTTCTTTGACATCCACAAGCTACAGTGGAACATATCCAGCAGTGTCTTCCATAATGGGTGTGGGTGATGCGGTTGCGACACCAGATTCTTCAGTCATGCTTGTATTGGAAATCAAAATAGCCATGCTCCATGGAAAACTCAGTTCAACTCTTGCAGTTGTAGAAAAAAATCTCTCTCTCTAATGTAGCGGCATGAACTGAATACTCAAGTGAAAATGGTGATAACGTCTAGCCATTCATTCTACTAGTCCTCCACACGAGCAGACAATAAATGGAAAGGTAGTTGTCCTTTCTGTCACATGGGATGATCATTCGAATGATTATTAGGAAACTTCTATGCATGCCACCTCTCACCTCTCACATCAATCGTAGTTATTGTGCAATAAAGACAGAAGTGACCAAAAAGCACGTCGTAACAATCTCTTGGGATTTTATATTAATTATGGCTGCCATTGAATTAATTACAACCAACTGTCATTTCACAACTCTATTTTAACTTGTGACAACATCACTCTTCCTACGACTGATCTCCATCGTTCAACTTTTTATTTTTCGTGCGACACACAGATTATCTTCGCCATCATCTCTTTTCTTGTGACAGACGGGTTGCCTTCACCATCATCTCTTTTCTTGCGACAAACAAAGAGTCTATGACAATTTTTCTCTTTCTACAACATATAAGCAATCTGTGAATCTTTTTGCTTCCTCTTGCGACAACTTATTTCCTCCGATCAAAACACAATTTTCAGAGGGTTTTGTTTTCTTTTTCTCTTTTCTCTCTCTTTTTTTTCATTTGACTAAGTCGCAACTATCCAGATAAGGATTTAAACGATTTCTGTTTACCGGTCCTTTGACAGGTGTTTCACCCAAATTCTACAATTGCACTGCGCCTCCGTCAGTGATATGCGTTACAATATACGGTCCTAACAAGTGTGTCTTTAGCTTACCCAGATGCTTGAAGAATTTGCTATCTTACAGAAGAACAAGTCCTTCGACTTAAAATTGCTTGTTCTTGATGTGGTGATCATGCCATACTTTATGTCGTTCTTTCACAATGTTTTGATGATATCCTGCAACAAAATGATCTTCTTCCAACCGTATCAGTTGTGGCAGTATTTCCTCGACAACAACAACATTTGTCATCGCCGTGATCACAACAATCCTTAGGTTGGGTACAAGGTATTCTATTGGCATCACAACTTCTTGTCCATATACCAATCAAAATGGAGTTCGACCTATCAACTTCTTACAGGTCGTGCGATATGCCCATAGTACCGCCGAAATTTCTTGATCCCAGTCATCTCTTTTGACATTGCAAATCTTTGTCAACGCATTCTCGAGGATTTTGTTAAATGCTTCGACAACACCATTCAATTGAGGGTGATATGCCGTTGTCTTTCTATGTTGGATCTAGAATTATTCCATAATTTCCTCAATCAACTGGTTGACAAAGTGTGTGCCTTGGCCGATTATCAAAAAATTTGGGCATCCAAATCTAGCCACAACATTTTCAAACAAAAACTTAGCAGCAGTCGCAACAATACAGTCTTTTAATAACATTTTTTTTCCATATGGTCAAGAAGGCAATCGCAATAATTATTGCGCCAAGAGGCGCTCTCCAGCGCAGTATGGGGGAGATCTTGTAACGTTATATGTAACGTTTGTAATGTTATGTAACATTACTCTTATAAATGTAGGCCATAAAAAAGTAAATTTTTTAAATTATCCTCCAAAATAAATGTCGGCCACAAAAACAACATAATATGGAGGAGATTTTGTAATGTTCCTACCTAACAAAACAATAAAAAATAAAAACATTAATTATAAGCAAAAAAAAATGTGAGTAAAAAAAACAACACAATATGGGGGAGATGCTTTAATGTTCTTACTTAACAAAAAAATGTTGGTCGTGCAAATGGTTTTAAAACCATGTGCAAAGCCTCCTAAACAACCCATGTTTTTATTGTACATGGTTTATGAGGGCCTTGCAAATGGTTTTTTGTTTAGGAGGCATTGCACATGGTTTTAAAACCATGTGCAAGGCCACCTAACCAACCCAGGGTTTTATTATACATGGTTTAGGAGGTTATTGAAAATGGTTTTAAGACCATGTGCAGGGCCTCCTAAACAACCCATGGTTTTAGA
Source organism: Pseudotsuga menziesii (assembly GCA_001517045.1). Taxonomy (NCBI): domain Eukaryota; kingdom Viridiplantae; phylum Streptophyta; class Pinopsida; order Pinales; family Pinaceae; genus Pseudotsuga; species Pseudotsuga menziesii. The sequence goes on from LPNX010443370.1 coordinate 507,151, forward strand.
GGGCTTTGCACATGGTTTTAATACCATGTATGGGGGAGATGTTGTAATGTTCTTTCCTAACAAAATAAAAAATAATCTAAAATATTACATGTCGGCCATAAATAGCAATAAATATTATTACTAAGCCGATAATTGAGTGCAATACTTAAGAAGAGGTTTGCACCTTCAAAGATTTGATCCCTCTCGACGCTTCATAGAGCCTAGGATTTGGATCTATGCTGGTATATCTTACACATGTGTGCTTCCTTGTTGGACTAATAAGGCCCACAAAATCAACGATCCATTTACCAAATTCCTGGAGAGATATTTGGGGTACTAACGACATTTCATCTCGTCATGATGGCTTTTTGGTTCTTTGAAAAACATCACAGCTGCAATAGTATTCTCGGGCATCTACATGCATGGTGGGCCACCATAATCCCACTTGCAATATCTTTTGCATTGTATCTTTTCCAGGAAAGTGGCCTCCAGTGACAACAACATGCACTTCATTTAGTATCATTGGTCGCTTGTGTTCCAAGTCACAGCGACCTAGAATCTCATCAAGGCCCATTTTATATAATTGTCCAGAGACCAACTGGAAGTCTGTAGCTCGCACAAATAACTGTTTCTTCTGTGCAGTAGTAAATTCAATTGGTTCATAACCCATACCTCAGTCAACCCAATTTAACAATAACTTCAAAGTCAAATTCCCGAAAAAGGAGAAGCCATCGAGAAATATTCCCCCGAACACTGGCTTATTAACTAGGCATTTCAATGTTGAATGATTTGTGTACATTTTGAAATGTCCACCCAACAAGTAGTGTCGAAATTTCTGCAAAGCATATACCATAGCTATTGCTTCTCTTTCTGTCATGGTATAGTTCTTCTCTATTGTTGATAATTTTATGATAGCGAAGCCAATAGGATGATCAATTGACCCTTCACCAGGTTGCCCTAGTACCATGCCAAGCGCGACAAACGATGTCTCGACATGTACATGAAATTCCTTTTTTCTAGTCTAGAAATACAAGTATGGACATTACAACCATATTGTTCTTTAAAGTGTCTAGATTCTCTTGGAAAATTTCCATCCACTGAAACTTAACATATTTCTTCAATAATTTCTCCGTCGGAGCAGTCACCTTCGCATATCCTTTGATAAATTTTCAGTAGTATCCTGCATGTCCGAATGTTGCTCTCAATTGCTTCATTGCGGTAGGTGGTGGTAGGTCAACGATAATCAAAATTTTGGAAGGGTCGACAAAGATTCCATCGCGAAAAACTTCGTGACCCAACAAAATTCCAAATGGGGCACAAAAGATACATTTCTTTAAGTTTAGTGAAATTTGATATTGGCGACAACATTCCAACATTATCATGAGGCTCTCAATATGATCCTTAATGAGCCCAAATAGTGTCCAATCATCGAAGTAGACCTCAAGAAATTTTTGAATAAAATCTTTGAAGGCAACCACTACTATTCTGGAAAAACTAGCAGGAGCATTCTTGAGTCCAAAGGGCATTATCGTGTATTGGAAACAACCCTACTACGTCACAAAGGTTGTCTTGTCGTAGTATTCATTTGTGATTCTAGTATGATGGTACCCATCATTGAATGAGAAAAATTTCTTGACACTCGACACTCATCAGTATCTCATCTGTGAATGGAGTCGAAAATGGGTCATGTAAACAAGCATCATTCAACTTTCTTAGGTCGACGCAAATTCACACTTCACCAGTAGTCTTTTTATCTTGCACTACTATCATATTGATCCATTCTGATTCTTCTATAGGTTCAATGATACCTACATCCAACATTTAGTCCAAATCTTCCTTGACTTTTTCTTTATACCACAGATTCAATCGGTATGGTCATTGCTTGATAGGTTTTGCGTCGGGATTTTAAAGGTATATTAATTTCTCCAAGGTCTTCGACAATCCCTTTCATCTTTGAGAATTTAGTAGGTAATGCATCTTGAAACTCATGCAATAGATCCTTGATCTTCCCATCAGCCTCGCCATCCCAATAATCTCCAATATTGGAAAATATTGGATTCTCCGGGTATCCAATATTTACTTTCTCGACTTTTAGTGGATTCAGAAATTGGTCGCTAGAAATACCAAATCCTTCCACTGTGTGTGTACCTGCAGACTTAGGTATATTTACGTCGAGTGGATCATTGTCATCAGGTTCTCCTGTCATATGATAGCACTGCATCTAGCATTGGATTGTTGCACTGCGTTGATTGAAGTTTTTCATTGCGACAAGGATATCTTCAAATATCTTTATTTTTATTACTTGCAATGTGGCATCAATCAATAGATGATCGCCAACAAATTCAAATGTGTGTATGAAGCTAGTAGCTAATTCATCCATTCAATAGTCCCTCGTCTCAGTTCAACTGATGTATACCAGCTCCTTGGTATCATGCCTAATGTGTGTATGAACTGATGAACCCATTCTTGTCGTGAACATGCCTCCCCTGTCGCACGATAATACTCTATATGTTCGACAGGATTAGTCAATCTTGTATACTTTCAACCAATATAGATGATCTCTTCTTTGAACCTTAGCTCCAACAATCTTTGACACTGTGGCCATTCCAAGATAGATTATTTATGTGCGACCCACCATTTGGCAGGTGTAGCTTTCAGTACAAAGTCCAGGGAGGACAAGCATTCACGTTCTGTAAATTTTTCTTCAAGCCGTGTCAAAAAATATGCATGGTTAGGTAAACCTTCATAGGTAGGTAGCTCACTTTCCTCAATTCCTACCTGTTGCATAGATCGTGTAATTCTTGCGCACTTTCTCATGGATACTTCATGCATCTGATACTGCCAATTTTCCAATGATTCGCCAGAATTTGATGTACAAGAGTTAATACTTCACCAACTAAGTTTCCACCAGCTGTTGGATTTACATAATCCTCCATTGCAGACGTGATGTTATAAATATGCTCAATATAGTTGCCTTGTCCTTCACTATTTACTGGCTCGAAGTATCTTTGACCTTCTAGCGGATCAATTGGTGCAACCACCCTTAGCTCCGAATCTTCAAATGTTAAGATTATTTTCTTAAAATTCATGATGGTATTATTATCGATCTCGCAGTCGATCCCAAAAAAGTGTAAGATATAGGTTTGTTTCATCAACAATGTCGATTACTTCAAAGTCATCACATGTTCTCAGGCCTTCTACCTCAACAGGCACTTGAATTAGTCGACCGATAGATAGGATTTTCAACTGATTGGCTAATCTAAGATGAATAGTAGACCGCTTTAGTCTCAGTTTCCCCATGCTTTCCCATGTTTGTCTTGTTAGAATGTTGACACCAGAGCCCAGGTCTAGGATAATATTGTCCATATTGTAATCTCTTATCTGGGCATCCATTTTTAACTCACGTCTGGTCTTCAATATTTTTCCAACATGGTTTACTCTTTTGTGTAATCTCACGTCTTCTTGAGAATCTTCTATTAGAGCTGGCAATTCTGTGACATATTTATCTTGTATTAGCGATAAGAAACTTTTGAAAAACTCTTTAAGCTTACTAAACTTTCCCATCAGTTGCTTTCAGAACAACTGATCAAACCTTTCAGGCATCTCAATTATTTGTCTTCTTGGTAGTGTAGGAGCAGATGTCGATGCTTGATTCTTGTCAAAGAATTCCGGTCACCTGTCGAAGTATACTTCCTTTTCTGTTTGGACATTGAACGACAATTTCTTTTGTGCTGCTGGTCACACCTGTGGTTGGTCATGCTGTTCATATTGGTTTACTCAAGTCGCAACACCTCCCCTTGTCATGACAACAATATTTTGTTCCCTTAGCTTAGCAAAAATCATCTAGATATTCTAGTTGCAATTCAGATTTGGATTCTGTAGAGGGTTTGGATTTCCCATGTTTCTAACCCGCCACTTCGCAATCAACTATGGACACTGTTTGACAGTATGATCAAAGGCTTTAAAATACAAACATGTATTTGTAGGGCTCACGTAGTTCCTAAAAAAATGTCCTCGTTGTCCACAATTCTAACATATGATTTGGCCTCTTCCATGACCAAATCCTCCTCCTTGTCCTCAACCTCAATAATTTCCACCACCCTAGGTTGAGGGCATTGTTGCTGTGGGTATTGATTTTTTGGATATTGGGGTTGAGGATACTAAGCTTGTGGATATTGAGCTTGAGCCCGCTCAACTTGCATCTGCTCTTCATTTTTCATTAAATAAGTGTCAACACTTTCTCCTGCATTAGCTGGAATTCTCTGCAGTGCTTCTCATCGCGGCCTACTGATTTACAAAATTTACAATATAAACTAGTTGATGCACTTACAATCTTTGGTAAGTACAAACACTCTTTTGACTGATGGCCTCTAGTTTGGAATATTCTACACCAAGGCATCCCTTGTGTATTTATCGGGTTCGGTGCTCCCGCTGTGACATAGTTCATGAACGTCGGGCAATAGTCCTTGTGGTGTCCTTTAGTTTTGCATATGGTACACCAGATTTCTTCTTTGACTTCCTTCCCTTTTTTAATGTTCTGGATTTGCAGTGTAAGGTTAGCTAGATCTGACTGAGTCTGCATCATTCCTGCACTAGTCTGTCCTACAGGTGAGGATTCTAGCTTCATGGCTAGCTCCAACACTTCAGTTTGCGACACAATATTTTGTTACATCAAGGGAATCCGGATGTGTGGTAACGACGCTGCAATGAACCACTCTTTGTGTTGCATGTCTGATATCTGGAAGCTTAGTTTAGCCATTAATGTCTTAAATCTTTGGTCAAAGTCCCACATAGATTTCGTAGAAAATTGCTTAATATCTTTAATCTCCGTAATACATTGAGATTCAAATTTGGTCTTTTTGAATTCATCTATTATTCCTGCTCGAATATGGTCAAGTGTTTTATGTGCGACTCCTATTGGAACCATAGAAAAATTCATATACCAGTCCAGCGCATGACCCCTGAGGGTTGCGATCATCTGCGCCTTCTTTATTGCTTCATCCTAGACCTATCGCACGATCCATATGAATTCACATAGAAACCAATGTTGCTCTGGGTCTTCTAACCCATTTCCATTGAATATCAGCAACTTAATATAATTTCTAGCCATTATATTGGTCCTCGATACTACTGGATAAAAGGTTTGGATAGCAGGACTTTCTTGTCTACTATTTCCACATTCAACATTACTTGTATTGAAAAACCTACTAGGATATGAGTTTCTGGACCTTTCCTTCGGAGACGTATGCAGAGTTGTAGGTGTGCCATATTCAGATTCTGGATCTAGGGATTTTTCTTCTTCTTCCTTTTCAGGGATAGGATGATATTGCTCTTCTTCATCGCAAGAATCTCTGTCAAAGTGTGACATTAACTTGTATTCTTCTCCTCTAGTCATACTGCAACTTCCTCTTCTTGTCACAGTTCTTCTTTTTCCCGACCGAAATCTCCTTCCACTTCTTAGACGTCCACCCTCTAGTGCAGTTTCTCTATCACCAGGGAACATCTCAGCTTATCTTGCTCCATTTTTCTCTCACTTCTTTTGTGACATAAACCAGGTATTTATATACAGTTCTTTACTCGTGGGATTCCATTCTCAGGATCCCTTTCTCGCATACGAGCATTTTGATCCAAATTTTCAAAGATGTCAAATACCTTCCTCTAGGTCCTTGGAAATTTTTTCTTTCCGCCTAACTATATGATATTATTGTGTCAACAACAAACTCAGTAATGTATCCCTCCAAAATACTATCTACCTGAAAATCGACAACCCTAGATACAAGGTTGTTAATACTCTTTAGCCTCTGAATCAATTGAGGACTCCACTCTGTCGGTTCTCCCCCTTGGAAATTTTTTTATTGGGTTGCTAACTTCAACAACTATTCATACAATTCATGGGTATCCGTATAGAGGTATCACTCCAACCACTTTGTCGGATTCAACTGCGATCCTTCAATTTCTTCTCCTGCAAACTCTAATGCTTTAAAATCCACTCATTCTTGAATTTCTAGCTTCATAGGATGCCAAAACATATCCCTCACAAAATGATTCATGGTCCCGACAACGGAACCATTTATTGGTGTTTTTGCCTTCGACCTAGGTTTAGTCCCTATTTTTTCCATCAACAAAACCCAAGATATAGACCTGACAAAGTAGGGTTCAATCGACAACATTGCATGCATGAGAGTCTCTCATATCTACACTCCATAAATTGTAACCATGGTTTTATTGATAGCTTGGATTTTCCAGATTTTATTACACCTTGTCGAGTTTTACCTATATTAGCTATTAAGGGATAGAAAATTATGTCATATCACCACCCATACATGTCATGTTGTACATAAACTGTCTGAATTCCAACTTTTTCTTTAACTCCAACAATTTATTACAATCGCTGATATAGAGGAAAAATAAATTTTGAGAATTGTTCCACATGAATCCATGCAGACTCAACCCAGTCTATGTTTATGTTTTGTCCAATTGTTGATGTGGATCAATAGGTGGTGATGTAATAACACAAGGTGCATCCCTTTCAACTACATTAGAGGTCTTACACCATCTGAAACAATGATACAAAACAATCATTTCCAAAGCATATAGGCATTCTTTGCATAGGTATTTGGAACTTCCAAACAAACAACACAATATTAACAAAATCTATTCACCTTGAAACAATTACACAAAAGAATCATTTCCAAACGATATACACATTCTTCATGTAGGTGTTTGGAATTTTCATCTGAAACAACCTATCGATAAACGTCAATAAAATTAAAAGGAAAAACAATTATAGATTCTAACAACTCCCTTTCAGGATTAGTTATTAAGGGATAGTAAATCATGTTATATCACAACCCATACATGTCATGCTATACATCAATTATTCGAATTCCAACTTTCACTTTAACCGCAATAATTTATTACGATCACTGATAAAGAGGAAAAATTAAAATCAAGAATTGTTCAACATGAATCCATGCAGAGGGATGCAAGGGATTTGTGCATCTATTTTCCATGTTAATGAGTTGTTCTAGTTTTAGTAGCTGGAAAAAACTTTGTTGGCAACAACAATTATGAACAACTTGCACAATTAAACTCTCAAATTGAAACAAAACTTATAGTAATTCAAACCAACAATAAATCTACTGTCAAATATCTGTAAGGTAATATATTTTTGTTTTAAGATCATTAGAGGGATTGTATAAATTAACGGACCATAAATTAACATCTAAAATTAACAATACCAAGACTAAGACTTCTCATAAATCGTTTGAGTTTATAAGATTGCATCGAGGATTAAGGGCGGTTAGTAATTGTTGTTATAGCTGCATATATTGTTGAATCAGAATCTCACGGAGGATGTTGTAGAATCACAAACTCAATTTTCCTGGATTTGGCATACATGTATATAAGTTCATTCCACACAATAATTCAGTAATCTAATCCTATCCTGAGAATGCAGTCGTGCACTTCCTTACCCTGTTGTAGAGATACTTATTCATTTGAACATCATTAATACTCTAATTACAATTATGAAGCCAAACCTACAACATGTTTGTTACATAATTACATTCTACAAAACAGGGCTACTACAGCTATTGAAACACTAACTCTATTATCGAAGATGAATCTGGATCCCTCCCTCTCTTACATTGAAACACTAAATAACAAGCAAGAACCTTAGATATTTTGGGCTATAAGTTTGTTTACTTGAGAATGAGAGATAGACATGCCATTGCCATGAACTGCATCTTCCAAGCCTTCACACCTTGATGTAAGGGAGGAAATACATTAAGAATGTATTTTCAATGCTGACAACAAGAATAAAGAAAATAGAAGCGCAGCGTTGTGGACATCCAACACGATAAAAAAAAACCCATTTCAAGAAACTGCCCAGCCCCTAGGTTTCTTACCTGGATTCTTGTATTGAGAAATCATTTTAGGTAATTGATGGACATGATTGATCGTATTGGATTTGATATGCCTTATAAATCCATTGACACAGGGCTCAATATTTGATCTCCATGGAGTTGATTTCTTCTAATCTTCCACACTTAACATCCATGGTGCGTGAATCAAGTAGTAAAAAAACGAGCCTGGAGGAAATCAAACTTCGATAGCATGCTACCTGAAATCGTGGAGGAAATCAAAGCTTCGATAACACACTAACTAAAACTCGGTTAATAAAACCACAACCGTAGCTAGTGAGGACCAAATAAACCTCTGCGAAACCAAATAAACCTCTAGGACCAAATAAACCTTTGCGAAACCAAATAAATATCCAGGAGCAAATAAACCCTCTGCGAAACTAAATAAACCTCTAGGACTGAATAAACCCCTGCGAAACCAAATAAACCTCTACGAAATCAAATAAATATCCAGGACCAAATAAACCTCTGGGAAACCAAATAAACCTCCAGGACCAAATATACCTCTACGAAACCAAATAACCTACAGGACCAAATAAACCTCCGTAAAGCCTGGTCACCAAAAGCACACGTTGAAAACCACAAAACAGATGTCAAAATAAGACAAGCTAGACCGACTAGGAATCTATTAAGACTTCGTCTCCATTGTTTGATCTGTGTAAATATTACCATAATTACACGCATAAGTGAACAAAAACTATAATTCGTTATTGAAAGTGTAGATGGTTACAAATCCTTTCATAAAAATGGCCATCCACAACTGGCCATTTAATTTTTGCACATCACTAATCAACTTGATAATGACACATTGCTGGTCTTCCAACACTTCCAAAATATTTCGATCTTCATGAAGGTTAATGGTTATAGCCCGTTTGGTTCTCCAAGTTAAGATATAATGGATTTGATTAATAAATATAGGGAGCTTAAAGAGTACTCAAGGAAACCATGGATAAGACAACACCAAGCTTGTAGGCAGATTATTACAGAGAAGTCCCCTTCATAATTGTGGCACACATTATTTGGAAATCCAAGTAATACACAAATGCCTCCAAAGTGCCCATCTTGGGACCCTTCAAGCAATAGCTCAAAATCCCACATCAGGTTCTATCTGAAACAAGCAGAAATTCAAAATATTTTCCCATTCTCTTTTCTCTTTGGATCATATTTCATCAACATGCTAGTGTCATCTCCATTAAAAATAGATAATAAAAGTGTCTTCTTTGACAATAAGTGCTACAGTCAATGAAGTATGTTTGCTCATCCATCAAGTCAAGATAATTTGTAAACAGAAATGACACTCCCTCAACTTTAATGGCAATGGTTTTGTAAGCCCTCCTTCAAAACCCAAGTGCCCACCAAATATCGGGAAAATAATTTTTTTATTGATATAAGGTTGAAAAGTTTGATTGATGTAAAGTTGACATGAATACATTAGGAGGATCTTCTACCTATCCTCCTAAATTTATGGGTGAAGTAAATAACTGACATAACCCCTCCCTTATAGTGCATTGAAGCAATTATTTATTCAATATGGATTCATTCATTCTTCTAAGTCCGTAGGAGGAGACAATTGTAAGCAAGTTTCAAGGTTGCTAACATCGGAAAACCATTTAATGGCATTAATTTTACTCGCCCACTCAATTCACCACTGCCTGCATTCCTCAACATACGTCCTCACATGGCATTTACATATGCACACTTGCACGCTGAAATTGCATGCAACCCAAATGGCATATGCACATTTGCATGTGGCCCATATGACAAGACAAAAACCCTACACGCAACTTCTAAGACACTCTACAATTTATTTTTTTATATAATATGTTTTAATCTTATTTTAACCTAGTTCCATGTATGTTCCTCCATTTTTTATCTTGGCCGAAATGGTTGGGCTCTCCAGCTTAGGTTTGGGTCTTCATTAATGGATGATAATGATCTCTCTTAGTGTAATGGTTACAATCAACTCAAGGCTACACGTGAAATTTTCTATAGGATTTAGATCCCCCTTTTTATTGCAAAAACAATGGTTTCATGCAAAGTTCAGGTAATTCAAAAAAATGAGTTTCGGTTTCCTTCTTCCACCGGAGCCGCTTGAGGACGTGTAGTTGTAGATCTATCGGGTACAAAAACATTGGTATCTTTGTTGTGGCATAAGAATATGGATGAATGAACTAAGCTAAGATTCTAAGTGAATCCTAATGTAATAAATAGATAATGTCCAACTATTTATAGCTATCAAGCTTAGCTCGTAGCAAGGCGACAAAAGCAACCAACTCTCAAGTTGAGAGAATTTCGTCAGTGAGTAGGAATGCGATCATCTCACAAAGGGTAGTTAAGCCTCGTATCAGGGATAACCATAGCGAGAACAAGAATGGAGATGGGTGGTGTTAGTCCTAAAGTTTGTATCGACTGCTTAGCACATAGTTTAGGCACCTCGAATTGAATGAATTTGGATTTTAAATAGTAGAAGAGGAAAATGAAAGTGTGGATGAATGATCAAAGGCACTGATAGGTATATAGAAAGGACGGTGTTAGTACTATGTTTAAATTTTGGAATTATGGACTTGAAAGGTTTGAAAATGATATTATTTGAGGAATTTTGTGGTAGTGCCTTTCAGGTTATCTGGTTAGCAATTTTTGTCATCAGGAGTCATCAGATAGAGAGTGGATTCCGATCTGTGGGGATAGATCATTCTATAGATTGAAACATGCAGCGACGAAATAGGGATCAAATGTGTCGAGCTTCAATGGTCCAGATGCAAGGTGATGAAGATCAACGATGGAAAGACATTTCGCTAGTCGAAGATGCGAGGTAATATTCGGTCTTTCGATTTGCGAAGTCGGTTAAAGGGGAGAAGAGTTGGAGGGTCGAGATCGACGCAAACCCATATCGATGGCCCTAAATGATTTCGCTCGATAAACATGCGTGTAGGGAGAAGCTTTTCTAAATCGCGAAAAGTGTTAAAGGGAGAAAGGATCGGACGACTGAGGTAAAAGAGGAGATAGATCTGCGGTCGTAGTCAATTCCGCAATATGAACTAGCACGGATAAAGTTGGATCTTGAATCGTGAAAAGTGGTAGGGGCTACAACGATCAACGGTCACGACACGAGGTCGGGATTGATCGACGGGCATGGTAAATTCCACGATGTAAGGATACCCGATAAATTGCATGAGGGAAGACCGACGAAGTGTTAAGGTTTTCAGAGTTAAATGGTCCCGATGAAATCAGTTTACAGATCAATGGTCTATGTCAATTCTCCCGAATCAAACTATGCAGGTGGTTAGTGTTGGATTCTGGTGCGAAGATATTGCGTACCAAATGCTCAGATTACAAAGGAAGGGATCCACGTGGAGCTGATGATGACCTGACTGGATATATGAAGCGCCAACATGGACAGAATCAAAACGTTGCATGAATGGACAAGGTAGGCATTCTTGAACCTCTGATTTCTTCTAAAAATGGCAAGGAGGGGAGGCCATGTACATGTGTACGATGGATACAGGATGGGTTTAGATCGATGGTCTAGAATCTGTTCAACCTGGTAAAGGTCATGTCCTAGTTAGGTCTGGTACATAAAGGATATCCTCATGTATGATCTGACCAATAATCATATCCCTCGATGCCATTTGTGGCATGCCTTAGGTGAAAATGATGTCCACGGTGTCACCAGCCCTCCCGAATCCAGAGATCCGTCACGAGGCTTATGTAAGAAACAACGAGATATCATGAAACCTGGATTTTTGAAGTGGCGAATCTGGCCTTTACACGAAGCAGCGAGATGTGGCTAGCCAAAACTGTTATGAATACCACCATCAACATAAATGAAAGGGTAACGAATGTCAATTCCAAATGCTGTGATCCATATGGACGACAACGCGACATCATAGGAGGCGGCATGACCAGATTCTCAACAACAAATGGAGATCCCCATCCACGTGTCCACTCGTGTAACCATTATGATGTCTAACTAAGGAGTGTGCGATAATGCTGACTAGTCATCTATGTTTCCATCTTCATCATCCTATATAAACGCCACCCTCCAGAGCTGCTGAAGAGCAAGAAATGAGTGAACGCTGAAGAGGAAATCCAGAGCGTTAATTTGCATAAGGTTTTGAGTTTTCTGGCAAATTACAATGGCTGTTTGGTTTGAGAAGATCGTCTATTAGGGAGTGTTGATGATTGGTGAACATGCCTTTATGTTTATGTATCTTCCTGGGTGTTTACACTAGGAAAACGCCAGCCATCGGGGAGTAGACGCAAAGCACTGTGAGAGATTCACCGGTTTTCTGATAGCCATACCTCTAGTTGCGCAGTGCCATGGTTTTTATATCCCAGGGGTGTCCCCCTGAACCCCCGGATGCAATAATGGCCTCAAAAGCCCCGGTATGTGGTGACCATGTTCAACAGCGACCAGTAAGAGCGAATGCTCATACTGGAAGGGTGGGTGTCCAAAGTCTTCATCACCACCTTTGTGAAATCCACTTGCCAACTTTATCTGACTCGGTGAGGAGGTTGAAGGCACACCCCACCATATTTCCTATAGGAGAGCCCACCTATGGGGAGGTGAGGAGTACAAGAATGACAAGCCACTGCAAAGGCTTGTTCCTGACAGAGGCAATGTGGCCCTTCTTCAAGTCCCCTCATACAACAGTGTTACCCGGAGAGGAGGGAGTTGTGAAGATGGTGGAGTATGGGAAGGATATAAATTCCTTTGCCAGCTCTGAAAACATGCAGAAAGGTGCCTTTGAGTGCGGAACGAACAAAAAGGGAAGGACACGTTGCTAACTCGACAGACAGACAAGTGGTCAAGCCCAGTCAGAAATGAGCCACCAGAAGCATCCTAAGATGTCGTTTTCACGACCTGCAAGCTCAGAAATAGAAACGTCGTGCTGCCATCCAGACCGAGCACGCGCATCAGCTCCATAATGTCTATTTGAAATATATGTAAACTGTGGCAGAAGTACCACATTCTAGTTGTTAGTTTTGATTATGACTATAAACAGTTCCAGATCCTATTTCGAGGACTAGCCTTGGGGATCTGAGATATTATAAATAGGCTCCCCATAGAGGAGAGAACGGTTGGGAATTTTCAAGAGCAGGGGCTCTCCATCGTAATATGTTTCAGTTTCTCAGATTTGAATAAATTGCAGAGGCAGGATGATAAACCTTCATGACAGAGATTCATGTGCCATCTTTTTCTTCAATAAGTAACTTCTTTACGTGATTGTTTATCCTGTTTTCATTCCAGTTTGTATTTGCTTTCATGTTTGAGCCTTAGTGTATATGGCCCATAATTCATCTCGTATGCTCTCGGTCCATTGGTCAAGCATTTTTAAACGTTTTCTTCTAAAGTCTTGCAGAATTCACCCTAGCTAGGTGCTCTGTTCGACGAGCTGTCTCCTTTTGTCCGCTAATCGACCTGCTAATACCTCCAGATTGAAGAAACGATGTATGTCTTGCCTCTGTCTAGAAACATTGTAGACTCCTTACCTCCTACAACTTATTTCAAGTTTGATAGTTGCCTCCATGGCCCAATGGCCTCCTCCACGATTGCCCCACCAAACTTAATAAAAAAAACTTGTTCTATTCAGAAATCTGACCTTGTGACTGCCTCTGATTGAATATTTTTGAGTATGAAAACCTTGTAAATAGTGAGAGATCCATCTCTGATTATATTCGGTCAGAAATACATTCTAAAGCGGTTTTGATGTTACCTTGGGATTTGCCTCTCACAGCTTGGGTACGTTCTAAGTGATAATAGACGGTAAACAAAGATGATGTAGAAACACATAAATACAAACAATATCATATGTATGAGCCAGCCATAAACCAGGTATATAATCACAAACAACTGATCACATATTTGAATATTGAATGCCTTAATAACATAAAAGCTTTCTGTGTAAAAGGAAATAGAAACAAACACATCTGTAATGAGAAACTAACATCATAAATACTGACTTTCATAAGAATCATGACAGAAGTATCAAAAACATTGAATAATATTTGTATTGATAGAAAACCACACTGGCCCATTTAAGATTTCTCATCTCCCATAAAGTTCCAAAATATACCCACATAGCTTCGAAAGAAATTTCAGATTGGTAAACTCGACCTCACAATCACTCATAGCCCCACAGGCTGGAATCTCCTCCCGCTTACATTCTAGATGTGTGAATATCTAAAAGAATACAACCCACCAATAGTTACAAGTTTTAAGGAATCAAAACCTATCATCAAGTTCAAAAACATGATCAATCTCGATCTGCCACAAAAAATCTGGAATTGGTCATTTGATAGATGATTCCATGCTGGAAATACTCAACTTGAGCTTTTGATTGTTAGATCTTTTACCCAAAAATCTGGAACTGCTCAAATATTCTGCCTGGAAATGCCTTGTCACTTGTCATAAAATGCAAATCTGTTGTTTGAAGAGGTAGATCTGCTGCTCAATGCGTTGGCCTGAAACAATGGATCAATCCTTCAGATGAAGTAGATCTTGCGCTTGGAAATCCTGATAGCATTTTAATTAAGTGATGATACTCTGCTAATTTATAAATCTCCAGCACATGTCACCTAAAATCTGGAATTAATAAAGCTATTTGATAACTCAACTGCCAAAGATTGATACCAGGTGTCCTGGAAATATGGAAGTGATCATTTTACAAAATCTTGGACTGCCATATGATGTGCTAGCTTGGATAAAAAATCTGGAAATAATCTTCCTCATTATTTATGCAGTTGATTTTTATAGAATAATTAGATGATGCGATGCCAAGTAGCCTGGGAACCAACCATTTTGATTTCCAAACATTCACAAAAACGGGAACATTATCCTTCTTGCTATGTTATTCTATATGCTTGAAATACTCAAGTGTTGCTGATGTTTGAATCTTGACACATGTGAGACTCGATCCATCGAGCACCTGTCTTCCATTTGATGCAATTTACTTATGAGAATTTTCTGTCAATTTATACTTTCAATGGCACTCCTTGTGAACTTAATTGCGGTGCTTTATCAACACTTGTTGCTGGTTTTAATGAACCCAATACTCGGTGCGATTGGCACTTATGTGCTCTGCCATGACATTATTTAATCGGTCGCATTCTCCTTTAATGAGCTCGGATGTATATCCCACATGCACTAGAGAAGTATATTTTAGTTCTTTATATGCATTGATGTTGCCATTTAAGATGACGCAAAGTCCATGACTTTTCGTGGAGAACTAATAAAAATACAATCTTCTAGGCTAAACTTAAATGTAAAAATAAGAGTTTTAATATTTATAAAAATTATTAAATAATACTTCTATTTCTCAATAAAGCAATTATTTAATAATTTTAAAATAGAAACTATAGAAACTATTGTTTTAGGAAAAATGAGTGAATAGAAAAATTATTAAATAATATTTTTATTTTTCAATAAAGCTATTATTTAATAATTTTAAAATAGAAACTATAATTTTAGGAAAAATGAGTGAATATAAAAATTATTAAATAATATTTTTATTTTTCAATAAAATTATTATTTAATAATTTTAAAATAGAAACTATTATTTTAGGAAAAATGAGTGAATAAGTAAGCAAATAATCAACTCATAGGATTAAAATTAATCAACTCATACGATTAAAATGATAGCTAAAAACTTTTTGGACTCCCATAATATAAACTATTATTTTTGGACAAATGAGTAAATAAGTAAGCAAATAATCAACTCATAGAATTAAAAATGATAGCTAAAAACCTTTTGGACTCCTGTAACCATGGAAAGGGCTTATGGGTAAAAGGTGGATAAAAGGTGTCAAATGGATGTAGCTTGGGTGGTTGGGAGGAATGGTGTTACCCTCCCCACCCAGGTTCTACTCTTGTAAGTGACATGATGCTCTTGTGGAGCCCTTTGTAATAAATGTTGTGAATGATGAGTTGACCATACCTTGATTCAATTTGAATATCAGGTATTGGAATTTTCCGTGGAGTAGCCCTCTAACAAATGGTGAACCACATTTTGAAAAAAAAAAGGTGGATAAAATGTAAATGTAAAAAATAATAGTTTTTATTTTTTATAAAAATGATTAAATAATACTTTTATTTCTCAATAAAGCTATTATTTAATAATTTTAAAATAGAAACTATTATTGTAGGAAAATGAGTGAATAAGTAAGTAAATAATCAACTCATGGGATTAAAATTGATGGCTAAAAACTTGAAAACTTGACGGGATTTTGGAATATGAAGCAAACTCTAGAGAAATCATTTTAGCAAAAATACTGGTGAACTTTCAGGTAGTGAAAATTGACGTTTGTTCTTACATGTGTGCTGCTAGAATGTAAAAGTTTTAATGGGGTAGATCTGGTACCAACAAGTGGTTTAGGTCTCGTCTCTTTGCCAAGAAAAAAGATTGGAGGATGAATTTAAAACATTAAGGGGATGGAAAAGAAATAACTTGCTAGTAATGATCTAAAATTACTATGGATATCTTTTTATTTTCCATCTTGAAGTAGTTTGCACCTCGCAAAAAAATATTTGCTTAAATTTATTTATTTAAATTTAGTTTATTTTGTACTTATGAATTGTAGCGTTACCATAGTTAATTCATGTTTCCATACCTTGATTCTTTAAAACATCGTCGTAGTAGATATTGTCGAGGGTCTTGGGAATTCTAACTTTGATATCCACAACCTTCTTGGTTGGGATCAAGAGTTGGGTCTTTGTGATGAGTATTGTTGAAATTGTAGAGCCTATTCAAGAAGGAAGAGCACCGCGACTGACCAATAATGTGTCCTCCTAAAATATCATATCATGAAAATATTATAATAATGCTTTGGTTATGCGATTCAACTACGTAACATTACTTACTTACTAGGAAATATGACCATATCTTCTTCAGATAGACTTTTGGACGCAAAATTATGTGTGAGCTAGTTTAAATTGAAACTTGGGGGAGGCATATTTCCGAAAGTATCTACAGCACATGAAATGATTCCGTCTCTTTGTCCAGCAAGAAATTTCAAACTCAGAGGAGACCCAGTTGTAGATGCCTGAGCTTACTACTGATGATAATAAGAATTCATTAAGCATGCCATGAGGACGGTGGAAAACATGTTAAAGAAAAAAACATAGCCAACTATAAGCAAAAACACTATTTCCAAGTTTACTATTGAACCATTGATTACAAAAGGAGATACTGTATACAAAAGCTAATGGAAAACAAATTCTACTACCGAAACTATGGATACTTAGATCGAAGGGAAACAATGCAAGTAATTCCCAGATATTGAAACTTACAAACAAAATATGTAGTTTGTCACGTCCCCATACCCCATAATGCGGTTATTACAAATTTTTTCTTAAAGAACATCTTTGCTCTTCTGATAAACACCGAGTGTGGACGCTAACCTATTCTCTAACCTTCATCTTTGGCTTAGAACCACTTTACCAGTCGTTCCGCCCTTGAATTATCCATTTTGCGTCCAGAATGGTCATTTTCGAACTAACCTTTCCCTTTCCGTCCCTCCACTTCCGCACTATTGACCTCGAAAGTTGAAAATCAGAACTTCAATATTTCGACGAAGCGTTTCGCTAACCTTCCACTTCTGCCTTCCAACCTTGGAAGTTGGAAATTAGAAACATAAATGTGTGAAGAAACATTTAATAACCTTTCCGCCTTTCGCACTTCCGCTTTCCGCCTTCTGCACTTTGGAACTTGAAAATCGGAAACTCAATGTCCGAAGGAACTTTCAATCGGCCTTTCTACCATCTGCACTTTCGCTTTTCGCTTTCTGCACCTCACAACTCAGAAATCTGAACATTAACTTTTCCTTAGACTTTTTCTACGCCTTTTCGCTTTCCGCTTCTTGCCTTCCGCATGTGGATCCCGAAAATCAGAAAGTCACCCTTCGACCTTAGAATCCTTTTACGCTTCTGAATTCTGCCTCCCGACCTCAGACATCGGAAGTCGAAAAACCCATTTTCTGCCTTATCTTTTCTCCTAATTTCTTCCTTCCGCCTTCCACCTTCTGCAGGCAGATATCGAAAGTCGAAAATCCCACATTCTGCTCCGATAGAACTTCTTTCTCCCACCTCCCGCATTCCACCTTCCGCTGCGGATCCCGAGGTGCAGAAACACAACTTTTCGGCCCAGTTCAATTGCTCCTTTTCGGCTTCCGCCTTCCACCTCTCCTAGGCGGATTTCAAAGGGCAGAGACACTGACTCTGAAACATTCTCACCTCTGTAACAGGATTTCAGCCTCCATGAACTTAGGCAAAATTGCATAGAAAACATCCAAGACAAAAACAGAGATAAAATGCAGGAAATATACACAAGTAAACATCTACTTCATCATCATTAACATAACAATTCATAGGAAAATACATTGCATAAACAACATAACAAGAATACTTATCTTGAAGGATGAAGTCGTCATGAAACTAGCTATGTAGCTGCAACGTTCCACCCAACCATAGGCCAGTGTGTTCTTAAATCTCTCAACACCACTTCCACCCTCGAGCTGGGCATGATTCCACAAAAAACTAGGGAACAGGTAGACTGACACACAGTCAAGCCAACACCTAGTTGGAATTATTGGACTGCCAAAGCAAGCCAACACCTAATTGGGTTAATGGGCTACAGGCTTAACAAGCCAATGCATTCATTCAGGACCAGCCACACCAATAGATGGGTTCACAGGCCCCAAGTCCAAGCCACCTTTCACAGTTGGGTTAACAAGATGTCCAACTAAGGATTACACACAAGGCTAAATGCACAACATGACTCAACCAAACCAAGATCCATTTGGGTCAACAGGCCCCAAGGCCAAGCCAATCTCCCTTGGGATAACGGGCTACTAAGGCAGTGGAAAGGTAGAATGACTAATCTAGTGGCTCATTCAAGAGCTAGGACACCTCCACAAGATCTATCTAGCCTAGCATCCACATTACCTGCAACCCAACACAAGGTAGCATCCCTTTCTCTCCTCAACAGTCCTTCAACCTATGTCTCCCTTCTAGTGCTCTTCAAGGTTTCCAGTAAGGATCTACCAACTACTCTTATCTTTTCTTGAGGTTCCTCTCTGTACTAGGTTAACAATTCAATTCCTCTTCTCTCCCACTCCTCAGTCTTGCATACAAATCAAAACCAAAACCAGGGTACACAACACAACAACCACACTATGGACTATCAAAACAAGCTCTTCACTGTGACACAGGAAACACACTGTAACTCAGTAAAGCAGAGGGTTTTCACTGCGGGAAAACACCAACCCTAGGAAAGATACATAAGACCACTCTTTCTCACAAAATCGAGTGATCCCCACTGCTCAATTGCTCAGCAAAAAAACTTTCTTCTCTGTCCCATGAGAAAAGAATGATCAAAATTATGAACGTTGAACAACATATTGGCAACCATAGGAAAAAAACACGGTTCTGCAAACACAAGGTAGATGCATAATGTGCAAGAGCAGTCTGGAGAGCTCGAATGGTAGCGTGAATAAACACCGATGGAATGGTTCGAATGAATGAGTATGAGTGAACAAAACCCAAACACGACCTCCTTTGATGGACTAGGCATGCATCACATGCTTGCTTCCCGTAGAAGAAAAAGTGTGGCTTGCCCCAGACTACACTTTGCCATGCCTTGCATTGCCCTAGACATTAACTGCCTATCCGATTTCTTGAAGGAATTAGTGATTGAGTGCATGGACAAAAAGGGTAGCTGAGGTTCAATGGTTTTCTCAATGACATCTGGCTTAACTCTACATGCTTAAAGGTTTGACCAACTCCCCACCCTATCCCTCGTGAAATCATGCCCCCATCTCTTTCACATTGTAGTTCCATAGCTAGTTGTGGTATTTTATTAAATTGTGCATTTACATGATATTAAAAAGGGCTATGTGCTTTGAATAGCACAATAACCATAACCTTAGGCTTCAACCTTGATCACCTATATACAAAATACTAGATCGATGGCAAGGCCTTGGCCTTGAGCTCCATGCCATGATCTTAATACAATGTATATATACATCATGTACAATCAAAATATCATGGGGTCGAAATTGGGGTGTTACATAGTTGTCATGCTATAGGAAACAAAAATGAAGAAGTTGAATATGGTACCCCGAACCGGTACCATATCAGATGTAAATTTATGCACGTTACATATGATTTTGGGGACATGGTGTGGTCGCCCTACTGGCACTAGTGGAAGATGCTAGCAAAACTATGCAATATGCACATGTTAGGTGGAAAGGATTTAGACAATTCACACCATGTATTTGAGGAGAAGGTTGATTTCTTAGTGTGCTCTATTCTCAAACACTCTAAGAATGGCAAGACTGTGACTGTGTTTTAGCATCCCAATGTCTATGTTTCCAAAATTACCAACAATATATTTTTTAGCCAAGGACAAAGGAGACAAGGCTGATGAGTACTTTCTATGTGCATGGATGTACTTATAAGGCATTCAACGAACTATGAAGAAACTGCAAAATCCATCTAATGCACCAATCGATGGATAAGCAACGAATTGCCCTAGCAACATTCACAGGTAATTGAATGTAGTTAAGAGTATATAATTAAATGCAGGTAGGTAAGAAGCAATATATTGGCAATTGAATGCAGTAGATTATTCAATAAGGCGATGGAAAAATAGTTGATAGATGAACCATCGATTCACATTGACAGATTAGATGCTCTGAACCATCAGTAAAGCGATCGGACAACAAATAAGTAATAAATCGTCAGATTGAGGGAATCGGTCCCACTTAGAGAAATGCTTTATGGTGTAAAAATAAAAATTTCACATGTCATAGGAAAGAACCCTTGCATTGCTCATTGAACCTTCAAGAAGATATTCTGCAAAATCTCTCGTCTTTGACCCCTAATGTTGTAATTGAATATATGTCATGTAAATATGTGTATGTACTAGTTCATAGCAAGGATCTCAAGTCCAAGACCCCACCGGTGAACATTGTAGCATTAAACATCATTGTGATTTTGTGATGGAGCCATGCGCTAGCTAAAAGCATGATGATGTTATGTGTATAATGTAAAATGAAGTGATGAACTAATAAAAATAGATCTAGGGGGTTGAATGTGCGATGCAACTGAAAAGTGGGGCAACAATATCCACTACTGGGGGGAGTTGATGGCTTGTGAAGTCTTGAGAATCCTGATGGTGACTAGGTGTCATCATGGTACTTTCGGGTGCAGAAAAATAGGAGAGTTATAAGGGATGAAAAAAATGATGATGTAGCTAATAAAATTTGATTCACTCCCGAGTTCTAAAAACCCTGCAAACACATGAGAATGGAAAAATGAATAACATTTATTCCTTATCCACAATAACTATTACAATGAAAGTTCAACCCCTTATAACTATTGTATGAGATTTTCGAAAATTGCTAATTTTGAAAATTATCGCATGACTCTAAAACTAGGGTAGTAAATCAGAGTTTAGAAAACCTGTTACGGAGCATTGTCGGAGATGAGCCCAAACAATGGGATTTGGCTTTACCTCAAGCAAAATTTTCCTATGATAGTTCAGAGAATAGATCTACAAGTAAATCTCCATTTCAAGTTGTTTATGATAGAAATCCTATGGGTGTCCTAGATTTGGTGCATCTATTGCTTGGGGATAGAATTAGTGATGACGGGGAAGCATTTGAAGAACAAATTCAATAGTTGCAGCAACAAGTGAGACAAAAGTTGCAAGCATCTAACAAGAATAACAAAATTACAAAAGATGCTAATTGACGACATTAGGTATTCAATGAAGGTGTTTTGGTGATGGTTTATTTACATAAATAACGGTTTCCTATAGGAACCTACCATAAATTGAAGTATAAGAAAACCGGTCCTTACAAGATTCTCAAGGAAATTAAAGACAATTCTTATAAGGTCGATTTACCAGCTGATCTCGATATTTCCCTCGTGTTTAACGTTTCTGATTTATATATCTTCCATGGGGAAAATTTGGTTGATGATAGCGAGGTGGATTCGACACAGGCCATTCTAAGCAAGAAAAGGGAAAAGATTGAGAATAATTTAGATAAGGAGACCCTTCATACTTCTGGTCCATCAAGAAGGCGTAGCACTAGCAGATAATACATGGATTATAGAGGGGGACTTGCTGAATCTAAATCCCATTAAGTCGCAAAAATTTGAAGACAATAATTTGCAGAAGCTACGTTCTTTTCAACTAAAGAAAAATGATACATAAATTTTTAATGTTATGTAAATAAAAATATTAAAATATTAATAACAACTAAATAATAAGTAATTAATAACAATAATAATGAATATTAAATATCATAAGTAAGACGACACAACTTTTCAATATGCAATCCCAAGCTGTATTAAGCGGGCCATCCTTGTAATATATATCATATTTCTATAATTATTCATTATTCATATTTACAAGTCTACCCCTGGGAACCATCTTGTTGCACTTCTACCACCTTGCCATTCTTCCTCACCCCCAACGCCAACTCTCCCAATCTCTCACGCATTCGCCCATCCACCTTCCATCTCCAATTCCACAAAAAGGGTTAATTTTAAAAACATTAATTTTTATAATAATAAGTAAACTTTATTATATTAAAAATTTCATTATTTTTTAATATTAAATATTATTATTAATAACTTTATTATTAAAATACAAATAATTGTTAGTTATTATATTTTAAAAAATTACTCTTGATAAGCAAAAAAAACAAAAACCCTCCTTATACAAGATCCATGGTGGAAATGAAGGATCGACTAGTAAAATTAGAAAAATACCAAGCTCGAGACTTGAAAATTATTGAAGATCTAAACTCTAGAGTGAATTAATTTGAAGTAGAGTTTTTTTTTTGGTAACTAGGGGAATTGACAATTGGAGTTGGGCTGGTACTCGCATGACACGAGGTCCAGGGATCCATTCTTGCTACCACTATACCTCTAGGTGCCCCACACCCGCCGCAATACATGGGACACAGGTAAATCCGGGTGGGATTTGAACTCGTGACCTCCAATTCACAACAAGTGGCTTCATAACAACTGAACCGCTAATGAGCCACACCCATGTGGGCTAATTTGAAGTAGAGTTATGAGAAGGAAAAGAAGAGCTATTGTGACATGTGCAATATAAAGTTGTTGGAGCAGTCGCATGGGAAATGAGGAAGGCACGAGATGAAATGAAAATAAGCAGCAAAGAAGGGCTAGTTAAAATAAGTTTGTACTTCAAGCATAGAGGTGCCTCTAAAAATGTCAATTCACCGAAGGGAATCCACTCATGTCGCGATTCTTTTGATATCAATAATCATTAATTAAATCCTTTCAAAGTGGGAATCCCAGAAGATCATAGAGGTTACACTCATCAAAACTCTTACTGTGCTACAATGCAATCGATGGGGGGATACCCAATGAAAACCAAATTGGGTTTACCCAAGTTTGATGGCGAAACAAGACAAAGTGTTGCATGGATCAATAAGGTAGAAAAATTCTTCTGCATTCACAAAATTTTATCAGATGATGAAAAAGTTTAATATTCCTCCATGTAGCTCAAAGGACGGGTAAATAATTGGTACATGTGGTGGAAAAAATGACACATGTATGTGTTTACAACCGAGACACATTCAAAAAAGATTTCAATATGTGACAAAGGACTTTTTTGCCAAAATCACTAGATTACAACAAAAAGGCGACGTGGAAGAATACACCTACGAATGGGAAGCATTAGCGACTCGAGTACCAGAATTAAAAAATGGTCAACAACTCCATACATATGTCTTTGGTCTTAAACCATACTTAAGAGACGGGTTAGAATTGCAAAACGTATCCAACCTGGATAAGGCCAAGCGCAAAGAAAAACTTATCGAGGAGAAGTTTAAAATATCAAGACAAGGGATATTTGCGACAACAAGCGACGCAACATAGATATTGTGAAGATATATGGTCACTCGGTCATCAGTGCAAAAAATCTCAGTCATATGGCTATGAAGTTTAAAAGGGTTCAAAAACATCGACCAGTTGCTTCGACAGTGACATAAAAAAGAAGAAGAATACTTGTCGTCAATGCAGAGAAGATTGGATCCCAGGCCATAAATGCAAAACCAATCACACAGTACACTGCAAATCATAAATGGGAAATAAGCACAACTATCAAGAGAGGAAGATACATTTGATTATGATGCAGACAAAAGCTCATATGAAGTATCAGTTGCGACGATTACATGTATTTAACAATCTTATAAGGAAGAAGAGTCAGAGACACTTAAGATAGATTACACCCAACAAAAGGAAAACCAAATACTCACAAAGAAATATATCTCACATCAGTTGAGAAGTCACAATAACCTAAAAGATGAATAACTCCTATTCTGAGTAACATAATCAAGGGAGTCAGAGCCAAAGAGATTACAACTTATTGGGACAATTAAGAATAAGGACAACATCATTTTAGTCGATTCTAGAAGTACCCATAATTTGATTGGTATCAACAGGGCAACATAACTTAATCTTTTTGTATTCCCTACAAAAGGACTAAAATCCTCAACCATTGCTGATCAGCATGTAAAAGAAGTGGGAAAATGTCATATGGTGTCATTGCAGATACACAAATTACACCTACATCTCAATTGTATTGCCTTACCACTCAAGGAAGTAGGCATGGTATTAGGTGTCGACTGGTTAGCATTGTTCGGGACTTACTCCGACAACCTACAAAAAATAGTACATGGAATTTAAATGTAATGGAAGTAAGTACCGAGTGTATGGATCGAGAAGTTCACCACCCAAGTAGAACGAATCACAACATAAAAATGATTCAGACCCTCGTCAATATATAGAGATCAGTCCAGATTGTATAACTCAAATCAAGCATCAACACAAATCAAGAACAAAAGATGATATCAGTAAATTCGGCTTTGAGGGAAAAGCTCCCCTTAAGGGGAAGGCAATGTTATGTAAATAAAAATAAAAAATATTTATAACATCTAAATAATAAGTTATTGATAATAATAATAGAAATGAATATTAAATATCGTAAGTAAGAGGACAAGACTTTTCAATATGTGAGTGCAAGATTTATTTAAGCAAGCCATCTTTGTAATCTATATCATCATTCTTTAACTATTGTTGAGGTTGGGCTTTCACATCATATTCAAGCACAAAAAAACAAGAAATACATACACAATAACCAACAAAGAAGATGGGCATTTAACCACTTTATTCATGATCAGTTAGTGTATTTATACATCTTGTAGATGGTTGGAGCGGTTACACCCTCTCCAACTAATCATGCATTAAGGATTAACTAATATATTTGTTTAATGACATATGCAAAGGCCTATCAACCACGTCAACATCCTAGGTCTCTGCTCCTACCAAAGTAGTCCTCACTGTGCATCGACCATACATACCGGTCTGCATAGGTAACTCAGCCGCAACAACCACTAGCTTGATAGGAAGAAATGTGTGTACAAGGTTATACCATGACTCATTACTCTTGAGCCTCCATCTTCAATATAGTAATAGGCCATCGAAGTCTCACCCTCTCACAATGGCGGTCGACTTTCCTCTTCCACAACGAGGTCTTTTGGTTTAAAGCCTCATCCTGGCTCATATGGTCGGCACTCATCTCCATTGGCTTAGGCATGCGGGGCCTTTTGGCTCTTCGACATTCCACACCATTTCTATACCTTATGGATTTTTGAGGTCACAACCCAGGAACAGGTTCAACATTTCGATATCGGGAGGATTTATTCACTTCAAGTGTCCTTTGCGTCATTGTTTAAGCTCTTTTACTGTGTGGTATAAGATTTCTGCTTGCTTGAATGTAATCATCGTCGTCTTCATTTATTGTGAGGATACAAATTTATCTAAAAGTTTCAAATGTGTATGATTGGTATATGTGTTGTTGATCATATTCAGGACCGATTGCTATACATGATACTAGTCGTGGCTAACTGCTATGGACCCAAGTGACTTGACTCATAATTACATATTTTACACAAAGTCAAAAATAAAATTATACCAACCCACATAAATCAGTCTCAACCAAGTTTTAGTGCTGACAATACTTGATGCAACTTAAAATACTCTCGACCACATCGATTGAGAGTGAATTGACCACATCAACAGAGTAGGAGTTGACTATGCTTTCTTTTGTAAAGTGTACTATCGATCATTGAAAAAAAAATGCATATTTTACTCGTCGACCAGAGTTAAAAGATGTCGACCAAACTGGAGTAGATGGATAATACATATATTTTAGATGTGGATTGTTGTCGACCATGGGAGTCAGTGTGCACCCTGATAGATTGATAATCGGTTGAGTCATTTTTTGCGTTAAAGTACAGAATCTCTAGAAGCATAATGTTGTAGATGTGTAGAACATATTTGACAATAATCCAAAATGAGGACGAACTCATTACATATGATACTATCTGAACTCTTGATTCCTCCGACAGGTCCATATTTCTTACAAATAATCCACGATTAACATACCAAAATCCATACCTAGTAGTCGAATCGAGTGGCAATACGGGTTGGTCAGTATATAGAAATATTGAGTATATGTAACACATCGACTGGTTCGGTCAACGACAACGATGGATTGTTGGCAACACTTCTGGTCTCTAATCAACTAGCATACATTTGAACTCGTCGACTCATTAAATGGGTGAATGGTGGTTGTCAGTGGTCGAATTCAACAATCCAATAGGCAACCGAGGATAGTAGGGGTCGACTGTGGAAGTTTACTCAGGAACTCTTTAGTGTTTATTGAAAATCTAGAGACTCCTCAAGCATAATTTGATGACTCCCTACTTTCTACAATATTCTTTATGACGATTAACAAGCATTTATACATCTTCATGAATATCAACACGCATGTGATCTTCATTATTTTCTTGCAGACTATTTTGCAAGATCATCCTCATGTTCTCTTCTTGGTTCGAACCATCCCCCAAGCACTGCTACTGTACCGCATGGACGATGGAAACGATGGCAACACTTCTTTTTTGACTGCATGGTAGAAAGAGAGTATAGTGTATCAACACTTATTTTTCGATAGCAATATATTTCTTAGATTCACGAGCACATGAGCCACCCTCACTCGTTGTTGTTGTCACCCAGTTGAGTGAAGGAGGCAACAACGCCAGAGGTTGGGCTTTCACATCGTATTCAAGCATAAACAAACAAGAAATACATACACAATAACCAACAAAGAAGATAGGCAAACGTTTAATCACTTTATTCATGATTAATTAGTGTATTTATACATCTTATAGATGGATGGAGCAGTTACACCTGATGCATTAAGGATTAACTAATATATTTATTTAATGACATATGCAAAGGCCTATCGACCACCTCAACAACTATTCATTATTCATATTTACAAGAAGTAAGTGTCTCTTCTTCAACATTGAATTTAGTTGTTTCATCCAAGGGCTAAAAAATGATGCTAAGGATTTCCAAGGTTAATAACTTTTGTCTTGGTTATCCACTAATTGGGCATAAATATAGCAGGAATTTGTGTCTCGAAGATTTCATTGCAGTGATCGGTAAGATCCTTCTGATCGGACATTATTTCAACACTTTTTTGGGGTCAAATTCCTTCATATAAAGCCTCAAATTGGGTTTTTTGTGTTTTTTCGGGTTTTTTAAATTTGTAATTATCACCTATACCTTAGTTTAAGAACCTAATAAGAAAAGCTAGTTGACAACTAATGTCTATCTAGTTAGCTTTTGGTTAGTGGTCAGTTTTGGATTCATGCAAAAATTCTTCTAAATTAGCAATTTCATAAATCTCAAACAGTAGTTATAAGGAGTTGAACTTTCATTGTAATAGTTAGGATGGAGAAAGAATAAAATATAGTTATTTTCTATTCTCATTTGCTTGCATAGTTTTTAGATCTCGTGAATGAATCAAACTGTATTTTCTACATCATCATTTTTTTTAGCCCTTGGAAATCCTTGCATCACAAGGTTGAGTGGAAAATATGGTTAGGTTCGTTGGTGGCAGAATGACATTTCCATCACAACCTCCTTTCTTAGAGGCGACAACCATCCAATCACAATTACTATGAAGAAAGGGACAAAATTGTCAAAGTGGTGGAACAAGTTGGAAGAAATTTGGATATCATGTTTTCTCTATATTACAAACATTATGCACATTTCCATCACAACATCCATTCTTAGATGTTGTGGCCATCAAATCATTATTGCTAAAAATAAAGGGACAAAGTTGCATCATGTTACATCCTAAACCTATAATCAAAGTAGTGAAAGCATAAAATATAAGTGCATTAACCCAACATAACTCAAGAAGGTTTCCCATTGTCACTAGAACAACTCTTCCTCTCACTTTAGCTTAGTTCTCTTATGGAACAAGGGGATATTCTTTAATTAGGATTATTAAATATACGACAAGAAGGCTCGAGGAGACATGAATAGTTAAATTTAGAAAAACATAAGTTATATGATAATAAAACAAGTCAGGAAGAACCATTGCACTTCTAATTGAACCTTCAAGAAGATATTATGTAATATCCCTCATCCCTTCCCCTAATGTTGGAATTGACTATATGTTATGAAAATATGTGTATGTAATAGTTCATAGCAAGGATCTCAAGGCCAAGGCCCTATTAGTGAACATTGTAGCACTAAACATCATTGTGATTTTGTGATGGATCCATGCATTAGATAAAAGCATGGTGATGTTGTGTGTATGGTGTAAAATGGAATGATGAACTAATAAAAATAGATCTAGGGTGTTGAATGTGCAATGCAACTGAAAAGAGGGTCAACAATATCCACTAGTGAGGGAAGTTGAAGGCTTGTGAATTCTTGAGAATCCTCATTGTGACTGGGTGTCATCATGGTACCTTTGGGTGCAGAAAATAGGCGAGTTGAGAATGCTCACTTATTATCCCAAAGACATATGTATATGTCTATATTATAATAACTATTAATCCAATGGGAATCCATTAAGACTTGTAGTTAAAGTTTAGAAGAACCGATATTCCATTTTGGAGAGATGGTAGTGCATACAAAGGAAAAACCTAATAGTTAGGGGGCATGTAACTTTCTCAGAGGTTATGAACAACACACATCCACACATTTATTACTGTTAAGGAAAGACTCAAAAACTAGATCTCAAGCATACCACAAAATGATTGGTATCTATGAGAAATAATGGATCTGATAATGCCATGATTCTCCACAGAGAGGAGAGAGAATTTTGCGAATGATTCAACCCAAAACTCGATTTGTATCTTGTATGCTATATATTAGAAGGAGAGAGGATCTCCATAGAAATGTACGATTCCATTTATGAACATTTTAATTATTGTTGTATTCACGATCTGTTGATGGTAGAGCAACCTCTAAGATAGAGGACCAAGTCATGAAACATTATTTGCAAATTATTTATTTATTGTTAATGTAGGGATTTTCGAGGGCTAAAAATTGATAATGTAGCCTACAGAATTTGATTAACTCATGAGATCTAAAAACCATGCAAACACATAAGAATGGAAAATTAATTATATTTTATTCCTTCTCCATCCTAACTATTGTAATGAAAGTTCAACCCCTTATAATTACAATCTAAGTTTTTCAAGAATTGCTAATTTTAGAAAATTCTCGCATGACTCTAAGACTGAGGTAGCAAATCAAAGTTTAGGAAACCTGTTATGGAGCATTGTCATAGAGAATTGCAAGCAGTTGGATTTGGATTGACCTCAAGCAAAATTTGCCTATAATAGTTTAGTGAATATATCTACAGTTAAATATCCATTTCAAGTTTTTTAAGGTAGAATTCCTATGCTTGTCCTAGATTTGTTGCAGATACTGATTAGGGATAGAATCAGTGATGATGGGGAAGCATTTGCATAACACATTATGCAGTTGCAACCACAAGTGAGACAAAAATGTTGTTTGTACAACGTCATGAGTCATTCTTTGAGACTTGTGTTGTATCAAGTTAGGGACTTGTATGGTATCAATTCAGGACATTATGTTGTATCAAGTCCTATCTATGTCCTCATGTGTTGTATCAAGTCCTCTATATCTCCTCATGTATCGAGGTGGGATGCTTGTATTTTGATCTTGTGTTGTATCAAGATTGGAATCTTGTGTTGTATCAAGATAGGAGTCTTGTGTTGTATCAAGACTGGTCTTGTGTTGTATCAATACTTTGGACTTGTGTTGTATCAAGTCTAGACTTGTGTTGGATAAAGTCAATGATTCTCATAGACGATACCCTATGAGAATGGATCTCCAATTATGGATATGGACTTGTGTTGTATCAAGTCATGTGGTTATATTATTCATGGTCATTGAGTGCTATAAGTCTCCATTAGGGTTTAGTTACAACTAGAGTGAATTACTTTACCATAAGACTATATGGCCCAAGGTAATATATATGATCATCAGTATGTATGGAATAATTCTTCTAATTATGATATGATAAGATGGATAAACAATACACATATGGACCATACATTACTTATTAATGATAATGAGATAAAAACATAGAGAAAGAGAAATTCAAATTACCCATGAAAATGTCTAAGTGAACTCAAGTTATAAAGCTCCAGTTAAATATGAATGCCTCAATCAATGCCTCAATCAAAGCATCACTTGAACTATTAATTAATATAATCAATTAAGTAAAGAATAGCTTAATGTTCATCAATCAACATGCGTCAATTAACTAAAGAAATCCATGAAAAAGTTAATAATAGAAACTGTGCATGGATGGCATTAAGAGTGAAGCACTGATGACACTTAAGTTAGCCTGCTAGCTAAGTGATCAACAATTAGTTAAAGATTGAGTTCAGTTCACATTCAATTAACATTCAGTTCAAGTCAGTTAACATTTAGTTCAAGTAAAGTTAACATTTGGTTAGAGTAAGTTAACATTTAGTTCAAGTCAGTTAACATTCAGTTCAAGTAAGTTAAGATTAAGTTTAAGTAAGTTAACATTCAGTTCAAGTTAGTTCACTTTTAGTTCAATACAGTGAACATTCAATTAAAGCTAATTGAGGAAAGGAAGGGCGCTAATGTTTGCATGGAGGGATTTCTACTTAGCTCCTCCTTGTGAATGCACTATGTGTTGCTCTTAGTATGTTTACTGAGCCTCCTATGCGCTACCTTCTGCATGCCAATGTTTTTGGCTTGCTATTAATATGCTAGGCATATGGCAAGTTCAATATAGTTGCATATAGTTATTTTTGCAAGGTTGCATTGGATCTCTCTTCTCTACTGCTGAGGTGATAGCTCTTATTGGGAAATCTGCTTATGTGTTGTAAACCATTCTCTGCAAACATATCTATCATACTCAAAGAATTGTTGGGTTTTTCATCCTCTATGTTTGGGAGTTTTCCCAAGGTATATCTTGGCTCTTATGGTTGATCAATTTATGTGGTTGATTTATTTATGAGATTCATATTTGGCTGATATAAAGATTCATATGTGGCTAATAGAAAGATTCATACGTGGCTAATTTATGAAATTCATAAGTGCTGAAATTTTTTGATAAAAGTTTTAAAGTTCAAGAATCTCCGATTTTGCTCAAACATCAACAAAAAGTCGCAAGCTAGTAACGAGTAGACCAAAATTATAAAGATGCTCACCAATGACATCAAGTGATTCAGTGATAGTTTATTTATGGATAGAGAAATTTCCTAAAGGAACCTACCATAAATTAAAGTATAAGAAGATTGTTCCTTGCAAGATTCTTTAGAAAATTAAAGACAATGCTTATAAGGCCGATTTACTAGTTGATCTCGATATTTACCTTGTGTTTAAAATTTATGATTTATATGTCTTCCATGGGGATGATCTAGGTGATGACAGTGAGGTATAGGTGGATTGGAAACATGCCATTCAGAGCAAGAAAAAGGAAAAAATTGCACATATTTTAGATAAGGAGACCCTTCATACTCAACAAGGCCAATACAACCGATATCTGGTCCAATGGGAAGGCTTCACACCAGTAGAGAGTACATGGATTACAGAGGGGGACTTGCTAAATGTAGATCCTATTAAGTAGCAACAATTTGAAGACAGTAAATTGCAGCAGTTGCATCCTTTCAACCAAAGGATAAGGATGCAAGGACTTCAAAGAGTCATAACGTTTTAATTAATTATCCACCTGGGATGAAATTCAACAAGAAGTTGTGTGTTTAAGAGTTCACTGCAATGGCTGATAAAATCCTTCTGTTCAGACCTTATTGACACTTTTTTGGGGCCAAATTAGGGGTTTAGTGTTTTTTTTTTCGGGATTTTTTAATTTGTAATTTGTAAAGCAAGTTGACAACTAGTCTCGCTCTAGTTAGGTCTTAGTTAATGGTCATTTTAGAGTCATGCGAGAATTTTCTAAAATTAACAATTTTCAAAAATATCATATAGTAGTTATATGGGGTTGAACTTTCATTGTAATAGTTAGGATGGAGAAGGAATACAATATAGTTATTTTCCATTATCATGTATTTGCATGGTTTATTAATCTTGTGAATGAATAAAAGTTTATTGGCTGCATCATCATTTTTTTTTCTAGCCCTCATAAATCACTCCGTCACAAGGTTGAATGGAAAATATGGTTAGGTTTGTTGGTAGGAGAATGGAATTTCCATCACAACCTCCTTTCTTAGAGGCTATGGCCATCCAATTACAATTGATATAAAGAAATTGAAAAAAATGTCAAAGTTGTGGAACAAGTTGGAAGAAACTTGGATATCATGTTTTCCCTATATTGTCAACTTTTTGCACCGAATTGACATAATTGTATTAATTTCATTTAGAAAAATTGGAAGCTCAATTTAAGGTTAGTGGAAAATATGGTTAGGATTGTTGTTGGGAGGATGCCATTTCCATTACAACATCCATTCGTAGAGGCCATGGCCATCAAATCATTATTGTTAGAAAGAAAAAGGTCAAAGTTTTTAAAGCATCATGTTACCTCCTAAACCTCCAATCAAAGTGGTAAAACAATAAAACACAAGTGCAATCCCAGGGTAACTTGAGAAGGCTACCCATTGTGTAGCGTCCCTTCCCCTCCGACCGGCGAAGAGGATGCTACCATGGCATTAACCATCCGGGCAACCAGCCCCATGAACATGTGCATTCATAAAATGCTAAAACAAAATGCTTTGAACTAGAACATGCATACATGATTATTTATCATACAGCGGAAGCAAACATATGTTCATACAAGCATTCAACATGTTCATCATATTCATTAAACAATAAATATAAATACAGAGACGAAATGGTTAAGATTACTTATCTCATAAAGAACTCGTCTCGCAACTAGCTACGTCGCTGCAACATTCCACCCAACCATAGGCTAGCATGATCCTAAATCTCTCAGCAATGCTGCCACCCCTGAGCTGGGCATGATTCCCCAAGGAATAAGGAAGAAGTAGGCTTACCCATAGCCAAGGATACACAAAACACAGCTAAGCCAACACAGTTGGGTTTATCAGGCCATCAACAAGACAGCCAAGCCAACATGGTCAGGTTTATCAGGCCATCAAGGAGTTGGGAAAGGCTAAATGCTAAGCTGGTGAGCCCATTACATAGCTAGGTACACCTACACTAGAACTAGCCTGACTTCTAAGACACCCACACACACCCAACACAAGGAATCAGTCCCTTCTCTGCTACACAGTCCCTCAAGCCCTGACTTCCCTTCCAGTGCTATTCAGGGGTTGTGGAGAAGAAAGCCAACCCTCTAGCTCTGTCTGTGTGGTTTCCAAACACACCAGGTTTATCAAGAAAACCAAGCCCCCATCCCTGCTCCCAACACATTCTGAAGACCAACCACTGCATACACGCAGTCACACAAGCGATTCACAACTTGGGCAAGGAAAACAACTCTTGAGTCATTCTTGGCCCTATCGTGGCCAAAATGACTCCAAAACAACCTACAACAGTCCCAAAATATAAAATAGACACAACTAGCAACGTGGGGAAACAACAGTCCGTTCTCAACAATGAAGACACCGGGAAGAACACAGTCCCTGAGCGTAAAAATGGCTCTCCATAGGAAAAATCATGGGTGATAGTGACTGAACAGCCCCCAGCTTGCTGTGTGAGTAACAACAACGCAGAACCCAGTGCGTGAGAGAAGATTTACCACAGATCCCAAATACGAATGGAAACACACCAGATTCCTCTCTGTGGAAAATGTGAATGACAATGAAAAACTGCTCCTTCTCCTGGCTGCGTGAGACCAAAATAGGAAAGAATCCTGTGCGGGAGAATGAACAGAACTACTGTCCCTACATGAGGATGAACCGACAATGGAGAGAAATGGCCTCATGGAGAGAGTGGAGAGTGCGAAAGTGCGGGAGTGTTCACAGCACCGTCGTGGAGAGAATGGAGAGTTCCCATGGAGTGATGGCAGTGGTGGTTTTCTTGCCAACGTGAGGGTCAACCTGCTGGTGGAGTGTGTGTGTGGGCAAGGACTGACAGTCTTGCCACGCTCCACTCCCCAGCCATAACTGCCCCAACTAACAGCAGAATTTTTAATGGTGGTAGCTGGATAAGACAAGGGAAGGTGAGCAAGTCAAACGGGTTTAACAGCTGACACATGGCTTTTCCCCATAGGTTCAAAGTTTAATAATCCCCCCCTTATCATTGTGAGAATCATGCCCCTTCTCAATTTAGTTGCCGCGAACATAGCTGGTTGGTTTATTTAATTAAAGATGCATATTTACATGATGACAAAGCTTAATATATGCCATATACCATGATAGACCATCGGTAACAATTCCGTTCGTCGAAACATAACACAACTAAATCGATGGTGGGGCTTTTGCCTTTAGCTCCACACCACGATTCATTACAATATATACATCATGTACATTTAATGCAACAGGGTCAAAATTGGGGTGTTACATTCCCCTCCCCCTTCAACAGCACTATCCTCAGTGCTTTACAAAATTTGAACAAAATGCTACATTGGTATCGCCTCACGTGAACCTCTCACATAGCACGTGCGATCGTGGGATATTAAAAAATACCCTTAATTTCGAGAGATATTGACCCAAAGTCTTTTTGTTGAAACCCCCTCCCAATACTTAAAACCTCCTCCCCACCTCTTTTTATACCTCAATCCTTATAAACCACCCTACCCACCCCCACCTTAAACCCCTCATCCCCCCAATACCTGAAATATATTGGTTCGATTTTTGATAATTTTAAAACCCACAATATGAACTAACGTGATAGGATATTGGTCAGCAAGTGAAGCCCCCGTGTACCACCTCAGTGTTCTGCAGAGTTGAACAAAAATGGATGCGCCAATCGCATGGCATCCTCCAGCTCCCATGTAGCCTCTTCAGGTCCGTAGTGCTCCCATTGCACCTTTACCTGACCTATGGCCCGACTCCAGAGCATTGTGACCTTCTTGTCAAGGATGCGCATTGGCTCGGTTCGGAACTCTTCCTCGGGTTCCACCTGAATCACATCCCAATTTATCACATGGTTAGGATCATGTACATATTTCTTAAGCAAAGAAACATGAAAAACATTATGAGCTCTAGTACTAGCAGGCAATGCAAGTCTATATGCAACTGGACCTATTCTTTCAAGCACTTCAAACAGCCCACAATATCTCGGTGACAGCTTGGCACAACTTCCAAGATTCAAGGAACTCTTCTTTTCCCTCACTCTGAGGTAAACATGATCCCCAACACTGAATTCCCTGTTCACCCTATGCTTATTTGCATAGTTTTTCTGCCTGTCCTGTGTTGCTTTCAGATTATGCCTGATCTTTACGACCTCTTGCTCCATTTCCTTGAGCAATTCTGGCCCAAGCATAACCCTGTTCACTGGGTTATCCCAAGTCACTGGTGTCCTACACCTTCTTCCATACAAAGCTTCATACGGACTCATCCCCAAGGATGCCTGTTGTCCATTGTTATAAGCAAACTCTACCAAGTATAAGTAATCTTCCCACCTGGTTGGTTTGTCCATCACGTACATGCGAAGCATGTCTTCAAGCACCTGATTAACTCTCTCTGTTTGCCCATCTGTCTGAGGATGGTATGCAGTGCTGAAGTTTAGCTTTGTACCCAAATCTACAAACAACCCCTTCCAAAAGTTGGAAGTGAACTTGACATCACGGTCAGAGACTATTTCCTTCGGCAATCCATGCAATTTGAAAATCTCCTTAATGAATATCTTTGCAATGTCATTAGTCTTATGCGTAGACTTAACCGGTATAAAATGTGTTGCCTTTGTCAACTTGTCTACCACAACCATGATGGAATCATGTTGTCTCCAAGTCATCGACAATCCTGTAATAAAATCCATGGAAATAATTTCCCATTTCCATTCTAGAACTGGCAAAGGTTGCAACAAACCTGCTGGGTGTTGATGCTCAACCTTTACCTGTTGACATTTCATGCACCTTGAAATGTATTCAGCCATGTCCTTTTTCATTCCTGGCCAAAAGTACTGGTTTCTAGCTGTAGCAATTGTCTTCTGATATCCTGGGTGACCAGAATACAGAGTTTGATGGATTTCATCCATAACAACTCTCCTCAAGTCTGCTACATTTGGAATATAAATTCTTCCTTTATAAGTAAGAAGTCCATCTTCTTCAAATTTATATCCCTCATACCTCTTCTCAAGACTTTGCTGTTGCAATTTGTCTTTCACCTGCTCATACAATTCATCTCCGGTAGTATGATCAACAATCTGCTGCCTCAAATCTGGTTGGCAAATACTAAGATATGCCACACGCATTTCCCGCGCCTTCCTACTGAGTGCATCGGCTACCTTATTCTCTTTCCCTTTTATGTGCTTGATTTCAAAATCAAATTCACATAAAAACTCCAGCCATCTCGCTTGCCTAGCATTCAGAGTAGGCTGATCAAACAAATACTTCAGACCACAATGGTCTGTCCTTAGTTTGAATCTTCTACCCATCAAGTAATGCCTCCACATCTTGAGAGCATGTACTATGGCTGCAAGCTCTAGATCATGAGTGGCATAGTTCTTCTCTTGCTCCTTCAACTTTCTTGACTCATAACATATCACATGGTTGTTCTGCATAAGGAATCCTCTAAGCCCTTGTCCGCATGCATCGGTACACACCACACAATCTTTCTCTGGATCTACAACTTTCAATACAGGTGCACTGGTGAGAAGATTCTTCAACCACTGGAAACTTTCTTCACACCTCGATGTCCATCCGAACTTCATCCTCTTCTTTTGCAAAGAAGTGATGGCATGTGCAACTTTGGAGAATCCCTCAATGAACCTCCGATAGTATCCTGCAAGTCCCATAAAAGATCTTACATCTATCACATTTCTTGGAGTAGGCCAATTCATAATGGCTTTAATCTTTTCAGGGTCCACAGATATACCCTCCTTTGAGATAATGTGACCCAAATACTGAATTCTATCTCTATAGAAGTCACACTTGCTTAGTTTTGCATATAGCTGATGCTCCCTGAGCAATTGCAATGTCAATCTCAAATGCTCTTCATGCTCTTTCTCATTCTTAGAATAAACAAGAATGTCATCAAGGAAAACAAGAACAAACTTGTCCAAATATCTGCTGAAGACACTATTCATAAGGCACATAAACGTAGCTGGTGCATTTGTGAGACCAAATGGTACCACTACAAACTCATAATGTCCATACCTTGTCTTGAAGGCTGTCTTATAAATGTCTTCATCCTTGATTCTCACCTGATGGTAACCAGACCTCAAGTCAATCTTGGAAAATACCCTTGCTCCTCTCATTTGATCAAAGGGGTCATCAATCCTAGGCAAAGGGTATTTATTCTTCATAGTACCCTTGTTCAACTGTTTGTAATTAATACACAACCTGAGTGTACCATCTTTCTTCCTTACAAATAGAACTGGTGCTCCCCAAGGAGACACACTCGGTCGGATATACTTCTTTTCCAACAACTCTTGCAGTTGCATCTTCAATTCTAGCATCTTCGGTGTACTCATCCTGTAGGGTGTCTTGGACACTGGTGCTGCTCCGGGAACAAGTTCAATTGTGAAATCAATGTCCCGCTTTGGAGGAAGCCCTGGAATCTCATCAGGAAACACATCCTTGAATTCCTGTAACACTTGATAGTCCTCCAACCTCAGAGTTTCATATTCTGATGCCTCCAAAATATGGGCTGCATACAACTGGCAACCTTTCCTATAGAACTTCTTCAATTGCATTGCTGAAACCTGCCGTACTGAAATCACCTTTGGAATACCTTTCACAACTACTAGGTTCCCTTCTTCATTCACGCATTTGAAAGTCTTATTGTAACAGTCAAGCTTCACTTTGTGAGCTTCTAACCAATCCATTCCAATGAGAACATCATAGGAACCAAGTGGTAGAACATTTAGATCTACAAAAGTGACCAATCCATTCATGACCAATGGACATTTCTCTACCACTTCACTGACCTTTCTCTCACTACAACAAAAACTGGATTTAGCGTCTCTTTTTGCATACTTTTTTGCATCCTTTTTTGCATCTAGACCATCTTTTAGTGTATTTTTCTTCATTTTTTGGACAAAATGGCACAATTTCACGGGTTGGTGCTATTTTAGGTGTTTTTTGCGTCCTTTTTCTAAATCTGGCGCAAATTGTGGCGTAATTTGCACCAGGTTTTGCACCTGGTTATGCGCCAGGTTTTGCATCAGGTTTTGCGACAGGTTTTGAGCCTAGTTTTGCACCTAATTTTGCACCTAGTTTGTACATCTACTCTTGTTGCGCCCCCTTTTACGTCCATGTTTGCTTCAATTTTTACGCCCTTGTTTTCATCCACTTTTGCATCCTTTTTTACATCCACTTTTGCATCCATTTCTGCTTCTTTTTTTGCATCCCTTTGTGCACCAAGTTTTGCATCAAATTTTACATCCTATTTTGAGTCTAGTTTTGCATCTCATTTTGTTTCAGCCATTTTTGCATCCACTTTTGCATCCATTTTTTCGTCCAC
>LPNX010443370.1:560303-651808 GCA_001517045.1 Pseudotsuga menziesii
GACAGAAAAATGGATGTCACACTAAACGCAAAATTGGATGCAAAAAGAGACTCAACACTAGACACAATTAATGACTCAAAACTAGATGTAATAATAGGTCCAAAACTAGACGCAACAATAGATGAAAAAGTGGATTCCTAACTAGATGTAAAATTGGACATTAAATTGACCACAAAATATGGTGTATCGATGGACATAAAACTAGGCGTAACACCAGGTGCAAAACTGGAAGCAACATTTGGCGCAAACAAAAACTTAAAATGAGACACAATTTTAGATGCAAGACGGGACAAAACATTGGATGTAAAACTAGACGTAATATTGCATGCAAGATGGGATGCAACATTGGACACACAACTATATGCAATATTAGATACAAACATGGGCACAAAACTAGGCACAACACTAGGCGCAACACTAGGTGTAAAATTGGGTTCAAACATAGATGCTGGAAAAGACATCAATCGGGATGCAACACTAGGTGAAAACCTAGATGCAAAATATTATGTAAAACGAGATGAAACATTTGGCACAAACATGGATACAAAAAAAGACGTAAAACAAGATACAAAATTAGATGCAAATTGGGATGCAACATTATAAGTAAATTTGGATGCAAAACTAGACGCAATATTGGGCCTAAAATTGGATGCAAACCTGGATGCAGAATTGGACACATAATTTTATGTAAAACATGGTGCAAAATTGGGTGCAAGACTCGATGAAAAACTAGGAGCAAAATAAGACGCAACATTGGATGCAAAAATGAGCGTGAAACTGGGTGCAAACAAGGATGTAACAAAGGACGCAAAAAAAGATGCAATAGAAGTTGAAAAATTGGGCGCAAATAAAGGCGTAACATTAGATGCAAAAAATTGGGCGCAAAAATGGACACAAAAATGGATGTTAAAAAGGACGGAAAAAAAGATGCAATAGATGGCATTTTACGAAAATGTACAATAGCATCTGGTTTAGCGCCGGATTGTTCACCACAATTAGGAAAAAATTACACTAAAATCCGGCGCTAAATCCAGTTTTTGTTGTAGTGTCTTAGTCCCAGTGGCTAGCTGAACTAACCAAGATTTTCTATGCTTTACCTTCTTAAAAGCACAAATCTCCACTACTCTAGGAGTAATGTAACTGTGCGTAGAACCAGGGTCAATCAAAATAGAAACAGATTGCTCAGCAATCTTACCTGTAACTTCAACCACAACTGACTGGTGATCTACTTGGCGGTCCTCTAGTGCTGCATAAATCCTAGGTACTGCCCTTGCTACTTGACCCACTGTTTTTGCTTCTTGAATGTTGTAAGCTGGTCTTGCACTCTCATTCTCGAGTGGACAATTTCTGCGCATGTGGGGTCCTCCACATCTCCAACATTGAAGTGGTCCTCTATTCTGTTGTGGATCCTTAGGCTTTTCTCCTATCACTCCAACTGGCTTACTCGCAGCTTGGGATGGCTGCTTCTGTTGACTCCCAAAGTTAGAAGGTTTGAAACCTTTCTTTCTTTGGTCAAACTTCTCATTCTTCTTGTCCTTCCATGCCTTATGGTAATCCGGTTTACCTTTGCTTTGCTCATAGCAATACTTAGCCTTCCTTATTGCTTCTTCAAGAGTTCTAGGTTCTTAAAACTCAATTCTATCTTTGTAAGATTGAGGCAATCCACTCAGAAAATGCTGGACCTTCACTTTTTCATCTCTGATGTACCGAACATACCTCAATAGCTCCAAAAACTTATTTGCATATTCTTCCATGGTATGCTGTCCCAATCTCAGCTCATGGAACTCAATCTTGTCATCATAATACATGTTAGAGAGGTATTTATGCTTGAAA
Organism: Pseudotsuga menziesii; assembly: GCA_001517045.1. Taxonomy (NCBI): domain Eukaryota; kingdom Viridiplantae; phylum Streptophyta; class Pinopsida; order Pinales; family Pinaceae; genus Pseudotsuga; species Pseudotsuga menziesii. Next base: position 562,137 of record LPNX010443370.1, read on the forward strand.
TACTTCTTGAATTGTTTCCACTTAAGTTTCTTTTCGCTGATCCTCTTTACTTGCTTGAAGTTTTCCCACCAAATGGATGTCCTTCCATTCAGATTGAATATGGCAACTCTTGCCTTCATGTTTCCTGAATAATCATGCACTTGAAAGTACTTCTTTATCCCAAGAATCCAAGCTTCATCCTCTTGTCCAGTCTTTACCTCACCATCAAATGTAGGAGATTTAGCTTTCTTACATTCATCTCGAGAGCGATCCCTATGGTGTCTCTTTCTTTTTCTTTTATGAGGAGAAGAACTTGAATCCCCGCTGGATTCTTCAGAGTCAGATGATCCACTAGAAGTCCTTCTCCTTCTCCTAGTACTGCTCTTACTGCCTTCTGGTTTTGCTGTACCTCGTCTAGAGTCTATCTTTCTTTGCAAGTCTGTTAAACTCTGCAACATTGCAGCATTCAGCTGGTGCTGCTCTTCCTGGGATTTGATCAAGCTTCTAATGGCGGCTGCAACATCTGACGGTGTCTCTTGGAATCTGCTTCCATTAGACTCTATGTCATCATTTTCGTTACGAACATTTTCTCCCATGGCATCTCGCGCACGCTCATAAGAATCTCGAGCATAATATCCATCATGGGTTCTCATAACTGAACCACAACTTACTTACCAAACTGCACTACCTGGAATATTGCTCTTGAAGGTGATTATGATTCTGCAAACGTGTTAGTAACACAACTGTCAGATGCATAACATTGATATAAATCAGAATTACTTACCTTCTCCACGAATAATCATAAAATAACAAATTTGCCCAAACACAAGATTTTCTTCATCAAGGAACGTCTGTCTCCTTTTCAGCCCTGAAAATCCACTGAAAATCCACTGAAAATCCCGCTGAAAAACAGCCGGAATTTGCTAAGAAATCCCACTAAAAAACTCAAAATTTCATTGTACAGGATCGGGTCTCATTCCAATTATCAATCCGACATCTCGGCGGTAAAAAAAACTAGCTTCTTCCAATGTATCGACGATCGGGTGCACTGTTCATCGGGAGGATAGTCCACTAAATAGCCGCAACAACGGATACTGATCCCACTGCGGGTTCCGCGGACCATAAACTCATCGACTGTCGAAAGCTCTATCCACTATCGGTGGTCGAAGCCTCTAACCTTCAGAAGGATAGTCCATTAAATAGCCGCAATGGCAGACGTTCAATCCACTAACTTCATCCGACGTAGCTCATCGGCAACTGAATTAACTAGGTGTCGGTAATGTGTTCAACTGACCATCGCCGATGGCCGACGATTCCAGGACTTAGAGAAATTTTTGAAATTTTCCCTTTAGTCTTCCTTTTTTGCTGCTTGATTGGTTCAATTCTCTTCTTTTCGTCGGTGAAATAGTTCCATCAGCAGCCGCAACGGAGGCCCATCATCTTCGATCTTCTTCCGATCGGCAGCCCAATCTGCTAAGGCATAACCTAATCGGTATCGATAGTCTCTTCTTGTCGGAAGGCTAGTGCTCTAGGCTTCCGAAACGGCGGGTGCACGAACCACTTTCTGCTTCTGATAGCCGACGTTTTCGTTACTTAGAAAAATTTTGAACTTTCTTTACTGTGTCGGTGGTCGGAGGCCCTACCCATCAGGAGCATAGTGGTCTAGCCATCCGCAACGACGGTGCTCAATCGGCTAAGTATCGACGATCCATTTGTCTAGGTGTTCTGATGTGCCGACGGCCAAAACACTTAGAAAATTTTCTAAATTTCCCTCTCCTCTGTCTTCTGCCACATCGGCCGTCGGGTGGCCTTCCTACTAAGTGCTCCACTACATTGAAATAACTTGTCACTAAGTCTTTCGATGGGCCGATGGTTCCAACACTTAGAAAAAATTTTCAACAAAATTTTCAACAAATTTTCTATCATCAATTTCTGATCTCTGCTAGGCAAAAGGCAATCCTGCCTCTGTCACTGCATCCTCGCGGTCCATTCAAGCCCATGCCGCAACATGAGCTCTGATACCACACTGTAGCATCCCTGCCCCTCCGACCGACGAAGAGGACGCTACCATGGCATTAACCATCCGGGCAACCAGCCCCATGAACATGTGCATTCATAAAATGCTGAAACAAAATGCTTTGAACTAGAACATGCATACATGATTATTTATCATACAGCGGAAGCAAACATACGTTCATACAAGCATTCAACATGTTCATCATATTCATTAAACAATAAATATAAATACAGAGACAAAATGGTTAAGATTACTTATCTCATAAAGAACTCGTCCCGCAACTAGCTACATCGCTGCAATGTTCCACACAACCATAGGCTAGGATGCTCCTAAATCTCTCAGCAATGCTGCCACCCCCGAGCTGGGCATGATTCCCCAAGGACTAAGGAAGAAGCAGGCTTACACATAGCCAAGGATACACAAAACACAACCAAGCCAACACAGTTGGGTTTATCATGCCATCAACAAGACAACCAAACCAACATGGTTAGGTTTATCAGGCCATCAAGGAGCTGGGAAAGGCTAAATGCTAAGCTGGTGAGCCCATTACATAGCTAGGGACACCTACACCAGAACTAGCCTGACTTTTAAGACACCCACACACACCCAACACAAGGAATCAGTCCCTTCTCTGCTACACAGTCCCTCAGGCCCTGACTTCCCTTCCAGTGCTATTCAGGGGTTGTGGAGAAGAAAGCCAGCCCTCTAGCTCTGTTTGTGTGGTTTCCAAACACACCAGGTTTATCAAGCAAACCAAGCCCCCATCCCTGCTCCCAACACATTCTGAAGACCAACCACTGCATACACGTAGTCACACAAGCGATTCACAGCTTGGGCAAGGAAAACAACTCCTGAGTCGTTCTTGGCCTTATCGTGGCAAAACGACTCCAAAACAACCTACAGAAGTCCCAAAATATAAAATAGACATAACCAGCAACGTGGGGAAACAACAGTCCATTCTCAACAATGAAGACACCGGGAAGAACACAGTCCCTGAGCGTAAAAATGGCTCTCCCCAGATCCCAAATACGAATGGAAACACACCAGATTCCTCTCTGTGGAAAATGTGAATGACAATGAAAAACGATTCCTTCTCCTGTCTGTGTGAGACCGAAACAAGAAAGAATCCTGTGTGGGAGAATGAACATAACTACTGTCCCTGCGTGAGGATGAACCGACAATGGAGAGAAATGGCCTCGTGGAGAGAGTGGAGAGTGGGAAAGTGCGGGAGTGTTCACAGTACCATTATGGAGAGAATGGAGAGTTCCCATGGAGTGATGGCAGTGGTGGTTTTCTTGCCAACGTGAGGGTCAACTTGCTGGTGGAGTGTGCATGTGGGCAAGGACTGATAGTCCTGCCACACTCCACTCCCCAGCCATAATTGCCCCAACTAATAGCAGAATTTTTAATGGTGGTAGCTGGATAAGACAAGGGAAGGTGAGCAAGTCAAAAGGGTTTAATAGCTAACACATGGATTTTCCCCATAGGTTCAAAGTTTAATAATCCCCCCCCCCTTTATCCTTGTGAGAATCATGTCCCTTCTCAATTTAGTTTCCGCGAACATAGCTGGTTGGGTTATTTAATTAAAGATGCATATTTACATGATGACAAAGCTTAATATATGTCGTATACCACGATAGACCATTGACAACGATTCCGTTCGCCGAAACATAACACAACTAAATCGATGGTGGGGCTTTTGGCTTTAGCTCCACACCAAGATTCATTACAATATATACATCATGTACATTTAATGCAACGAGGTCAAAACCGGGATGTTACACATTGTCACCACACCCTTTTCCTCTCACTTTAGCTTAGTTTCCTTATGGAACCAGGGGAGCTTTTCTAATCATGATTATTAAAGATATGACAAGAATGCTCAAGGTGACATGAAGAATTAATCTTATCAAAACATAAGTTATATAATAGTAAAGTAAGTGAATAAGGACTAAGACTAGTGCCCATCCAATATAGGGAAAATGGAGTTAAGAAGTCTTACTAAGAGAGCAGTTTTATGAATGCTATAGACAAATAGAGTTACTAGTAGCATGTTACAACCATCCCTAATTTGTTGTTAAATAATGCAGAAATAACCTAGGAGGACCTTAAAGGTGTGTCTCTCAAACCATGTTACGAGGGTGTGTCCTATACTGAAGTGTTAATCCAACATTAGCTCTTAACAAGATGGTAGATGCAATCCAATACATTTAGAAATAAAACAACAAAACAGGAATACACGGGAAAAACCTTCACATTAATCCCTTCCAATGTGGTAAATGTACCCATCCCTCTTGGCTTCTGAAACAGGTTCTTGGCAAGTAATTTCTAGCATCCAACAAATACAATTATAAATAATAAAAAAAAATAAAAAATTGCACATGTGATAAGGAAGAACCCTTGCACTTCTCCTTCAATCTTCAAGAAGATATTTTTTAATATCTCTCATTCTTTACCGCTAATATATGTGACATATATGTGTATGTACTAGTTTTTAGCAAGGAGCTCAAGGCCAAGGCCCCACCAGTGAACATTGTAGCATTAAACATCATTGTAATTTTGTGATGGAACCATGTGCTAGATAAAATCATGGTGATATGTATATGATGTAAAATGCAATGATGAACTAATCAAAATAGATTTATGAGGTTGAATGAGCAATGCAATTGAAAAGAGGGCGAACAATATCCACTAATGGGGGGAGTTGAAGGCTTGTGAACTCTTGATAATCCTAATGGTGATTGAGTGTCATCATGGTACCTTCGGTGCAGAAAATAGGCGAGTTGAAAATGCTCACATATTAACCCAAAGAAATATGTATACTAGTCTATGTTATAATAACCATTAATCCAACATGAATCCATTAAGTATTGCAGTCAGGGTTTAGAAGAACCAATACTCCATTTTGGAGACATGCCAGTGCATATAGAGGAATGACCTAACAGTTAGGGAGCACGTAACTGCCTTGAGGTTATGAATAGTATGAATCCACACATTTATTACTATCAAGGAAAGTCTCAAAAAATAGAGCTCAAGGAGACCAAAAAACTGCTAGAATTTATGAGAAATTAATGGATTCGATAATACTATGATTCTCCATAGACAGGAGATAAATTCTGTGAATGATTCGACCTTAGAACTCGATTTGTATCTTGTCTGCTGCAAATTAGAAGAAGAGAGGGTATCCATAGAAATGTATGGTTCCATTTATGAAGATTTTAATTACTGTTGTATTGATGTGTTGATGGTAGAGCGACCTTTGAGATAGAGGACCAACTTATGAAACATTATTTGCAAATTGTTTATTTATTGTTGACGGAGGGAATTTCAAGTGTTGAAAAAAATTGATGATGCACCCAAGAAACTTTGATTCATTCACGAGATCTAAAAACCATGCAAACACATGCGGATGTAAAAATAACTATATTTTATTCCTTTTCCATCATAATAACTATTACTATATGAGATTTTCAAGAATTGCTAATTTTAGAAAAATCTTGCATGACTCTAAAACCGAGGTAGTAAATCATAGTTTAGGAAACCTATTATGGAGCATTGCTAAAGAGAAGCCCATGTAGTGGGATTTGGCTTTACCTCAAGCAAAATTTCCCTACAATAGTTTAGTGAATATAACTATAGTTAAATCTCCTTTTCAGGTTGTTTACGATAGAAATCCTATGGACATCCTAGATTTGTTGCATTTGCTTCTTGGCAATAGAATTAGTGATAACAGGGAAGCATTTGCAGAACACATTTAATAGTTGCAACAACTAGCGAGACAAATGTTGTAGTCTAGTAACGAGCAAAACAAAAGTATAAAAGATGCACACAAATGACATTAGGTATTAAATACAGGTGATTTGGTGATGGTTTATTTACGGAAATAGCAGTTTCCTAAAGGAACCTACCACAAATTGAGGTATAAGAAAATTGGCCCGTGCAAGATTTTCAAGAAAATTAACGACAATGCTTATAAGGTTAATTTACTAGTTGATCTCGATATTTCCCCTGTGTTTAACATTTATGATTTATATATCTTCCATGGGGATGATCTAGGTGATGATAGTAAGGAGGAGGTGGATTGGCAACATGTTAATTTGAGTAAGAAAAATGAAAAGTTTGCACATATTTTAGAAAAGGAGTCCCTTCATTATCAGTAAGGCCAATACAACCTATATCTGGTCCAGTGGGAAGGATTAGCACCAACAGAGAGTACATGGATTACAGATGGGGACTTGTTGATTCTAGATCTCATTAAGTGGTAGTAGTTTCAATACAGTAACTTGCAAGAGTTGCTTTCTTTTCAACTAGAGGAGAATGATGCAGGCATTTTTGAGGCCTGAAAAAATATTGATGCAAGGATTTTCAAGGTTCATAGTTTTTGACTTGGTTATCTGTTTGGGTTGAAATTTAACAATTTTTTTTTGTCTCCAAGAGTTCACTCCAATGATCGATAAGACCCTTTTGATCAGACCTTTTTTCTAGGGTCAAATTCTTTGATATAAGGCCTCAAATTGGTGTTTTAGTGTTTTTTTTTCGGGATTTTTTTTAAAATTTGCATTTATCAGTTATCCCTTAGTTTATGCACCTAATAAGAAAAGAAAATTGGCAACTAGTTTAGCTCTATTTATCTTTTAGGTAGTGGTTAGTTTAGAGTCATGCGAGAATTTTCTAAAGTTAGCAATTTTCGAACATCCTAGATAGTAGTTACAAGGGGTGAACATTAATTCTAACAATTAGGATGGATAAAGAATACGATATAGTTATTCCATACTTGTGTGTTTGCATGGGTTTTAGATATTGAAAACGAATCAAAATTTATTGGCTGCATCATCATTTTTTTCTTAGTCCTAGGAAATCCTTGCATTGCAAGTTTGTGTGGAAAATATGTTTAGGATTGTTGTTGGGATTATAGCATTTCCATCACAACATCCACTCTTAGAGGCTCTGGGAATCAAATAATTATTGCTAGAAGGAAAGGGACAAAGATTTTAAATCATAAAAAGGGACCCTCATTTTCGCTGCCAGAAAAGGCATGAGTGTTTTGGTGTCAACCTGGTTAATTTGTCATTTTCTCAAACCCTCATCCTCATCGATTTGTATGTGTATGTCTTTAGTCTATGATCTTTTTGTTAACCCTAAGACCATTCTTGTCAATGCTTGGTCAACCTCCTTATGTGAGCCCATAATTCTTGGTCAACCTCCTTATGTAAGCCCATAATTCTTCATGTCAAAATTATTATTTGTCCCATTATGTTAAGTCTCGAAAATGGTTTATCCTACAAATGGTCATTTTATGGTTAATATATATTGTAGGTTTCTCTGAACATATTTTAAGTGCCATTGTCTTTTAAAAATTGTACCATTTTTATATTTTATTTTATTTTTTAACTTTTTTTTATTACTTTGCCAAATTAAAATATCGTGGATATTTTTCCTACAATATTCTAAGTATTCTAAGTGGCATCGTGTTGGGATTGTTTTAAGCATTCAGAGTTATGGCCAAATTTCACCTTCAAGTCTTTCCAAGTCAAATACTAAGAGTTGAAGAGCGTCCACAAGAAGATCCAACCTGCCAAATGACCTGCACCATGCGTCAATAAAAGAAGGGAACAGCTCTGTATGCCAAATGACCTGCACCATGCGTCAATAAAAGAAGGGAACAGCTCTGTATTTTGCGTGGGATTCACTTGCAGTCATCACCAAGCATTGATAGCATAGCTGACCATCCAATAAGAAGAAGCAATGCTTATTATCTGTTGCAATTTATGTTATTGTTGCGCCGAGAGGCGCATTCTACAGCCCGGTATGAGGTAGAAGTGTGATTCCGTGCTCAACGTGGAGATGACACGTGTCACATAAAAAAGTCGGCTTATATATCTATATATACAAGTCCGCTTAATAATTAATAATCTTAGGTGTATATATATATATAATATATAAGTAAATCAAAACACCTATACACACTTCAAAACACTTCAAAACAATAAGTACAAGCTGGACCTTCGGAATAAGGCTGAGAGCAATTACAGATTTGTCTCAGGTATGCGAATGCGTATAATTTAAGTTTCTATATCAAGTATGCATATGAGAAAAGATTGAATTATAGAAACTGATACGAGTAGATTATTATAGTATTTGATGTATTCTCCCCTGTAGTCCATTTCTGTGATTGATGGCGAGCACCAGAATCAATCTGCAATCAAAAGCAGATAGCAGTCTAATGCCGGAGATAAAACACCCTTCATATACAGTCTATACTCAAGCAAAACGCAGTCTAATGCTGGAGATAAATCACACTTCATACACAGTCTGCAATCAAAGGCAGATCGCAGCCTAATGCTGGAGATAAAACGCCCTTCATATAGAGTCTATACTCAAGCAAAATGCAGTCTAATGCTGGAGATAAATCACACTTCATACACAGTCTGCAATCAAAGGCAGATCGCAGCCTAATGCTGGAGATAAAACGCCCTTCATACACAGTCTGTACTCAAAAAATGCAGTCTAATAGTTTGGCATGCGCAGAGTATTCTCAAGAGTCAATATCAAGAAGAAAAACACAGTCCATGTGAAGACAGTCACAACCTATATCTTGAGGTTCAATATCATGCAGGCAATGCTCCAGACAAATCGCAGTCTAGCAGTTGGGCCAGGCAGAGTATTCTCACGGGTCAATATCAAGAAGGAAAGCGCAGTCTATGTGAAGACAGTTGCAGTAGATAAGGAATGGCCATTTCAAAGACATTGCAGTGGATATTTCAAATAAAACACAAAGATTAGGCCAGATAGGCCTCTACAATTGTGGTGTAGTAAATGTGTTATGACTATATGAGCATCTGACCATTTTACAAACCCTAATCCTATGCAATTGTTATTTTTCCCAACTCTTTTGCAAACCCTAAATATTATGGGCAAAAGTATACCAGCTTTTAGTAGGTCCAATGAATTTAAGGTGTCGGAGAATCTGCAACTACTCCCAACCGATGGATTCTTCCACCTTCAGCTTCCTTCCCTCCGATCCACACTAGACTTGAATATAACTTTTTCCAGTATCGCTATAAGCAACATCCGTGTCGATAGTTAAAATTTAATATCTCATAATTCCACATTATGGAGACGTGGGACAGTTTCCCGTAAACAGATCTTCGATGTTTATCTAGAAAATTGGAGACCTGGGACAGTTTCCTGTAAACAGATTTTCGATGCTTATCTAGAAGAATGGCAGATGCTGTATTTCCCCTCCAGTCAATTTAAAATTGGGCTCCAAGTTTTAAAGAGGTAGAAGCCAATTGCCATCAATATAGAAGTTATGTAGTAGCTCACGTGTCGTTTTGACCCAATGCCAAAAGTTTCAATATAGTTATGACACCGGCAACAAGGAAGGTCATGTGTTCGAAAGCTTTGAAACAGTCTGACGGTTATGATTCTTCCTTTGACCATTGTATTCTTTTCAGTGACGAACTGCAGCAGTCTGGATAGTCTGGATGGTGTGAGGAGCCAGTTAAGACTGAACAAAATTTATTATTTTGAATCTTTAGTTTTATTTTTTATTTTTTTTAAATTAAAAATGTAGAATCATTTAAATTGTTTTTATGAATAGATTCAGTAAAGCTAAAATGCTCTTGTAACATTCATATTATGGATTTAATAATTTCTCTTTTATATATATATATATATCCCCAAAACAAATAAATGAATCAAAATAACTCTACACACTTCAGAATAACCCTGAGATAAATTTCAGAGTTTGTCTGTATGCGAATGCATGTAATTTGAGTTTCTGTGTCAGGTGGGTAAACTGTTTTCAATGCCAAATAAAGGCCAAATAAATAATGTTTTATATGTATTTAAAAGAAATAGTCTGATGAGAAAGCTAGATCTCCCAGAGTCCGGTATCTATAAAATATGATATACGCGTAAACTATTTTCCAGGCCAAATAACATTTACAGTTTATATGAGTAAATTCCAGTTAATTAACACAATAGCAATTGGAACATTGGATTATTTTGATGTCTCCAGACCTGAGTTGGATTATGTTAAGACATTTGGAACATTAGCACAACGGCCATGGTAGGCTCGGCCCCCTTAATTAAGTTTGAGGCTCACATTCTGCCATCAACGGTGTGCTTCTCCTGAATAACCTGATCTGCAACAGAAGAGTCTCCAAAGGCCAGAAACCCAAAATCTCTGGCTCAGCCAACATCTACCACATTGTTGTAGTGACCACAATACCCCGCCGGTTTATATTGGTTTTTGTTATTATAATAGCAGAGAGAGATTTGTGTTTTATTATTATAAGAGCAGAGAGAGATTTGTGTTTTATTATTATAATAGCAGAGAGAGAGAGAGTAGGCTTACTCGGCCCATTTTCTGAATATATGCACAGGCATGCAACCCTAAATTCGTAAAAACCAAGGAATAGAAATGAGAGGTTTGCACCTCGAAATATTTGATCCCTCTCGGCGCATGATAGAGCCGGGTAAAGCTGGATCTACGCTGGTAGATAACTTCAAGGGCATTTTGTGATCAAACGAAGACGAAATTGAAAAACTAAAACATGGGTTTTTTTTTGAGAACGAGGTGATTTAGAATAACGTTTTTTCAGTTTCTAACAACTATCACGGTTTAGTAGATACATTTGGTTCTTTTAGGCATTTTTTTCTCCAGAAATTTGCCTTCTGTAAAAACGTTTTGTCAAAAGATCATCTCCAGATTTATAGTAGGGAATCCAGGGTTGTATTCTATTCTAACTATCTGGCATTGGCTGGTGATGATGGTGTCAAAATTGATGGTTCAAAGCGTCATCAAAACTTAAATGATGATCACAAAGTTGGTGTTGATCTAGAATTTACTTGCATAAAAAGAATCAAGGCTTGAATCTTATTACTTCATTAAAGATTTCATATTTGATGATGAATACCATAGGCATTGTGAAAGACTTGCTTCTAATTGCCTTTTCAAGGTCGATTATCAAAGACACATTGATACCAGTAAAATTGCAAGACTACAGGAGATCTACAGCAACCAACTACAATGGAGATTAACTCTGGATAAGGGCCAGCGATATAAGGGATTAGTTTCCATCTTATTCAACAAACGGAATGCCCTGTTTTCAGCTAGACAACCTAGTTTACAATTATCTTGGCAGAGGATTGCACCAGATTTTGAGGAATAAATAGAGGATAGTTTCCAAATTTGGTCAAGGTTATCACAAAGCAATCAAAGTTTAGATCTTCATGAGAAGGAGTAATTGGTTAGATCTTCATGAGAAGGAGTATCATCGATACATTTGGTTAATGATGAAAATCTGCAGCAAATGAAAATCCCGTTATTTCAATAAAGACAACCAGTCCGAGAAGCTGCTAGATTTTCAAGAAACAAGTCAGTAGTCAAATTCCAGATTTTAGATCAGTAGGTCGTGGGTTATTTTGAAGATTCTATGAGCTCTTCCAGGAAGAGGTAGTTCCAGATCTTTGTAACCGTCTCCATATTTAATCTATTCTGGTTTGATGGATAAGATTAAAAGCTGGTAGAAGCTTATATCATGTAACGACTACAAATTTCATTATTTGATAATGTAAAAGAAAGTAGTATTCCAACCAAGAGGTTGGAGAGTGTTGCAGGAAGGGGAAAGAGCCAACGAACCACGTCCAAGAAGGTCTGAGACTTTTGCTCCGTAGATTTTTGTTGAACAACTATAACCTGAGATGGGATTCTATCCATTATGAGCTTGTTTTAAATTGTTTTTAAATATGGATACCGTGCAGTTATGTTTTAACTGATCTTAGTTTTGTATTTTTGTATTCTTGAGAAACAATGTTTTTGTTGTGATTGCCTATGTTTAGATTTAGTATTTCAGATTCGATGTTCTGAATGTCTTTCTAAACATAGTTTTCTATGTTGAAAATGATGAACAGTTTGTTCTCTATTTGAGCAATCAGTTTTTTAATTGGTGACATCTCTGATATAATTCTTGTTTGAAACTAGTTACCCAATGTCTTTCACAAAGCTTGATGTTTTCAGATAGCTTATGCCTTCTTTGTATACAATAATCTCTTTAACCCTTTGCACCAACTATCCAAACCACTTCATAAATCATTATTTTCTGCCTTTGAGCATTAAGATGTGCTATCCATGCCCTCTCTGAAGCAGGAGTGCATCTTCTAACACAGACACCTTCAATCGAAGCAGTGAAAGCAACCAACAGAACAATTTTATGAATGATTTAAACAAATAGACTTACCAATAACATGTTACAGCTAGCCCTAATTTGTTGTTAAATAATGTAGAAAATAAACTTCTAAAGGTGTTGCTTTTAAACCATGCTAGGAGAGTGTGTCCTACACTGAAGTATTAATCGAACATTAGCTCTTAACAAGATGGTAGATGCAATGTAATACATCAGAAACAAAACAATAAAATAAATAAAAGGGAAAATTCATCACATTACATCCCCGTTTTATTCTATTCATTGTTACATTAGGAAAGGCCCTGTCGAGCAGCTCCGCCCCATCAAAGCACATTTTAGACCTTTACAAACCTTCGTTTGAAGGGTTAGAGGTCAAATCTATCCAAAAGGTCTTCTCGGGCCTTACCTTACCAACCTTGAAAGGCATACCTATTGGATCGTCTTCCTAAGCTGAGCATTCCGGTCCCTACCTAGGCTTTCTATGGCCTATTACTGCAAGGTAAGGACCTACTTATTTGTTTTGATAGGTTGATTCCCTCCTATAACATAATGCAAGATATTGATACAACCTTATACCAATTAAGAAGTTTTATATCACCATTTTAGGCAAACCAGGAAAACGCAATGTAGTAGCAGATCTATGGTCAAGGTTAACCCATGTTGCAAATAAAAAACTAGTGCATGATGCATTCCCTGAGCCTCTATTTTTCATATCAACACATACCCATGGTTTGTTGACATAGCATATTGCCTAGCCACAAGATAATTTACTAAACACTTCAGCTATAAAGAACATTCCAACATTGTAAGGAAAAGGCTAGGTATATATGCCGATATCATCTAGGAACATGCATATATGAATAATTAGATGTGATATCGTCTAGAAACATGACATAGGGACCCACACCCTTCCAACGTGGTAAATGTATCCCTCCCTCTTGGGATTTTCAAACAATTTTTTTGCAAGTAATCTCTAGCATCCACCAAAAAAATTAGAAAAAAAAAAAAAAAATTCACATATGATAAGGAATAATACTTGAACTTCTCATTGAACCTTCAAGAAGATATTATGTAATATACTTCGTCCTTGACCCCTAATGTTGTAATTGAATATATGTGATGTAAATGCATGTATGTACTAGTTCATAGCAAAGAGCTCAAGGTTGAGGCCCCGCTAGTAAACATTGTAACATTAAACATCGCTGTGATTTTGTGATGGAACCATGTGCTAGCTAAAAGCATGGTCATGTTATGTGTATGATGTAAAATGCAATTATGAACTAATAAAAATAGATCTAGGGCGCTGAATGTGCAATGCAATTGAAAATAGGGGCAACAATATCCACTAATGAGGGAGTTGAAGCCTTGTGAAGTGTTAACATAAAAAAATCCATTCGCACATCAAAGTTTACTTACCATTTCCACAGCCAAAAAACAAACATTGTGAAACTCATATACCAAAAACCCCAAAAAAATCACTATATCATAGATCCCCTTATGGCAAATACAAAGTGGACTTATCCCACTAAGTTAGGAAATTCCACCAAAATAGGGCGAAAGGCCCCCAAAGTAAGAAAAATTCCACAATAAAAGAAAATCCTGCTCAAATTTAAAAAATTACTAGCGGTAAGTGGTAAAAACCACCATGGTTTAGAAACCCCAAACCCTAAATATTTTCCTATTTATATGATATAAAGGTCCACAGTCAATCGATCTCTAACTTGAACTTGAGAAGTGTTACTCTGCTGGAATTCCCTTTGAGTCAGTAACCCTCCCTCTGTTACCATCCTCATTTCACCCTCGTCAAACTTTGGCACCTTCGTTATAGAGTGTGGGAGATATCATGCTCCTTGGAACCATGAGAGTTACACTCTACCCAGCTCCAAGGGCCCCCATTTTAGGAGGTACTCTCTTTCCATGTATACGCAAATTCTTTTAATAAAAAGAGAAAATATTCTTTAATATCCTCTATGTGTTAAAGGAAAAGGTTTAATTCTAGTTGTTTGTTGTTACTGTTACTGTTGTTTACCATTTACTGTGTCCGTTTACATTTATGACCTTATGTTTTCACTTTAGTACTTCCTATATCCTGCTCATCTGCAAATCCACTTTAGTTTGTATTTCTTATTTGCATAGTATAGTTTGAGCTTTATCGGTTTTTACTTGCATTGATTGCACTTACTTCACACATTAATCCGACAAGAGCCATTCCCTTGTGTGCTCTCTACCTAGTCTTTCCCAAGCCGGTAGAGCCTCCATTTTCACATGTTGGAGTGCAAAATCACTGACAATAGAACTAGCAACCACACTTGGTCGATCCTTATAGATCCTCGGTTGTTTTGACTTCCCGTTGTGTTTATTTGTGTTTGGTTGTTTGATAAGTCAATTCCCTTTGTTTTGAGAGGGTTGTAGCTTAGTTAACCCCCTAGTTGGATTCTAGTCTGTGAAACCAGCCTCATCTAACCCTTAGACCCCCTACTCAAGCTTTTTCTGAGCTATGTTTTATTTTCCCCCTCACCTAGTTCTATAATGCTATTTTTTTCCAATTAAGTGCACCCTAGAGCACCTTGTTTTTCCATTTAAGTGCGCCCTAGAGTGCTCTTAATACCCCGATAAGAGCGCCCCACCCTAGACCTGTCTGTTTTTTGCTCCACTTCTGTTTTTGTACAGTGTGCGCCCCAAAATGCTTCTGTTCCTCAAACAGAAGTGCCCTGAAATTGGCATACAGTCTTATGAACACTCTATTTAGCCCTCTAATTTCTAGAACTGATGATCTTTTGTACTCTTTCTTTACGGACCATACCTTTCTTATTGACCGTTATGGCATGGTTTGGTCGTTTTTACTTGAATAGACTATTCTCTGCATTACAGTAGGTTGTTTGGATATCATAGTTGTTTTCAGTTTAAATTTGCAAGTTTATTTTCAGTTGTTTACTTCTATCACTGATTAGTCACACCACTTGTGCACCCACTCGCTCCCTAAAATCCAAGTGAGATTAAAATTTATCTAACTAAACGCACACTTAACCCTACTTGGGGACCACAAACATTCTTGTAGCTGGGTAGGGCACTTGGGGTAGGCATAAAAAACAAACCCCTTTTCCACTTACATATGAAACATAGTTGTTGACTCTTAGGGATCCAAAATACCCTAGTATTTTTTGGCACAGTTAAAGCCAACTTGTTGGAAAGGCCTCTCTCGTAGGAGGGCAAGTCGTCAGATTGGTTTTGAAAGGCTAGGTGGAATGCCACTCTCCACTTAGTTTTGAAGGACACCTACTTAAAGTCCTTGCTGCATAGGCAGGCCACCATAACTGGGCTGCAACGACCCAAGTATTGAAGCAACAGATTTACCTTTCTGGACGTACCATGAATGGGGCCGCCTAATTTCCATTATTGAAGGGATCTTGTACCCAAGATTCCCTTTGGTAGTGGGATATCCCTTCGCCACTTTGGTCTTCCAAGCTGTATTGTTTGACTTCGGATTTCATCACCATGTAGACCATACAATTTGCGAGGGCTCCCAACTATTTAGTTAGGTGTTTGCATGCTCTCCTACCTCATTGGTTAGTGAGTCCTTTTTGTTTTTAGGTAGTGTTGCTTGTTCGCTTTCTGGCCATTTTTTTGCTACTCGTCTACTGTGACACACAATTGTGGTAGGTTTTTAGAGCTAGTTGTTGGCCTGAGTGCCACTTTGTTGAGAGCTCTCCTTTTGCACGCTCAGTCGTAGGAGGATTTTTTAGATTTTTTTTAGACCCCATTTCACCTTCACCTCTTTGCTAATTTTTCTCCTTTGAGGCACTCTCACAAGCTTCAGGGGTAGTCAATATGATTTGGTTCTTTGGATTTTTTGCATTGCACCCCTAGTCGACATCGTTTACTCTCTTTGGTCCCCTTTTTCGAGAGAGTTGCATTTGAGGCCGATCATTATCACTCAGATCCCTCACCCACACATACACCCATAGATAGTCACGTATCGTCATTTGGTGGCACTAACCCTGACACATTCTTTGAAGGGATAGTTGGAGGTGGTTCTGGTAGTGGACCTTTGCCATTAGGGAGCCCACCTATAGGGAACCAAACCATTGGGAACCCACCTATAAGGAACCCACCAATTGGGAGCCTACTTACCTACAGGGAACCCACCTACAGGGACTTCTCCTATTGGGATCCTACCTATTGGGAACCCACCCATAGGGAATCCACCTACCAGGAATCCCCCCATAGAAATTATGACCATCTGACATGTCATAATGGGGAACCCATACACCGGATATTTCTTAATGGGAAAGCCCTCCTTGAACAATTCCCCTGTAGGGAATCCACCTGTTGGGAACCCTACCCTAGAGAATCACCCTATGGACTTACCCCCACATGGAGCCTCTGGGCCCACGATCATGCCATTCATGGACATCCTTAACCTTCCTGATTTGGAATGATTGACTAATGATCCAATTCGTCATGATCCTATACGGCCTCCAATGCCCACGAAACTTCCCTCGGATATCCCTAAATTCGATTGGAAGGGAAGAGAATACCCCCAAAACCACATAATGTCCTTCCACCTATGGTTTTCTCTGAACTCCATAGTATATGACTATGTTAGACTATGCCTCCTCCAAAGGACTTTACTGGAGTTGTGGCCAAGTGGTACATCAAACAACCTCATGGAATCCACCCAACCTTCGCATCGCTATCCTCCAAATTTTTGCATTTTTTCTAGCTGCCTGTGAGATATAATGTCGGCATCAAAATCCTTTTGTCTTACAAACAAAATACCGATACCCATATCACGAATCACATCCATGAATTCCTTAGATGGTGTAGTTTATGAAAAATCAAGCTAGATGATATGATCTTCCTCAACTGGTTTTTAATGTCTATGATCCCTGCCATTGCAAAGGATGTTTCCTCTAAACACCCATAAACAGAGGAGGAGGCTATCCTTAAAGCCCAACAATTTGAATTGATTTATTCCTAGTCAAATTACCTATACACCATTTTATTGGATGCTCCTCATAGCGATTCCGCATGAAAAGACCCACCGAGTGCATCACAGATCGTAGATGGTTTCATTGGTTCTGTCACCTTTATCATTCAACCTTATGCACATATCCATCCCATGATGACTCCCATGTACAATAACCCATTTAGTATTACACCAGCTTTGATGGGTTCATTCCTTGCCCCAAGTTGCGACTACGAGCTCTCTTGAGAACCTCACACTATGGTGTGACACCCTCCTACGTGTCTTTGGCCCCAACTCCTCGAGGTCACAAACCAACTTATCCATCACCCACCTATGGAAACCCTCCTTAAGGATACACATCACATCCCACAACCAACCCTTACAATCCTTGTCTAAACCCCATGCCAGCTGCCATTGTGTCAGCACCCTTTTAGATTCCCCCCCACCACAATGATAGGTGTATGCTTAGAAAAACCATCCACAAAACCAACCCACCCCCAACAACCAACAAGGCCAACCTAAGCGAAGGCGAGTTCAAAATTGCGGAAACAACTAACGCCTGGGAGGGAAGACCACCTCCTAGCTCCCTAGGTAGTAATTGCGCTAATCCCACAAATAAAGAACCTAATCAGCCCCCTTAATAGAGAAAGAACCTGGAGTTACGAACTAATCACCCTTGTTCCTTTTGCAATGTTTAGAGACACTACAATCACCATTACCCCCACTTAGCCATATCCCACTAGCTTTGGGATGAGGCTAACTGCTGCAATACTATCGTGGCCCCTCATGATTAACCTCCACCACCTCAGCCGACCCAACCTCCTATGGTGTTGCAAAACCCTTTTCCTACTCAAGGGGTGGTCATAACCCAACCGACAACACAGTATGTTGCATCTTCAAGCCAACCCCTTGACTCGTGAATTCAACATTTATCTACATTGTGTTATGATGTCAACCTACAAACTAGGCACAACTAGTATGGTTCAACCCTCGAGACCACTTCCACTAGTAATCCTGGTGACGCTTCCCTTGTTGACCCATGCTTGCAGTTACCCCAACCCCTTGCAGATGCAAACCCTAAGGCTCAAAATATTCCTTTACAATGCTTCATGACTAATGCCAATGCATGTGTCACACCCAACTACAATATTGTGGATGACTTGGCCCAGTCCCATGCAACCATGTCCACTTTGGAAGTCCTTAAGAACTTCCCTATACGACGTAAATAATTGTTATCTACGTTAGGCACCATCGACCCCATGGATGCACATTTGATGACTATTGATCTCAATAAATTTGGGCCATCGATGAGATCATCAATGGCTTTTCAAAATCCTATTACCATCTGTAATTTGGTAATTCACCGTTGTATCATCGACGAGGGCACATCCACATGCGTTATGTCAACCTTTGTCTGAAAAATAACTAGTCATCCAAGTTAGAGATGTCCTCGAATACCTTGTGCTCTTACAATGGTCATGCTTCCCAACCTCAGTGGATCCTCCCGACCGTACTAGTCGAGTTGGCTGGAAAGACTGTCTTGATCGACATATAAGTGGTTAACGCTCATCTTAAATATAACCTCCTCATTAGGCATAATTACATATATTCCATGAAATTCATCGCTTTGATCGTTTTTAGACCATGATGTTCCCCCATGAGCAAAAATAGTAAAACTCAACCAACTAACGTACTACGACCCCAAGGGGCCCGCTACCCTAGAAAATGTCCTCCCCATGGTGGAAAATTCTATCAACAATGCTTCTATTCCCTCATTATCCACTGTTGCCCTAAGTTCGCTTTCCCTTGACAGTCGTTTCTTCCTATGTACTATACCGTACTTTTATTTATTTTTCCAAGATTTAATAATATGAAAAAGACAAAAAAAAAATTACAAAAAGAGGGATGCGAAAGAGTCATGTTCTTATTTATGTTTGCTAGCAATTTGTGTCACCCTTGAAACCATTAAGCACATCAATGCATAAAAAAACACATACGCACTAACATTGTTAGCTCTAAACTTGCCATCCCATATTTTTTCTATTTCTCTTATTCCTGTGTATGTTTGGGTAACCCTTCATTTAACCTTATCTTGTAATTACTGTCAGCTGGTCTATTAAGTCTAGAGTTATCTTGTTTTTGCTTGAATGGATTCATTTTTGAATTAGTAGTTATTACATGAATTTTACTTAGCTACATATTCCTATCTAGAAAAAACCTTCCATAGTAATGTTTTGTAGGTCACAATACACCTCTCCTCCAACACACTTGTGACTCAACAACCTCCCCAGTCAGAGCCATAGTTGCAATTGATGCCAGCCCGCGTCCCTAATCCAATACCTAGTAATTAATGGAGAACCATGCCCATTCAACAAATACCCTTTCTATTTTTACCATTAGGCATTATGAGCACACCCATTATGGCAACCCTCAACTTTTCAGTTTAACTTTTAGCATTTCAGTTTGGTACCTCACAATGCCAAACCCTCCCGTGACCCCATAGGTTCTTCTAACACCAGTACAACCTATTGATACCACCAACCGACCACCCCTTTCGATACCTGTTGGAGCAGGGCGCTGTAGCTACAGGAAAAGTTGCTATATCGGGACAAGAAAGTCAAAAGAGACAGTGCCTGAAGTGGCCGAGAAGAGAGAGCTCAACCACTGCACTTAAGGAAGCGGCGAAGACAGGAGGGCTCAGCTACCCTCATAAAGGAAAAGGAGCAACAGGCCGAGGTATTGAAGACAAAGGACAGAAGGGGAGCGACCAAGGAAGCAGCGCCCATACCCACGATCAGTGCCGGGAAGCGTGGAAGACTGCAGAGAGCTGCAGTATGACCAGTAAGCGGCAGTTCAAAGTACAGATACGCCGACTGTCACAGTTAGGGTTTTTGGGTTACTGTTGGGATAGGCCCACAGTGTTGTATCAGGGTGAGACCTTCGGGCCACCTATTTAAGCATGTATTTTGTATTATGAAGGGTTAGACAGTTAGATAGTTAGACGGTCAGTTGGTCAGTTAGTTAGTCAGTTAGATATTCTTTGAGTCGAGCTCTGGTTCTGTTATTCAGTCTATATTATCTTACTGCAACTAGTAGCTGGCTCCTTGAGCATGAATGTAACAATTCGCAGGGATTGAGAGAGAGAGAGAGAGGAAATATTGTAAGAAGAAAGCAGAATAGAAAGAGAAGAGATCTAAGAGAGAAGGGCTCTAGCTGAGAACGCGGAGTTTCCCAGAAGATCTCGAGCTGCATAATAGGTTGCAGCGGAACTGTGTGTACTCTCTCCAGATATAACATAAACACAAGTTCCTGTGGACGTAGCTTCCTCCCTGGAAGTGAACCACGTAAAATCCGTGTGTTGTGTGACTGTTTCATGTGATTGTGTTTACTTGTTTGCTATCTGTTACCTGTTACATGAGCTTAGTTAACAGTTAATGAATGTGTGTATGTTATCCTTCAGTTTACAGTAACATAGAAGGTTGAATGTGAGTTGGATGTGTTAAGTATTCTGCATATAAGTTTATCAGTGTTTGATTCAGACCGTAAGAGTCACAGTGTTAAGTGATTCCTGTATATTCAGTTTAGCAAGTTGAGTGCAATAGGTGTCAAGCATGTTAGACTGTAGAGGTTAAGTGAAGTTGTTTAACACCCTTGTGAAAGTAACTGAGCTAGTATAAACAGAAAGAGAGCCGTTGGACCTTGAGAGTTGGAGAGTCCTATTGAGTCTTACCATAGAAGCTATCGCAGCTTAGAAATGTGATATCGCACTGTCGAAGGAGCCGCAGTGTGGGATATCGCAGGTAAAGAGCTAAGTAGAAGAGAAGGGTTGCGCATCGTCCTAGAAGCTGCGATGCGATAAGAGTCAGTCTAATAGCAGAGTCTGCTCGGGAGAGAGATACAGTGTTTCTAAAGAGACTCAACTGGTTAAGTAGAGCAAGGAGAGCGTAGGATGCTGTAGAACCTGGTTGAGGACACGTGAGTCTTCAGCCACCCCATCTAGGATCACTTCGGGTGAGACTTCAGGCTACTCTGCGGTCTGTCGCCGAAAGGGCCAGTGAGCTAGGGGTTTTGTTGGTACATAACAGTAAACCCGGGTTTTCCCAGAGAAGACCAACAAATGGTTTCGTTGCCGGTTTTGAACAAATTGAAGAGCTAATGTTCTGTTGGCAGCCTACTAAAGAAGAACTTAACCACTGGGTTGAGTCTACGGAGAGAGAATTTGCTGAAAAAGAAAACAAGAGTCTTAGATTGAATATAGAGGACTGGTTACAAAAAAATATCTACACAGACCTGCATGCGATATTTTTTGTGACCTATGCAAATGAGTTGTACGATTGGTTATCAAAGTTGATTGATAAGCACATATTCAAAAAGAAAAGGAACATTGTCTGGACACCGGAGCTGATTCACACCATGAAGAGCATTGATAATCCCATTTCGTGGGTAGTAGACTTCTGGCTTGCGAGTTTGTTGGAAGGTTTCGTTACAGAGTTTGCAGTTGATCAAATAAAGAGTTTCAGCAAAGCGGAGAGGTACTTCTTCAAAGGACATCGTGGTAAGTACTTGAACTCTTTAAATTTGTTCCTTAAGATGCTATTACATGAAAAAGGAGTATTGGATATATTCTCAGATGAATAAATTAAGCAAGTGTAATGTCACAAGAGTTTGAGAGTGATTTTGAAGAAATTGGATGTACACGTAGCGGTAAGAAATATAAAGTAGATTTCAGATCTTCCTTCTTTGAAGACAGCTCAGATAGTACTAGAGAACAGAGTCAAAATAATCGAGAAAGAAAAGTAGGGGGTATCCCTTACCACCCTTATACCCCACAGAAAGAAACCGGGACTCAGACTAATCCCGTAGGAACTCCATCTAGTAGTTCACACACAGTACATACTACAATTACACCGCCGAGTTGTAGTAACACAGCAAATTAGAATCCACCACGTAGAAACAGAATGGGGGATGATATGAAATTACCTACCTTTAAGGGTACAGGGGAAAAAGACCCATAACAGCATTGGTTCCTATGTGAAGCCATATGGACCATTAAACAGATCCAAGATGATAATACTAAACTTGTCCAGTTGGCTACTACACTTAGAGAAAGAGCTTTAACATGGTATATGAAGTATACAACAGCACAACCCAGAACGCTCGTACAGGTCAGGACCGCCATGATTAAGGAATTTAAGAGACCTAAGTTTGAGTCACAATGTATTACAGAACTTGAAGACATCAAACAGTTACCCACGGAGTCAGTATGGGATTTTGATCATAAATTTAAAGCCCTTATAGACCAAGTTAGCTTTGAGTTTGCACCGGAGCAGCATAAGGAATGGTTCATCGCAACACTGCTCCCTCACATCAGACTTCCACTAATGCAACATAAACTCCATACGCAGGATGAAGCGTTGGAGATGGCAATGAAACTAGAGGCTTCACCTCTAGCTGAGACTAGTACAGGTATGACCAACTTACAGAATCAGTTAGCCAATCTCACTTTACAGCTACATGAGATTAAGAAAGGAAAAGAGGTTGCACAAGAATTATGGTGTACAAAGTGTAAAGGACATGGCCATACTAAAGATAACTGTCCAGTATTTGTTGAGTATCTAGAAAGTGGGGCTCCTAACCCCTTAGTACAGAATCAAGGGCCATGGTGTGAAATCTGTAAAACAAGAGGACATAGACCACAAGAATGCCCTTTACTTTATAAGTATGTACAAACTCCTAAGAACTTATACTGTAACTTCTGTAAGTCAGTAGGACATGATGAAATTAATTGCAGAGCTTATGATCTCATGATAGAGAGAAAACACGACCTCTACAGAGTCCAGTCAGAGACATCAGGTCCAGTAGTAGGACTACAGCATGAAACGACTCATGTTGGCCGTGGAGGAGGATTCAGAGGACGAGGCCGTGGTGGAGGCTTTAGCCATGGTGGATACTTTGGCCGTGGCCGTGGATCAATTATTTGTTACAACTGTGGAGTCATAGGACATTATGCTAGGGATTGTCAGAACCCTACTACGACATGTAAATATTGCAAGTCCTATGATCATACTATAGAAGAATGTCCTATCTTGATAGCCAAGATTAGGGACCCGAAGCCAGCAGTAAACCAGAATATTCAGCTTATTGCTGTTGAGTAGAAAGAACCAGAACCAAGAGTCAATATTGTGACTCGCAGCGGTGCTTCTACTAGTAAGACATCGAAGATTGCCGAAAAGACTACAGGTTTGGAGTGGGTGCATAAAGCCACTGATAAATCAACACCACTTGACCTGCAGAAGAACAAAGAAACATTTCAGCAAGCTAAAACTTTCTTTACTGAACCTACACCATCAGGATCGCAGGTATTGCCCTGTAGGGGCGTACCACAGCAACAACATTGTGGCGTTAGTCCTGTGCAGACATCATAGGCTACCACATCGGGAAGGTGCGAAGAAGATGAGTTGACAGGAAGTGTCCAATCCTTCCTGCGGAGCTGTTTGAAACTCGTCAGAAATGGGAAAGCTATCAGAGAGCTTCAGCGCATCATAGACCAGTACTAGCAAACTTCTTTCATGAGCAGTACGTAGTGTGCTGTTCATAATATTATGGGCCATACAAGAACAGGAAGAGAAATGAGACTCACAACGCAAATTGGAAAATTTGGAATGGATGAGGTAATCCTAGATTTAGGATCAGAGGTAAATGTTCTGACTAAGCAGACATGGGAACAGATGGGTAGCCCTAAGTTAGCCAGATCACCTATCCATCTGCGACTAGCCAATCAGCAGAGGGTATCGCCACTGGGTCGATTACCGCAAGTACCAGTTGATATTGATGGAGTTCGCAGCTTTGCAGACTTTGAAGTCATAGAAATCATTGGCGATAGCAGACCATATCCATCTTTACTAGGTATTGATTGGGCAATTGATAACATGGCTGTTATCGATTTAAAGAAAAGACAAATGACCTTTGAGGATAAACAGATTAAAGTCATCGCACCGTTGGATCCTTTCCAGGGTCCTCGTTATATTGAACCTATCAGAGCAGAGGAAGAGGTGCGTAACATGGAAAGCCTCTATCAGATGACTACTAACCAGAGTGATTATATCAACCCCCCCGCAGAAGGAAATATTAGTTGGAGATGCGACAGCTCATGCGCATCAGATTCAGATGTTGGCTTAGAAAATTGGCAGAATAGACTTTACGAAGTCTCAGCTCGCAGATGTGCGTTTATGACTAAGTCACTGCGATGGATTGGCGCAGAGGTTAAGGATATTCTGTCATTTCATGGCTTAGTGGATGTCAACGACTTTTTACAACAGTTTGAGCAGGAAATTCTTCATGAGTAGAGGATGGCAGCTATTGACCTTGCAGTCAAAGCCACACCTGCAAGATGGTGGCATGCACATAAAGAACATATCGCATCATGGGATGATTTTAAGAGACTGATGGCGATCAGATTCTCTAATAACAAGGAGCCTTTATAGTAGAAATATACAGGAGAAAGTGACCCTAGGTCACATATTAAGATTTGTGAACAGAGTTGGTTGGACATTCCAGAGGATGAATGGGTTCACCTATTCATTCACACTTTAGAAACAGTCCCAAGGAACTGGTACACTGAGACAAAGTTGCGTAGAGGAACGACTACATGGCCAGTTATGATAGACAACTTTCTACTCACTTTCACTTTTGAATCTGAGTATCCAAGCATTGATCAGGCTCTAGGTATTATAAAGACTAAGATATTTGAAGATTGTACCCTACCAGTGTATACTCAGCCTGATTGGGCCATCCAGTTAGAACATGCGCTAGAGTGTTACAACTTCACAGAAGAACCAAGTAATTTAGAGGATAATTTGCCAGATGCACAATTGTTTTCTATCCAGATCGCAGATGAGTATTACGAAGATATTATCCACTTTCTCACTACAGGGTGGGCACCATTTGAGTTTACTAAGCAGCAGAAGAAACAGTTAGTTGTGAAAGCAGCAGATTTCACTTTGATCGCAAGACAATTATACAAGTTAGGTCCAGATGAAGTCCTGCGCAGATGCGTGATGCCGTACGAGAAAGAGGCCATTATCAGAGAAGCACATTTAGGTACCGCAGGAGGTCATTTCGCAGGAAAGCCGACTGCGCAGAAAATTCTAGCTGCAGGATTATGGTGGCCTACATT
The DNA here is from genome assembly GCA_001517045.1 of Pseudotsuga menziesii. Taxonomy (NCBI): domain Eukaryota; kingdom Viridiplantae; phylum Streptophyta; class Pinopsida; order Pinales; family Pinaceae; genus Pseudotsuga; species Pseudotsuga menziesii. Next base: position 587,471 of record LPNX010443370.1, read on the forward strand.
GCACAAAGACACTAAGGAGTTTTGCAGATGCTGTGATATCTGCCAGAGGGTAGGAAAACCTTCGCGAAGAGATGAAATGCTGCTGCGACCACAGATTACGCTGCGGGCATTTGACAAGTGGGCTATAGATTTTGTGGGTCCTATCAACCCACCAGGAAAACGATCTGGTGCGAGATACATCATCACAGGAACAAAATACCTCACCAGATGGGTAGAGGCCAAAGCAGTAAGGAATTGTGATGCTGCTACAGCTGCACAGTTCATTTTTGAAACATCATTAGTAGATTTGGATGTCCAGTAATTTTGATGAGTGATCAAGGCACGCATTTTCTGAATCACACTATTGAGGCCTTGACGGAGGAATTTTAGATACAACACCATAAGAGCACTCCCTACCACCCACAAGCTAATGGTACGGTGGAGGATTTTAACAAGATTCTAGAAAATGCTCTTACTAAGATTTGTAACAGCCAAAGAAATGATTGGGACCTCAGGGTTAATGCTGTATTATGGGCTTATAGAACTACATGCAAGAAACTTACAGGACACACACCTTTCAGCTTGGTGTATGGACAAGAGGCTGTTATTCCTATGGAATATATTATTCCCAGTTTAAGAATTGCTCAAATTACCGAGATGGCTGATGCAGATATGATGAATGACAGGTTAGCGCAGCTGCTTGCCTTAGAAGAAGACATATTCATCGCAGGATTTCATCAGAAAGTGCAGAAGGCACGAGAAAAATCTTGGCATGACAGGCACATCAAGAGCAAGATTTTTCAGACAGGAGACCTAGTGCTCCTTTATGACAGCAAGTTTGTTAAGTTTCCAGGGAAGTTCAAGACACTTTGGTTGGGGCCATATCAGATTCAACAAGTTACAAAAGGAGGTGTCGTTCAACTCAGTAAACTGAATTAATCCGGATACGACAGCTATCCGTTGCCCTAGATTTGGAAACAATACAGTGATTTTCCCAGATTTGGTAAATCTTGGTCGAGACGGGCGCCTGTGCACAATTTTCAAAGGAAATTTGATCGAATTTTCAGCAATTAATGAGGATCGAAACGACGGGTGTTGTCTTGTCCATGCAATAAATGCTGCTGACAGGTCCAACCTAAGTGACCGTTGCTTCAGAGATTACCGCCTTCATTATAAGAACATAGATCATTGACACAGAAGGGTTACTTTAGCGATTTCTGAGAGTTATAGAGCAATTTGTAAGAGTTTTCCTGAGTAGAGATACTTCTGTTACAGAGTGCTAGTTTCCCCAATTTCACAGCCATTTCCAGTCCAGATTATTGCACCAGGTGGTGTATGTCCGAGAAGGAACCTTTAGAAGATGTTGTGCGATGATTCCAGAGTGGTGGCCTCCTGTCTACTATGACGCCGCCACCCAGGGTTGTGAAATTAGGTTCACCACAGGTTAGATAGACACCAAGGATGAGGAGTCAAGCTCAGATAGTAGAAGAGTCCAGCTCAGAGCAGAGAAAAAGAAAGCAGAGAAGAACAAAAGTGAGACTAAGAAAGAGAAGGGCTCCCGGCTGGGTGCATGGAGTTTCTCAGAAGATCTCACGGAAAGAAAAAAGGACCAAGAAACAGGCATCCGAGACTCAGAAAAACAAAAGGAAACGGGAAAGGAACGAAGCAGGGATGTTGAAAATGAGAGAGATACATAAAATGTCAAAGAAGGTAGTTACATTAAAGCTGGAAAATGACATATCTTCTCATGGAAGTTTTACCAATGTGCATATATCCCAGTAAAGTCAAATTATCGGAATGAAGATCAAATTAGATGTATGCTGAAAGACGTCTACTTTCCATATATTCAGAATGATGAGGGCTTTGATGAATCTATTCAGACAAGCACTCCAATAGAAACTGAGGTGAATGGTACAAACCTGACCGAGGTAGCAAGAGGTGATATTGTTCCAAGAAATTTTGTAGCCTATAAATGGTTCGCCATTTATTCTGGAGCTCACTTAAGGAAAGTGTTGATACTATTTTAGAGAAAGCGGCACAAGACCGTGTCGAAGCTATGGAAAAAGAAGTCGCAGGACTTCAAGAAATATTTACAAGGATTTCGCAGGAAGCCAAGGAAAAGCTACAGTAAGAGAAGCCAACTGTTAGTGGCTCGGGGACGAGCCATAAGTAAGTGTTAGGGGACTGTTGGAGCAGGGCCCCGCAGCTATAGGAAAAGCTGCTATATTTGGACAAGAAAGTCAAAAGAGACAGTACCTGAAGCGATCGAGAAGAGAGAGCTCAACCACTGCACTTAAGGCATCGGCAAAGACAGGAGGGCTCAGCTACCCTCATAAAGGAAAAGGAGCAACTAGCCGAGGTATTGAAGACAAAGGATAGAAGGGGAGAGACCGAGGAAGCGACGCCCATACCCACGATCAGTGCCAGGAAGCGTGGAAGACTGCAAAGAGCTGCAGTATGACTAGTAAGCGGCAGTTCAAAGTACAGATACGTCGACTGTCACAGTTAGGGTTTTTGGGTTACTGTTGGGATAGGCCCACAGTGTTGTATCAGGGTGAGACCTTCGGGCCACCTATTTAAGCATGTATTTTGTATTATGAAGGGTTAGACAGTTAGATAGTTAGACGGTCAGTTGGTCAGTTAGTTAGTCAGTTAGATATTCTTTGAGTCGAGCTCTGTTTCTGTTATTCAGTCTGTATTATCTTATTGCAACCAGTAGCTGGCTCCTTGAGCATGAATGTAACAATCTGCAGGGATTGAGAGAGAGAGAGAGAGGAAAGATTGTAAGAAGAAAGCAGAATAGAAAGAGAAGAGATCTAAGAGAGAAGGGCTCCAGCTGAGAACACAGAGTTTCCCAGAAGATCTCGAGCTACATAATAGGTTGCAGTGGAACTGTGTGTACTCTCTCCAGATATAATATAAACACAAGTTCCTGTGGATGTAGCTTCCTCCTTGGAAGTGAACCATGTAAAATCCGTGTGTTGTGCGACTGTTTCATGTGATTGTGTTTACTTGTTTACTATCTGTTACCTGTTACATGAGCTTAGTTAACAGTTAATGAATGTGTGTATGTTATCCTTCAGTTTACAGTAACGTAGAAGGTTGAATGTGAGTTGGATGTGTTAAGTATTCTGCATATAAGTTTATCAGTGTTTGATTCAGACCGTAACAGTCACAGTGTTAAGTGATTCCTGTATATTCTGTTCAACAAGTTGAGTGCAATAGGTGTCAAGCATGTTAGACTGTAGAGGTTAAGTGAAGTTGTTTAACACCCTTGTGAAAGTAACTGAGCTAGTATAAACAGAAAGAGAGCCGTTGGACCTTGAGAGTTGGAGAGTCCTATTGAGTCTTACCATAGAAGCTATCGCAGTGCAGAAAGGTGATATCGCACTGTCGAAGGAGCCGCGGTGTGGGATATCGCAGGTAAAGAGCTAAGTAGAAGGGAAGGGTTGCGCATCGTCCTAGAAGCCTCGATGCGATAAGAGTCAGTCTAATAGCAGAGTCTGCTCGGGAGAGAGATACAGTGTTTCTAAAGAGACTCAACTGGTTAAGTAGAGCAAGGAGAGCGTAGGATGCTGCAGAACCTGGTTGAGGACACGTGAGTCTTCAGCCACCCCATCTGGGATCACTTCGGGTGAGACTTCAGGCCGCTCTTCGGTCTATCGCCGAAAGGGCCAGTGAGCTAGGGGTTTTGTTGGTACATAACAGTAAACCTGGGTCTGCCCAGAGAAGACCAACAATACCCTCAATTATGGTATCCCATCATACTGCATCCCAAGTTGTCCCTAAAAACCCCCCACATCCTCCCAAGAAGAAGGATGGGGGGAACACATCAAACACGAATCATAGTAAAGTCATGAAACCACCTGCTATTTCCTTAGCTCGAGCTCCACCTCCTTCTGCTTTGTGCAATGTTATGGGTCACGCTACTCTGAAATTCCCTATGTTTCCCATTTTTACGCACTCATATGCCGACGTTAGATGATGATCCTCCATAGAAGGTTGTTGTTTTCCACTTTCCAAGCAATGCCATACCCAAATTTTAAGTCCCTTTGCACAAACCACCCTTATGTGGTCTATGTTCTCTATGGACGCTACTATCACCATTTCCCATATCTGCCCAAGTACCGATTTGTCCTATCTTACTTGCGCAAACTCTCCATATAACCCCAAGTCACAGTTATGGAAGACGTTCATCCTCCAATGAATTCTTTGAGCGAGGTGAACACCATTTATTTCATCTCATTCTCTAGTGAGCCTTCCTCATCATCCCATACCACTATGAGTGTGTAAAAAAAAATGAGTCCCTTCGACCTATCTATTCAACCCTTCCGAACTTACGAGAAAATCATGTTCCTACAACATGGGGGCATGAACCCAAACCTTCCTACTCATCCTCGTCGTCCTCATCGATGATACTAGGGGAATCCACCTCAGAGAAGGTATCGGGACCCATAATCATATCACCAAGTTATCTTTCCACCATGGCTATTCACCTCATTGTACACCCCCCTTCCAACAATTTCTCGAAGCCATGTCAATACCCCTTCACGAGAGAATTTGCACCCCATCGACACTTTTGGACTAGGGATCATGATCGACTACCTTGACCCTAGAATTGGGTGCAGGCTCACTCATTTTGATTGCGCCATGCCACATCTATCTTGGCACTACCATGAGCCCATAGATAATCACAATGCATACATAATCCATAATTACAAACCCTATCCCCATAGCATGGGGGCAAGACCTTAACCCTGATCACTTTTTCACATGCGTGACCTTGCCCATTTCAATAGGTTGCATGCCATACTGCATCTATTTTTTGCATTGTTTCCACCACTGAAATATGTAATCCTTTCCTTTTGTTATTATTGGGATCCTTTGTCAAGATCATTGAGTTTTAGTCGGGCTACCTTCTAGGCCTACCTAGATTTATGTGCCACCATGTAAGACACCTTATACATGTATTTGTATTCCATATTCATATTCTAGATGCATATTTATGCTCAAGTATATTTGTTTGATGTTTGATACATGTTATTGTCGCTAAGTTCCTCCTCTTTGGTGACATCCGCCTCCACAGGTATAACCCCTTAACTGACATGTAGGAGATACATTCCCACATAATAGTTGATGCATTTCCTTGGTTCATTCCATTATGCCTGTAGGACCCCCCTCCATCCAGGTAGGTGGCCCCACCCAACCACCTGTGCATTTCTCCTACTCAATAGTAGAACCTTCTTCTACATGGGTGACCATTTTTTTAACCCCTCATATTGGGACCCATGCCATTTAAATCCCTTTAGGATTGGGAGTCCACATAGTTTGACATACCGAGATAAATCCACCTGCATTTCCTCATATTGTCACTCATTGGCCTGTCCCTTGGACTCCCAACATGGAGTTTTTGTTAAGCTCTTTTCTAACTCCGTAAACAATGAAAAGATTGCCGAGTGTTCTTTTTTATTTTTGACTCATTAAAGGACTTGAAAGAAATTCCCTCCGATATACGTTTACCCCTTTTTTGAGCTAAATGGAATATTTATGAAAAAGGAATAATCCAGTTAGAATAGTTCCCCACTACACACTTTTATGCTTTTTTTGGGCCTTGGGGATTGATTTTATAAAAAAGACCACTCATGGAGTATTCTTCCTATTTTTAGGCTCTAAAAAAATGAAAACCAATGAGCATCGGTTGTCTCAGGCTTGCCTAAAAATCCACGAGACAACCTTCTTGAGCATACTTCTATTCCTTATTGGAGCTCCTAAAACCATGAAGAAGGCCAAAATGGTGCTCCTCAACACTCCTGCAGCTCACATATAGCTCATCACAATGCATACATAATCCATAATTACAAACCCTATCCCCATAGCATGGGGAAAGGACCTTAACCTTGATCATTTTTTCACATGCGTGATCTCGACCATTTCAATAGGTTGCATGTCATACTGCATCTATTTTTTTCATTGTTTGCACCACCAAAATATGTATTCCGTGCCTTTTGTTATTATTGGGATCCTTTGTCAAGATCATTGATTTTTTGTTGGGTTACCGTCTAGGCCTACCTCGATTTATGTGCCACCATGTAAGACACCTTATACATGTATTTGTATTCCATATTCATATTCTAGATGCATGTTTACGCTCGAGTATCTTTGTTTGATGTGTTGATACATGTTATTGTCGCTAACTTCCTCCTCTTTAGTGACATCTGCCTCCACATGTATAACCCCTTAACTGACATGTAGGAGATATGTTCCCACGTAATAGTTGATACATTTCCTTGGTTCATTCCATTGTTCTTGTAGGACCCCCGTCCATCCAAGTAGGTGGCCCCGCCCAACCACGTGTGCATTTCTCCTGGGCGGCAGTAGAACCTTCTTCTACATGGGTGACCATATTTTGAACCCCTCATATTGGTCTCCATGCCATTTAAATCCCTTTAGGATTAGGAGTCCACATAGTTTGACATACCGAGATAAATCCACTTGCGTTTTCTCATATTGTCACTCATTGGCCTATCCCTTGGACTCCTAGCTTGGAGTTTTTGTTAAGCTCTTTTCTAACTCCTTGAACAATGAAAATATTGCCGAGTGTTGTTTTTTATTTTTGACTCATTAACGGACTTGAAATAACTTCTGTCCGGTATATGTTTACCCCTTTTTCGAGCTAAATGGAATATTTATGAAAAAAGAATACTCCAGTTAGAATAGTTCCCCACTGCACGCTTTTATGCTTTTTTCGGGTTTTGGGGACTAATTTTACAAAAAATACCAGTCATGGAGTCTTCTTCTTATTTTTAGACTCTACAAAAATGAAAACACCAATGAGCATCGGTTGTCTTAGGCTTGCCTAAAAATCCATGAGACAATACCTTCTTGAGCGTACTTCTATTCCTTCTTATAGCTCCTAAAACCATGAAGAAGGCCAACATGGTGCTTCTTAGCACTCTTGCAGCTCACATATAGTCCCACACTGTGGCAAGATTCCCACTCACCTTTGTTCAAATTGTTTCGCAATGAGTCCCCCTTGGATCCCCTTTTTCCATGATAAGTATTTTCCCCTCTAAAGTCATCTCGTTGTAGTCATACCCATGGCAGTTACCCCCCAAGCTATGACCTCCTTTCCGAGATAATTTTCATATGCTTTTGGGTCAGCTCCACCGTCATACTTTGAACAAAGGAAGTTTGAGTCCCATTAATCATTCACCCTAGTACCCACCTACAATGTCTTAGTCCAGTATCTTATTCCAGTCACTCTATGGTTGCATACCTTGCGCTCCTATCAAGGAATAATTATTGCTTTGGTAGCTGCAGGTCTCCCTACATCGACACTAACACATCTATTCTATAGGATAGACCTAGAGGCCCCTGTAGCTTGGCCTCATTGGCATCATCGATGAGTTCCTACGAATCGTCTGGCGGGAGCCATTGTTTCCCTTTCAGATGGTTGTTTCTCACGTGCTTGACACCAACTAAAATATCACACCGTTGAGATTCATACATGGTATGGGTCTCGTCATCACTTCGTCAAATATCGTGGATGTCCCTTGACTCTAGCATATTGATGAATCACTCTAGAACCTCTTTACGATTATGTTACTTGCAATATCGGGGATGCATTGGCAACAATGTTCGGAAGCCCTTCACGATCCCAGTTTATCCAGGTCCAGCCATAGGACATTGCTTCCAGTCCCAGTTCTTCAAATCAACTATGGATGGACCATGATTACAGTCCAAATATGATTCCTCATTGGACACCTTTCATGTATACAACAATTATCTATGTATAAATTGGTCCCCCTTTGGGGTTGACATCTATTATGTATATCGAGACAATGATACGAGCATTGGTATGCTCGCATCATCCTTATATTTGTGATTATATGCACCTCATTCATTATGAGTGTCATATCTATAGATTTCACCCTTACAACCCCAACAATGAGTTTTCTCTCCCCTCTATTGCATTCCTCGACTCTCCACACTATTGTCACATGCATACTTTGCAAAAACCAGCCTTGTGATGTCTATCAGTGATACGACGAGCTTCTAACTTCACACATCAGGGGGAAATATGTTAACACAAAAATTCCGTTCACACATCATTGTTCACTTACCATTTCCACACCAAAAAACATTTATTGTGAAACTTGATATACCAAAAAACAAAAAAAAATCACTATATCATGGACCCCTTATCACAAAAAGAAAGTGAACTTATCCCACAAAGTTAGGAAATTCCACCAAAATAGGAATTTCTACCAAAATAGGGAAAAAGTCCACCAAAGTAGTGGAAAGTCCATAGTAAAATAAAATCCCGCCCAAATTAAAAAATTACCAGCTGTAAGTGGTAAAAACCACCATGGTTTGGAAACCCAAACCCTAAATATTTTCCTATGAAGGTCCCCATTCAATCAAACTTCGACTTGAGCACCGTTACTCTATCAGAATTCCCTTTGAGTTAGTAACCTTTGTTACCATCCTCATTTCACCTCGGTAAAACTTAGACACCCTCATGACATAGTGTGCGAGATATTAGGTTGCTTGGAACCAAGAGAGCTATACTCCACCCAGTTGCAATGACCCCCATTTTATGAGGTATTCTCATTCCATGTAAATGCAAATTCTTTTAATAAAATGAGAAAATTTTCTTTAATATCCCCTATGTGTGTTAAACAAAAAAGTTTAATGCTACTTGTTTGTTGTTATCGTTAATGTTTACCATTTACTGTGTCTGCTTATATTTATGGGCTTATGTTTGCACTTCACTTTTTACTATTTCTTTCTCATATGCAACCCCACTTTAGTTTATATTTCTTATTTGCATAGTATAGTTTTAGCTTTGCCAGTTTTTACTTTCATTTAATACACTTACTTCACACACTAGTGCAGCAAGATCCATTCCCTTATGTGCTCTCTACCTTAGCTTTTCCAAGCCGATAGAGCCTATGTTTTCACATGTTGGAGTGCGAAAGCACTGAAAACTTTAAGTCTTGAGAATCCTAATGGTGACTAGTTGTCTTCATGGTACCTTTCATTTAGGTGAGTTGAGAGTGCTCACTTATTATCCCAAATACATAAGTCGGTAGAACCTATGTTTTCACATGTTGGAGTGCGGAAGCACTGAAAACTAAGTCTTGAGAATCTTAATGGTGTCTAGTTGTCTTCATGGTACCTTTCATTTAGGTGAGTTGAGAGTGCTCACTTATTATCCCAAAGACATTTGTATATGTTCATGTTATAATAATCATTAATCCAATGGGAATCCCTTAATACTTGCAGTTAATGTTTAAAAGAACCAATACTCCATTTTGGAGAGATTGCAGTGCATATAGAGGAAAAACCTAATAGTTAGGGGCATGTGACTACCTTAAGGTTATGAACATCAAGAATCCACACATTTATTACTATGAAAAGAAGGCTAAAAAAATAGAGCTGAAATCACAAAATGGTTTGTATCTATGAGAAAATAATGGATTCAATAATACTATGATTCTCCATGAAGAGGAGAGAGACCTATGCTTATGATTTGACCCCAAAGCTCAAGTTGTATCTTGTCTGCTACAGATTAGAAAAAGAGAGGATCTCCATAGAAATGAATGATTCCATTTATGAACATTCCAATTATTGTTGCATTGATGTGTTGATGGTAGAGCGATCTCTAGGATAGAGGACCGATTCATGAAATATTGTTTGCAAATTATTTATTTCTTGTTGATATAGGGATTTTTGAGGGCTGAAAAAAAATGATGATGTAGCCAATAAAGTTTGATTCATTCACAATCTCTAAAAACCATGAATAGACACGATAATGGAAAAAATAACTATCTTTTATTACTTCTCCATCCTAACTATTACAACTAAAGTTCAACCCCTTATAACTACTATCTAAGATTTTAAAAAATCGCTAATTTTAGAAAACTATTGCATGACTCTAAAAAAAGGTAATAAATACAAGTTTAGGAAACATGTTACAAAGCATTGTGATACAAGTGGAGATTAGTGGCCACCCACCTATTCCACTGGCTCAAAAGAATTTTCCATTTTGGGAGTTTCCCAGTAAATTTTCTATGGTTTTTCGGGTCCTAAACTTCTGGGGCCATTTTGAGGCCCTAAACTATGTTTTTTAGATATTCGAGGTGAAAAAAATTGGTAATGACTTGTATTTGTCTCCAGTGGAAATATATAAATCTTGGATAGACCTTTCAGACGAGCTATCAAACGCCCCAAATAGATATCGTATGCAAACGTTATGATCCCGGGAAGTTGACTATTCAACTAATCACCTTAGGGCCACCATTTTTATGTTGATTCATCTTCTAGGGTTATGTTTTGGAAATTTAGGGTTCTCTCCCCCATGATTATTATAAATAGGCCCTTTTGGCCTCATTTTTTATTCATCTTAGCACAAATGAGCATAGCGGCCACATCTCTTCTCTGAGATAACTACCACCATTCTAGTTGTTTTATTTTAGTTTGTTCTATTTTTGCTATTTAATAGAATACATGTTTACTCTATCTATGTTTTTCTTGCGATATCTATGTATATGTGGTTCTATATCTTTTCTTTCATTTCTTTCTCACATAAATCTAGATCACATTGTCGGAGAGAAGCCTAAGCAGTGGGATTTCTTTCTCCCCCATGCTTATTATAAATAGGCCCTTTCGGCCTCATATTGTATTCAACTTGGCACAAATGAGCGTATCGACCACATCTCTTCTCTAAGATAACTACCACCATTCTAGTTGTTTTATTTTAGTCTGTTCTATTTCCACTATTTAATAGAATACGTGTTTATTGTATTTATGTGTTTCTTGCGATATCTATGTATATGTGGTTCTATATCTTTTCTTTCATTTCTTTTTCATATAAATATGGATCACATTGTCGGAGAGAAGCCTAAGCAGTGGGATTTGACTTTACCTCAAGAAAAAATTGCTTATAGTAGTTCAGAGACTAGAGCTACAGGTAAATCTCCATTTTAGGTTGTTTGTGGTAGAAATAATATGGGTGTCCTATATTTGGTGTAACTACAGCTTGGGGATAGAATCAATGATGACGGGGAAGCGATTGTAGAACACATTCAACAATTGCAGCAACAAGTGAGACAAAAGTTGCAAGCTAATAACGAGCAAAACAAAATTATAAAAGATGCTCACCAATGACATCAGGTATTTAATGAAAGTGATTTGGTGATGGTTCATTGATGGAAAGAGGGGTTTCCTAGAGGATCCTACCACAAATTGAAGAAAATTGGTCCATGCAAGAATCTCAAGAAAATTAATGGCAATGCTTATAAGGTCGATTTACCGGTCGATCTCAATATTTCCCCTATGTTTAATGTTTATGATTTATATATATTCCATGGGGATGTATGGGTGATGATAGTGAGGCATAGCTGGATTGAAAACATGTCATTTCGAGCAAGAAAAATGAAGATTGCTCATATTTTAGATAAGGAGACCCTTTATACTTGACAAGGCTAGTAGGACCAGTATCTGGTCCAGTGGGAAGGTTTAGCACCAACATAGAGTACATGGATTACAGAGGGGACTTGCTGAATCTATATCTCATTAAGTGGAAACGGTTTGAAGAAAGTAACTTGTAGGAGTTGCATTCTTTTCAACCAGAGGAGAATCATGCTGGGATTTCCGAGGGACGAAAAAAATGATGATGCAATGATTTCTTAGGGTCATAACTTTTGTCTCAGTTATCTGTTTGGGATGAAATTAACACATCTTGAAGAATTCACTGCAGTGAGTAATAAGATCCTTTTCATTGAACCTTTTTTTCAACAATTCTCTGTGGCCAAATTCCTTCAGATAAGGTTTCAAATTTTGGTCATAGTGTTTTTTCGAGATTTTCTAAATTTGCAATTATTAGTTATCCCATACTTTATGCAACTAATCAGAAAAGCGAGTTGACAACTGGTGTCGCTCTAGTTAGCTTTTATTTAGTGGTCAGTTTTAGAGCCATGTGAGAATTTTCTAAAATTAGCAATTTTCTAAAATCTCAGATATTAGTTATAAGGGGTTGAATTTCATTATAATAGTTAGGATGGAGAATCAATAAATGATAGTTATTTTTCCATTCTTGTGTGTTTGCATGGTTTGTAGATCATGTGAATAAATCAAAGTTTATTGGTTACATCATCATCATTTTTTTCCTTAGCCCTCATAACTCCCTGCATCACAAGGCTGAGTGGAAAATATGGTTAGGTTTGTTGGTGGGAGAATGACATTTCCATCACAACCTCCTATTTTAGAGGCTACAACCATCCAATAATATTGCTATAAAGAAAGGGGCAAAATTGTCAAAGTGGTGGAACAAGTTGGAAGAAACTCGGATATCATGTTTTTGCTATATTTTCAACATTCTGCACCTAATAGACATAATTGTATTCATTGCATTGAGAAAAATGGGAATCTCAATTCAATATTTAGTGGAAAATATGGTTAGGATTGTTGTTGGGAGGATGACATTTCCATCACAACATCCACTCTTAGAGACTATGGCCATAAAATATTTATTGCTAGAAAGAAAGGGACAATGTTGTCAAAGCATCAGGTTACCTCCTAAACCTGAAATCCAAGTGGTAAAAGCATAAAACACAAGTGAAACCCTAGGGAAACTCAAGAAGCCTTCCCATTGTCACCACAATAACTATTCCTCTCACTTTACCTTAGATCTCTTATTACACAAGGGGATCTTTCCTAATTAGGATTATTAAGGATGTGAGAATAAGTCTCAAGGTGACAAGAAGAATTATCTTTAGCAAAACATAAAAAATAGGACAATAAAATAAGTGATTAAGGGCCAAGACTAGTGCCTATACAATATATGGAAAATTGAGTTAAGAAGACATACTTAGAGAGTAGTTTTATGAATGCTTTAGACAAATGTAGTTACCAATAACATGTTACAACTATCCCTAATTTGTTTTTAAATAATGTAGAAATAACATTGGAGGGCCCTAACGGTGATTCCCTAAAACCATGCTACACGGGTGTGTCCTACAATGAAGTATTAATCCAATGTTAGCTCTTAATAAGTTTGTAGATGAAATATAATACATTGAGAAATAAACAACAAAAGGAATAAAAGAGAAAAATCATTACATTAAACCCTTCCAATGTGGTAATGTAATATCCCCCGATTTATAAACATTATTTGTAATATAAAATCTTGACTGTATATTTTGATGATGAGTTTGGCTGACTGTGGAGTCTGCCCAAATGGTCCTAGGAGGACAATTGTAACCACTGCATTTTTTCCTTTAATGAAGTTCAAAATGAAAGGGACATCCACATTAAAGAGAAGACTATGCATGCACGAGTGGGAGACGTAGAGCAGTAAACTCAGGGAAGTATACTAGGTGTTGGAACGCATTAATGGCACTGGATAGAATATGGAGAAATCATGGCGTAGTGGTTGACGGGGATTCAATGGTGAATGGACTGTAGCTACGGAATGAGATTGGACAGACCCTGGAGAATCAGGGAACGTAGTGGTTGATGGGGATTCCCTGAGGAATGGACCACAACTGCAAAGTAATACCTAGGCAACCAAACTATAAAAGAGAATATGCGAGGAGGCAAGACGTTGCAGAGTATGCTGGGAACGAATGAACTCTTACTATGTGAGCACTCTCGGAAGTGTTAGGAAATATTTGGGAGAAATACTTGTTCCGTGAGCACTCTGAGTTAGTGTTAGGCATGCGATTTATGCCTGGAACCTAAACTAAGGTTAGCTGTCTCAGCTCTTGAACACATAGTTTAGCTCGTGGGTGATAGAGAACATAGCATATATGTGCCTAATCTATGGTTGGGTGGAACATGGTTGTTCCCCTTTCATTGCGGCTAGCCTTACAAACAGGTTACATTACATGGTTTTGTTTCTGCAAATATATTGAGCTTAGGGTATGTTTGCATATGTGTAAATATGTGTTTCAATATCAATAAAATGATAAATAACAACTTTAGATTTATTGATGGAAATGATGCTTATGAACGGGTGTACTCATACGCTGTTTTGCATGATTGTGCCTTACATTTGGTAAAATTCTAACTCAGATGGTGTATTATTGTTTTGTACAAATTTACTTGTATGTTGTGTGAATTCCTGTGATTGATGAACTTAGGGCATGTCTATGTGTGTATGAATGTATGTTTCAATGTTGTAGAAATGATAAAGGAAGCTTTAAGTTTGTTGATGAAAGCATTGCTCATGATTTGGTGTATGCTCATATGACTATGTTTGCATTGGTTATGTAGTGCACTAATGGTATGATACCCTGCTCTATTAAATCAAGCTGTGACTTTAATGACTCCCTAGTAGAGTAATACACATACTCTGTTTGATGTTTCACATTTGGGTTTTATCATTCTCCAAAGAGAAGTATTCATGTTTTCTTATGAATGACTGACTGCATTGGTTACATGATTGATTAAAGTTTCCTTGCACCTATTGCTTCAATCCACTGTAACTTGCATTAGTGGTATGGCCCCTATAGGGGAATACTCATGTTCCATTCGGAATGGTTATGACTGCATTGGATGCATAGATCACTGAAGATGTAATGCACCTACTCTGTTTTAATTCATTGTAACTTGTATGTTGATATAGTTTCCTGGAAAGGGTTACTCTTGCTTGGTTGAAGGTTGTGACTGTATTTAGATACATGGATTCTGAGGTTATAGAAGTCATGCCCTCTTATAAAGGTATGAGATTGTCCCCTTGGTCACATGACCTTTCTAACTTCTATAAATTTTTCTATGTGGTGAGATGCTTGGATGTGTTATTGATCTACTGTTAGTATCCAGTGGTAAGGGACCTTGAGGGGAAGCCTGAGTGTGGTTTGGGGATTAAACCATTCCTAGACTAGGTAAGCCCCTTTATAAGACCTGTGGTTCTTAAATGAAAGTAAAAATGTGAAGTAAAGTGTGGTGAAATAGCCACTGACCACTTCATAATTCCTAAGCTTGAATACAACCTAAGTAACAAACTCAACCTAAGTCTGTAAGGCCACCGAAGGTGAACCATCCCTGGTTTTTTCCCTAAGGAAACACACAGTAGAACAATGTAAAATTTTTAAGGAAAGAAGGTTATTAAGTTTATGTGTGTTTTGCAACATGCAATCCGCATTACAAAAGTGGAGTCACTGAGGGGTCAAAACATGAAGAAGAATGTGCCTTCCAGAATCCACTTTCCACCTTGCGGAAGCGGAATTGAGGAAGGGTAGTTTTGGAACGGGTTATGGGTTTTCCACAACCCGCAATCCACATTGTGGAAAGTGGGAAGAAGAAGGTAAAACTTATAAATTATAAGAATTTCCGCAATCCACATTGCGGAATGCAGAAAGCGGAAATGAAAAGTGGTTAACTGTAAAGGTTTCCGCAATCCGCATTGCAGAATGCGGAATGCAGAAAGGAAATTGTAAATTTGATGAAATGTTAGAGTCTTCGCAATTAGCAATCCACATTGTGGAATGCATAAAGTTAAATTGAGGAGATTTAAGGGTTTCCGCAATTCACATTGCGGAATGTAGAATGTGGAAAGGGAAAAATTGTGGAATTATGGGGTTTCTGCAACCCGCAACCCGCAATTGCGGAATGCAGAAAGCAGAAAGGGAAACGATTAAAGAAAATATAAATATAATATGGGACTTCCACAATATGCATTGCGGAATGCAGAAAGCAGAAAGTGAAAGAGAAATATAAAGAAAAGGTGGGCTTTCCGCAATCCGCAATCTACACTACAGAATGTGGAAAGCAGAAAATAAAAAGGCAAATCTAAGGAAAACATTAGATTTCCGCAATCTGCAATCTGCATTACAGAAGCGGAGTTGCGGAAGGGAGTTTAATTGCGGAAATGACCTTATAATTGCACAAAGGGATTTTAATTGCGGAAAGGAATTTTAATTGTGAAGAGGACTGTTGAATAAACAATTAAGCGTAGGAATGAATGTTAAAGGAAGATTCATCTCCCATATCTTAAGNTATATATATGTATATATATATATACATTTTAGCAGGTTATATGGGTATGTTACATATCATGGTATCAGAGCTACAGGTTTCAACCTTGTCGCCTTTTGGGAACATCTAGTTTCGTTGAATTATGGAAAGTTGTGTTCTAATCATCACAATTATGTTGGAATATTTTTTACACATACAAAATTGTTCTGTAACAGGATACATCAATGGACTCACAAACTGAGAATGCGGGTCGACCTGAAGAAGGTGCACCAGCACCACGATCATCGCAACCAGAACAAGAACACTCTAAAGATAGTCAAGTACTGGAAACGATGAGGAACTTGATCGTAGAAATACAGAGCTTCAAGGCAGATAATGAGCAGCTATAGAAGGCTCATGAGAAGTAGCGGGAGATAAATGAAATATTATTGCAGAGTTTGCAAGAGAAAAATATGGGGAAAAGCCCCAAATAGAGATTGGAAGAGACTCAGAAGATCCAGAAAGTGCCGAAAGAAAATATAGTTCCTCCAATGGAAGTCAAAAGTCTGAGAATCAAGCTAAGTCGATTGGAAAAAGGAAGATCGATCATCTGGAAGGGAATTTAAAAAGATCAAGCCAACCAGCTTTGATGAGGAATCCAAGACCGAAGAAGAAGCAAAGGCTTGGTTGCAAGACATTAAGAAGTACTTTCAAATTTATAATTACTCTAGAAACATGAAGGTGAGAATGGCCATCTACAACCTGAAGGGAAAGGCCGGCATTTGGTGGCAAGATCTGAATATTTCCCAGGGAATAAAAGAAAAGAACCTAGAATGGTCGGAGTTCAAGAAGTTCTTCAAGAAGCAATATCTGTCAAAGAGCTACTATGAAGGAAAGACCAAGGAAATCTATCAATTAAATCTTGACCAAATGAATATAGACGCCCTCATTAACAAATTTCTTGATCTGTTGTGGTTCGTGCCGTATATTAAAGAAGAAAAAGTGAAAGTGCAAAGGTTATTGAGTTGTTTGCTGCAGTCTTATAAGGACATAATTGAATTCGACAATCCCAAAACCATGGATAAAGCCTTAAGAAAGGAGAGGTTGTGTTTTGAACAGTACAAACAGAGGAATAACCTCTCTAAGGTATGGAAAGGTAAAGAACATGAAAAGTTTAAGCAATGGAAGAAGGGCTTCCAGCCCCCACCCTTCAGGAACATGCCAAGGAATCTGCAAGGAAATTCCTACAGCAAAAATGAACAGATTCCATAGAAGAATTATAAACGTGTGGACCTTGGACCGAAGGGGACTATTGGAGCCCCTAGAGAATGCGTGAAGTGTTGGGAATGTGGAGAGCCCCACCTGTAAAGGAATTGCCCATGCCTTAACCAATCAAATAAGGTTGTTCATGAGCTGCAAGAAGCTTCCATTGTTGGGGAAGTTGGGAAACATTACCACCAGATTAATGCATCGCTAGAAGATCGACAAGTAGATTATCAATCTGCAATTGTGGAGATTGAAGGTGGAACCGGAAACAGAATTTCAAATGGAACCTCTGTGTATTCTGGACAAGAAAGAACATTACTTCGAAACCCGGTCGTCGCTCAGGTTAAGGTGCAATGGAAGCACTTTATCCCAGAGGAGCCAACTTGGGACCTAGAGGAAGATTTGTGAAAGAAGTACCCAGGTTTGTTTCCAGAAGCTATGGAGGAAGACTAAGAACACTGAGGATAGTGTTGCATTAAAACATTATTTGTAATATAAAATCTTGATTGTATATTTTGAAGATGAGTTTGTATATTTCTATAAAGAAAGGGACAAAATTGTCAAAGTGGTGGAACAAGTTGGAAGAAACTCGGATATCATGTTTTTTCTATATTTTCAACATTGTGCACCTAATAGACATAATTGTATTAATTGCATTGAGAAAAATGGGAACCTCAATTCAAGGTTTAGTGGAAAATATGGTTAGGATTGTTGTTGGGAGAATGACATTTGCATCACAACATCCACTTTTAGAGACTATGGCCATAAAATAATTATTGCTAGAAAGGAAGGGACAATGTTTTCAAAGCATCAGGTTACCTCCTAAACCTATAATCAAAGTGTTAAAAGCATAAAACACAAGTTCAACCCTAGGGAAAATCGAGAAGCCTGTCCATTGTCACCACAACAACTATTCCTCTCAATTTATCTTAGCTCTCTTATCACACAAGGTGATCTTTCCTAATTAGGATTATTAAGGATGTGACAAGAAGTCTCAAGGTGACAAGAAGAATTAATTTGAGCAAAACATAAAAAGTAGGACAATAAAATAAGTGATTAAGGACTAGGACTAGTGCTTATCCAATATATGGAAAATGGATTTAAGAAGACATACTTAGAGAGTAGTTTGATGAATGCTTTAGAAAAATAGAGTTACCAATAACATGTTACAACTAGCCCTAATTTGTTTTTAAATTATGTAGAAATAACGTTGGAGGGCCCTAACGGTGATTCTCTAAAACCATGCTACATGGGTGTGTCCTACAATGAAGTATTAATCCAACATTAGCTCTTAATAAGATGGTAGATGCAATCTAATACATTCAGAAATAAACAACAAAATGAATAAAAGAGAAAAATCATTACATTAAACCCTTCCAATGTGGTAATGTATATCCCCCTATTTATAAACATTATTTGTAATATAAAATATCGATTGTATATTTTGATGACGAGTTTGGCTGAATGTGGAGTCTGTCCAAACGGTCTCAGGAGGACAATTGTAATTGTTGAATTTTTTCCTTTAATGAAGTTTAGAATGAAAGGGACATCCATGTTAAAGAGAAGAATATGCGTGCAAGAGTGGGAGACATAGAGCAGTAAACCTCAGGGAAGAACACCAGGTGTCAGAACGCATTAATGGCACCGGATAGATCCTGGAGAAATTAGGGCGCAGTGGTTGACAGGGATTCAATAACAAATGGATCGTAGCTGTGGAATGAGATTGGACAGACCCTGGAGAATTGAGGAACACATTGGTTGATAGGGATTCCTTGGGGAATGGCCCGCAGCTGCAAAGTAAGACCTAGGAAACCAAACTATAAAAAGAGCATATGCGAGGAGGAAGGACGTTGCAGAGTATGCTGGTAACGAATGAACTCTTGTTGTGTGAGCACTCTGGTAAGTGTTAGGCAAGAGTTGAGAGAAATTCTTGCTGCATGAGCACTCTTAGTGTTAAGCAAGTGATTTCTGCCTGGAACCTGAACTGAGGTTAGCTATATTCGCTTTTGGCACACATAGTTTAGCTTAGGGGTGATTGAGGATAGAGTAGATATGTGCCTAATATATGGTGTTGGGCTAGGATAGAGCACAAGGAAGAAACTGAAGCATAAAGCGCAAAAGGAAAAACAAGTGCATGACAGAGTAAAGGCAAGTAAAGGGAGAAAAGGAAGCATAGAGCAGAGAAATCCACGACGAGGAAAAACAAACCCAGAGTTCGTGGAAGATTGGCAGGTAGAAGAGTAAAGGATGGAAAGAGACAGGTCAGGAAGACTGTAAGAGTTTGAGTCGACGGAAGACTAAAGGATTCTTTTTGCGGATAGTTATGGTCTGTGATTAATGTAATGAAGGACGTTTCTGTAATCAATATGGCTTGCAATAAATGTATGAAAGACATTTTTTAGGCTACTTATGATTGTAATAACTGAGCTGTACTTAATCGACCTTGCACGGTCTTGTAATATTTATAAATAGGAAGAACCCATTTTGTGAAAGGGTTGATGAATAGTAGGTTATTGTATTGCTGATTAGAGAGAAGTCTAATAGTATAGTAGGCTGGTTATACACGGATCTGCAGCTGAGTGCGTAGACTATTTTGTAAGTGTCCTTCTGTAGCTGAGTGCATAGATAGTAGAGTAGAAGAATCGATCCAGGCTGTGTGCAGATCAGTAGGAGTAGTTAGAAGAAAAGCATAAAAATAGAGAGCATGAGAGCAAGAAAGAGTTTGAGCTAATTAGACACATATCAAAACAGTCTACAAGTCATAGACTGCAGGGTGCCATATATTTCTCATGCTAGATGAAGAGCACCTTGGTGGTTTTTCCTGGTTGGGTTTCCACGTTACATTTTGTGTCGAATGAATGATGAAAGTTGAATGTTTAATGGTTAATGTTGAATGTTTGATTATGTTGCATTGTTTATGGTTATTGCTTGAAAGAATGTCGCAATATTGATAAAAGCTGTGAATGAATGAATGACTAAAGCATTGTCGAGCACTTGGTATTATTCCATGTTAAAATACTGTTAAGTTATAATACAGTCGCATCACTGTTATTTACATTTAAGGAATCAACTGCATCGCATAGTTGTATCAATTGTTAAGTTGACAAGGACAATGTTGTGTCGCTCACCGGCCGTGTCGCACTATTGCACCATTGTTGAATAGTAAAAGAATCCATCCTTCCGACTCTGTTGAGTGCCTTGGCTACACGCCAAGGCACTATAATCCCTTTCCCGCTGCGAAAACGTGGTTCTGAGAGTTACACATTAAGATATCTCAAGTGAGACTACGCTTGCCTCATAGGTATTTCTAGCTGAGCTTGCTCCGTTGGGACGATGTCTTTGGGTGTTTTGATGGTATTGTTTTATTTTTGAACCTAGGTCTCAAGAGTGAGGAAAAATAGGCCAACAAATGGTTCCTTTTCCAGGACCCTTAATCATTTGAGTTGAGGGAAATGTATTGGAATCTGACAAAGAAGGAAATCAAGGATTGGCTAGAGTCTAAGATGTTAGCATTTGTGAAAGAAGAGAGCCCAGGATTGCGGTTGAGCACATAAAACTTGATAGATCGGTACATATACATTGATATTCACAAGATCTTCTTCGTAGAGTTTCCTATTGTGCTGCACGAGTGGTTGTCAAGATTGTTGACTCGACAAACAAATTTCTAGAGAAGAGAAGTGGTCGAGTGGATTGCTCAGCTGATTTGCGAGATGACCAGTGTAAGTAACCCCATATCTAGAGCTGTTGATTTTTGGGTCGACAATATTTTGCAAGGGTATATTACTGAGTTTTCAGTTGAAATGATAAGCTCATATAGTCAGGCCGAAATAAATTTTTTCCAAGGGCCTCGAAGAAGGCATTTGTTGTCTATAAGTACATGGATAAAGATGCTCATCTATGAGAAGGGAATTTTGTAGTTGAGGAGTTGAGTCGCATATACAGAGGAGAGGATATGTTGTAGATGACCTATAAATAGAAAATGGGAAATGGTGAGCTGAGATCTTCCTAGGAAGTACAAAACCTGAACTAGAGGCTGGATTCCTAAGGAGTGGAAGGAGATTTAGGTTAGGAAAGAGAATAAAGGAAGTAGGAGGTAAACAAACTCCTAGTCTATTTGAAGAAAGTGAGCACGAATTTGAGTCACAGATAGATGAAGGGTCTTGCAACGAAGAGGAAGACTATAGCCCGATTTCTGAAAGAGCAGAAGAATATGAAGAATCTGCGGAGACACCAAGACCAGGACGCAGCTACACCACGCTAGGAGTATCACCAGAGGTAAGGTCTATAGTCTCATCTCCTATTAGAACTGTTAATACCGATAGTGCTAGTACTGCCAATAGCACGCAAGGGAGTCCGCCTTCATTAAATTATTCATTAGACAACCCTGGCACCAACTCAATGGTTGGGGTAGATATTAGATTAACCATATTCAATGGGAATGGAGCAAAAGATCCAGAGCAACATTTGTTCCTTTGCGAAGCTGCTTGGATGGTTCTCCAAGTTCACAATGGGAACATAAGAAAAGTGCAGATGATTACGACTCTGTGGGGTCACTATTTTATGAAGTTCTGCTTAGTACCAGCAGGAACCCCATAGAAGACCCTTGATGAGATCCGACTCACGATGATTTGTGAGTTCAAAAAACATAAATATGAGTCGTAGTGCATCATTGAGATCAAGGATATAAAGAAGTTACCGACAAAATCCATATGGGATTTCGATCATTGTTTTAAAACTTTAATGGCCAAATTTAGTTTCCATATGTTAGATGTGCAACATAAAGAGTGGTTTATTGTTGCGTTATTACCAGACATTCGATCTCCTTTGATGCAACAAAAGATTGTGTCACAGTCAGAAGGGATAGAACTATAAATGAAGGTGGAATCCTCATCGATTGGAGATGGTGGCGCAGGAATGATGTAGATTCAGTCGCAGTTGGTTAATATAACAATACAACTTCAAGACATTAAGAAGGGAAAATAATCCCAAGGGGACTTGTGGTGCACAAGATTTCGAACGGATGGACACACCAAGGATAATTGTCTATCGTACATTAACTATATCTCGTCGGGTGTGCCAAATCCATTGAGTACCCATGAAATACCCTAGTGTCAGATACGCCAGACAAGAGGGCATCACGATGAGGACTATCGATACTTGCAGAAGATTGTAAGTACCCCAACCAACCTTTTCTGTAAATTCTGTAAGTCAGTAGGGCATGATGATAAGGATTGTAGAGCATATCGGCTCATGACGGAGAAGACAGTAGACACCTACTTGATGAAGAATGACAAGAAGGCTTAGGTTGAACAGGCGCAAGTGCACTACCACCCTCCACCTTTCCCACAAAACCAGTATCAGAATTAGTATCAACCTCAGTATGCACCACATAATCAATATGCACCACAAAATCAGTACTCACCACAGCAACCACACCCTTAGGGAAGGGGGCTGGAAACTTCAAAGGTAGAGGAGGAGGAGGAGGATTTGGCAGAGGAAGAGGTCAAGTCATATGCTATAACTATGGAAATCCAGGCCATTATTCCAGAGATTGCCAGGATCCTGCAAAGACATGTTTATACTACAATGAGCAAGACCATAATGTGGAGCAATGTCCCCAGTTGATTGCAAAGTGGAAAGCTCAGACCATTGCAGGTCCTAATCCTGCACAAAATCCAAATCCTAACCCTAACCCTAATATTCAGATGATTGATGCTGAGCTGAGAGAACCCAGATTTGCTGTCGTAACACAAGGAGGTGCTGTGATCAGAGCCGATTAGAATATACCACAAGTACAACCGCAGGTGTAACCGCATGTGTGACTTGCGACGCAGAAGAAAGTACCATTCGACGTTAAAAAATAGAAGCATGTATTTTTGGATGTGTGACCGGAGTTTGTAGATCCAGAACAGTCATCGACCTCACTTGAAGTCATGCATATGCCTAAACAATTCCAACAGCTATTCTAGAAGTAGGTTTCGAGAAAGGTTAGTAATCTCAAGCCATTTCTGTCTAGTTACTTAGCGCTAATTCAAGATCATAAAGATTTTGTCATAGAACTACAAGCATTGATAGAAGAATCCCCAGTCGAGTCGCAACCTGGAAAGAGGGTTAACCATGTCAAAAATAAATTCAAAATGGGGCGCGAGTTAAGAATGATTGCGCACATAGGGGACTATTACATGGATTATATTATTCTAGACCTGAGGTCGGATGTCAATATTCTGACGTGACAGACTTGGGAAAGCATGGGAAAGCCGCGATTGGATTGGTCCCTTGTCTAGTTGAGGCTTGCAAATAAGGTGAAGGTCCTATCGATTGGTAGGCTAAGTCAAGTCCCTGTCGACATTGAGGGGCTGTGCACATTCATAGACTTTGAAGTCATCAACATTGTCGATGACACAAACCCCTATCCCATGCTTGTGGGGATAGATTGGGCCATAGATAATCAGACCATTATAAATTTTAAGAAAAGAATCCTCTCATCCAAGGATGATGAGATGAGGGTAGTGTCACCCATTGATCCACTGGTGGGACAGATATATGTCAAACTAGTCAATAGTGAAGGACAGGGTGACTATCTAGACCATATTGATAATGTCAGCACCTTAAAATATGATTATGTAAATCGTACAGTGGACAAAAGCCTGAGCTGGTGGAGTACTAGTCCCTGCACATCAGATTCAGGAGAGGCCTTAGAGAATTGACAAAACTGACTGCATGAAGTCTCTATGAGGAGATACATCAGGCTTACCAAGTCTGTGCGACGAGTGGAGAATCAGTCGAGGGAGTTACCCACATATGAGGGCTTGCCTAATATTGTGACATTCCTCAGTGAGTTTGAAGGACTGGTGACAGAACCACAACATTTGTCTGCGTTAGACTATGTACTGAAGGCTACGCCCACTGGATGGTGGGGTACTAATAATAAATCCATATCAGAATGGCCACAGTGCAGAAGATTGCTGGAAGTCAGATTCAACGAGAAGTAATAGTCATGAATCAGAAGTAAATAGGGTTGTCAAACCCTGTTAAGCACCTTAATCAGTGTCGCATAACATTTGCAGAATACCCGCGACGGGAATGGGTCCATCATTTCATTCATACATTGGAAATGACACCTAGAAGCTGGTATACATCCATGGAGTTGCGACAAGGAACTCAGGACTGGGACAAGGTGGTTCAACAATTTGCGTACACCTTCGTATTTCCTAATGAGACGCCAACAATTGATGATGTGCTTCAAGCAATCAAGGAGAATATATTCACTGAAATCCAAGTTGAAGTGGTGAGTTTCCACCAGTGCAACATGACCATCCAACAATGGATGGCTTGTTACAATATGGTTGGAGAACTAGATGACGATCCGACTAACATCAACATACCAGAGTCGGAGGGCATGCGCGAAGTTGAAGGAAGTGGTATATTGAGTGACTAGTTCCTTAAACTGCTCAAAATCAAGAAAGTTAACATTGGCTCAGCAAAAAACCTGAAGTTTGTCAATATAGGAGATTATTGGGATGATGAGATATAATAAAAATACACAGACCTACTGCATGAGTTTCGATATCTATTCCCTACCAAATTCTCGGAGATGAAGGAAATAGTAGGAGATCTGGGGGAGATGAAAATACCCCTGAAACCAGATGCTAAACCAGTTAAGTAGCGACCTTATAGGTTGAATCCAAGGTATGAAGAGAAGGTAAAAGCTGAATTGGATCGCATGCTCGACACAGGAATCATTGAACCTGTTGAGGAATTAGAATGGATCATCCCTATAGTGATCCATGATAAGAAGACAACAAGCGAAGTCAGAATCTATGTTGACCTGAGGAAGCTGAACGATGCATGCCTGCACCATCCATTCCCAACACCATTCACATATGAAGTACTGGAAAGCGTCGTTGAACACGAGATGTATTCATTCACCGATGGCTTCTTTGGCTATCACCAAGTAAGAATCGCTATCACATGCCCTAATTTGCAAAACAATTTAATGTTATTGAAGAACATTATGTTATATTTTATGCTAAAGTTGTAATTGATGACCAAGTGGGGTCAAGGATAGTTAAGGTATTTCAGAATATTTTATTAATAAATAAATAAATGATGAGACAACAACTTAGGGAAGATGTTAAATGAGTGTTAACTAGTCACTTGGTGGAGGAGACTGGGTGGAGAGTATACTAACAAGTGGTAGCATCCTCAAACTACTTCTAATTGTTGCAGGTGGAAACTTCCCTATAATTGTGGTCATGATTCCCCAAGAAAGTGGGAATTGGAACAGGTGGCTCATTAAGTAAAAACTAACCTAGAAGACCTAGGCATTATTATAAAACTTCCCATTGAAGACAACTGAGACTGCTAATTCTGGATTTGTGATCATTTTGAGTGAATGAAGTACACATGATAAATTCTATGGAGGGGACTTGTTGAAGTGATTTTGAGGGGTTAACTGCCGAAGATTGAACTTGTGCAGCTACTCTAGGCTGAAGTTCTTACTACTATGAGTAGGGCTGAATTACTGCTGTAAATCCAGTCAGGTGACAGAATGTTTTAAGGTTACATCCTTCACTCAGTACTCTACTAGGAGGACCAGGAAACAGGCTCAGGGGTCCTGAGAAAGTGCAGACTAATATTTCTCTAGGAGTTGGTTGGGAGGAACAACCTCCTTAAGCTATTTTCACTTCACCCATTGTCAGGTTTTTATTTGTTCAGGTTTATTTGTAAGTTTATCTACTGTTTTTAGAAAAAGATTACCAGTTTTCAAGTTATGCATATTATTATTTTATTAGGTTTTGTGTAGAGGAAAGAGCATTGTTTATTGATAGAATTAGTGATTAGTAGATTATATTTAAAACAATAGGGATATTAGTAAATGAAACATGAATAGAAAGAAATTACCACAATGTATTTTTCCACGTCTTTTATAAGGCATTACTCTAGTACAACTAGTTGTTTAAGTTAAATAAGTAGATTTGTTTATTACTCTCTATGAAAAATGCAAATGATTACTTATATAGTTTTTATGTGATTCATTTACAGAAAACCAACAGTACTTACTCTATCTACTGAAAGTATATGTAATATCTAATTACAGGAAAATAATAGAGTATAGATTAGTCACTAGTAGTCATATTAATCACAGAACTATTACAAGTACTAATATTTATTATAAACACAATAAATAAAGTTAAATAAACAAATATAGGAACAATAAAAATAGTACTTAGGGTTTTAACCTAGCTAGTACTTCGTAGGTCTTTATAATAATTTCCAGGTTCATATTTACATTCTGTACTGAAAACCGATGTTTTACTGTAAACCTCAAAGTAATTTACCTAGGGTTTACGAAAGATAGGTTTTATCTCGGTGTATAGACTTGCATATTCTTACTCTTAACACAAAAGATTTAACAGCTGTAAATAACAATTATTAAAAGAAAAAATAGAAACAGAACTAAATTTTATTTGTGTAGAATCTATCTTTTTACAGAACTGTAGGGTATCCAAAATAATAACCAATCTGAGAGAGAAACAGAGTAATGTATTCACCTAAGAACACTGTAAAAATTTAAATAGTATAAATTACTATAAATTATTTACATTAAATGATATTTTAAAATTTAATAATACTGTAAACAAATTGATAGAAGCAAAATAAAATAAGGGTAATGACCTATGGCCTTCTATATATATCGGTCAAGGCTTAATCCTACTCAAAATAAACTATACAAAATTTAAAACCATTCCTTTCATAAGTAAAAACCCTTTATCTAATTACAAGTTTTGCTGATTGAACAATCTTATCATTACCAACAAAGACTACTTAAAAATTGAATTATCTAGACAGTGATCGAAACAACATGGTCACGGCTTTAAGCCGAGTTGGTAAAACAAAATCTTTTACATCTTCTAGGCCGTAAGGCACCTTCAAGAAAATCCCAGGTCACGACTACTATAGCCTTCAAAGTTTCTTGCCATAATACCCTCTAGGGTTTCAAAGTCATACAAAAACAAACAACAAGAAGTAAAAACCTAACATGTAAACCAAGGCCGTTCCATAACTAGCAGCGAAGTTTCCTATTCTTCCAACCACCACATCCCAATGCAAGAGAAAACCCTTAGTACAACCGGGGCTTACCAGGGTCTGCTTTTTTGAAGCTTGAAAGAACGAGCTCGCTTCCAACATCCAAAGCTGTGAAGAGAACCTGCACGGAGAAACCATTTCAATGGCATAAAATATTTTAATGTAAATAATAAAATTTCCTTTTTAAAAAAGAAAAAAAGGACAAGTCGTCACCTGCTAGCATTTTCTTTTGGTAGAAGCCGAAAATGCAAATCCCTTGGGAAATTTTGATGGAACCTTGGAGAGCGTTGCCTCAGAAGTTACTGTACCGAATGCATTTGTAAAACCTTGAGTCACGACTTCAAAGGTAATAAGAAGTACTCCAACATGAATGAGAAACACTCATAACTTAAACTCTGTCCTCCGTGTTATGTAGAATGAACTCATAGTCCTCATACTGGTGAAAGAAGTTTTTTTTTCCCACATGTATTACCCATAGTAGCCTTTAATACATAAAAACCAATGTATTTTCTTTACAGGGTCAAGCTATCAGTGGTTGTCCGAAGGCAGCTTACAATTGGAGGTGTTTGCAGGGTCATGGCGGCCACGAGCTGGCAGCTCAGCCGCACCAGTTGAAGAGATTTGTGCAATGCGAAAAGAGAGGGTTAGGTATTCATTATAAGTCAACCCCACCTGTGGACAAAACATCATCTAGTGTCCTTAAAATTATTTCCTCATTATGGGTGGTGTTTCAATAGTCAGTAATGCAACTTCGAGCTTGCATGAAAATCTTTACAAATAAAAAATCTTTAATCATTTAAACAATGCACATTCTATTATTGCTAATAATGTTTTATATCATTGATTAGTCGATGCTTCAGTAATGCAACTTCGAGCTTGCATGAAAATCTTTACAAATAAAAAATCTTTAATCATTTAAACAATGCACATTCTATTATTGCTAATAATGTTTTATATCATTGATTAGTCGATGCTTCGTTTACCAACTATAGGAATAAGATATTGAATTTCTATTAGGGTTTGGTTATGGGTCAAAATGGGGTAGTTCTTTTATAAACTATGTAAGTTGAAACATGTGTAAAATACATACTTTTAATGTTAAACTATAATAAAAAGGAGATCCAATGGCTCCTATAATTTATCCTTTTGATTTGTTAGAGTTGGAGAGTAAACTGTTAACTAGGACTAAAGCAATATAAGATCTCTCACTATTTTTTTTCTCTGAATCAACATCCTTGTTTCAAAAGATTTACTAAGCAACATTTGTGTAAGGTATAAACTATAGCTGAAGGGTTCACTAGGAATGGAAGTATAAGATACAAGTAAAACAGATTCAAAGTAAGAGACTATAAAAGTTTTAAAGAAGAATTCTTTCAACTAGGAAGAGAATCTTGATCCAAATGCAGTATGGAGTTGGGGACATAAGTAAGTACAGTTCTCATACTTTATATAAGATCTTCAATTGTAACCCTAACATCTAAACAATGATTACATAGTTAAGAGTCAATATAGTTTTGAGAAAAACATTTGATTATAGAACCCTAGGATAAGGGTAAATGTGATATACATCTAGTGTCGTTGAGTGAACTAAGCATTAAGCTGCGAACTTTGTTTCTTCCTATTTAAACACTAGATCACAATTACTGTAAGCAAGAACACAAGTATTCTTTAGAATTTAATCTTAATCATCCATATGTTTTGATGTCATTTTGATAGTAATTGATCATGCAATTTAACCCATGCTTATGCAGTTTCTACTTTAACATCTTTATGGAGTTTTGACAACATAAATGAGATTAACGTTACCTCTTATGGAGACAAGCTGCATTTTTTTTAAACACTCTTAAGTCTAGCATCATATTTATGCTAGAGAAGTATCTTCTTGACTTGAAATTATACTTTACTTAAACTAGAACATACGCTTATCTGTTAAAAACTTGTAAAGAACCATCAGTCCCATTGTGTTAGCTATAAGCTAAGGAAGCCCCGATCACACCTAAGAAACTTTCCCCACTTGACAAAAGAAAACAATGGTATAATTAACATTAGTAAAAGCCATATTTATTTTCTACTTTCCGGTAAAATACAACTGATAAGTTGAAATAGTGCTAACACAACTAAGTTAAAGATGATCCTTAAGTTTATACAGAATCTTATAAAGAAGCAATCTTTGTTCTCTTGCAAACTGTTTAATTATCTGCTAACAGTTAGTGGTACATTAGCATCGATTTTTGACATTTTATGTCACATGCAAATTTTTAAATTTTTACAAATTTTTGAGTTATTACATGTGGTATCATAGCACAAGGTTCAAACACTAGGCCTGAATGTGGCTCAACTTGCATATGTGGATCAATAAACTTAAATAAATATACTGATGTTATTTGTTTTAAATGATATTCCCAAAGAATTTTGTTTTCTTAGTTAACCACAGGTATGGATAGATTGGAAGAATATGCGGATGAGGAGTCTCCTTACACTGAACGAAATAATTTAAAAAAAAAACCTATATAAGAAGAGATAACTAATAATTCTTCCGAACTACTACAAACAGTTAAGGAACTAAAAACATAGATGGAATCGATCAAAAAAGAAAATGAGAGAATTCTGAGAGCTCAGGAGGAGCTAAATCATATTTTGATGGAGAGATTTCATACGGAGGAAAAATATAAAAGAACTGAGTCTGAAGATATGGGTTATCAACATAAAGATAGAAAGACTAAACAAATTAAAATTGAAAGTAGCTTATCTTCTGAAGTGTATGGTGACTCACATAGACAAAATTTTCAATATACTAGTGATAGTAGTGAAGATAATCACCATACTAGGAAGAGAAAGTTTAAACCTTATGAAGAAATCTCTGGGGAATTCAAGAAAATCAAGCCACCAACATTTATTGGAGAAACTAAGAAGGGGGAAGAAGCAGAATGATAGATGTCCGGGATGAAGAAATACTTTCAAATTTATAACTACTCTAATCAACTGAAGGCCAGGATGGCTATTTATAATCTTATCGGGAAATCATACATTTGGTGGTAGGACCTAAAAAGAGTAAAAGGTATAAGGGAGAAAAATATTAATTCGAGTAGATTTAAGAAATATTTCAAGAAGAAATTTTTATCTGAATAGTATTATGAGGAAAGGGATAAGGAATTTTACGAGTTAAAACTGGGAACAATGAATATGAAAGAACTAAATAGTAAATTTTTAAGTCTGCTCAGGTATGTGCCATATATTGTGGATGAGAAACCTAAGGTACAACGGTTTCTTAGCTGTTTACCTTATCATATAAAAGACAGAATTGAGTATGACAATCTAAAAACTTTAGAAGAAGCAATGAGAAAAGTGATTTTCTGTTATGACTAGAATCATAAAAAGGAAAGTATCACCAATTGGAAGGACAAAAGAAATAATAAATTTAAACAAAAAAAGAAAGGTTTTGTTCCTAATCGAAATTTTAAGAACAGTAACACCACAAATTTTCCTAGTAAAAATTTCCAAGGGAGTAAAAGTAATTCACATACCAATCCAAATAATCAAAGGAGTAAAGAATCTGATAACAACCATAGTAACTATGCTAAGAATTTTGAACGAAAGGAACCAATAAAGTGTTGGGAATGTAATGGTCCGCATTATGCATTAGTTTTCCTCAATCGAAAGAATACTGTTAGAAACATAGACACAATACAGGAGGAGATGACCGTTGGTGATCTAGTGAGGACAATGCCCAGGATCAACGCAACATTAGAGAACCGGTAAGCAAATGATCAAAATTCCATGGTGGAAGTGGAAGGTAAGATAAATGAAATACCTATATCTATTTTGATCGATCCAGGAGCTAGTTTAAGTTATATTTCTCCAAACTTGGTAGAGAAGTGTTAGCTCCTAGTTGAAAAATTTGCAGGATCATGGTTAGTTCAACTAGCTACTGGTGCAAAGAGAAAAGTAATTAGCTTTGTTAAGAATTGTGCAGTAACTATGGATTAGTTTGAAACCTCTGTTAAGATCAATGTGTTACCTTTAGGTTCATATGATATGTTAATTGGTATGGATTGGTTAGAACAACATAGGGTGGTCCTGAATTTCTTTGATAAAACCTTCACTTGCATAAATAACGATGGAAAGTTAATAAATGTAAAAGGAATCCCTAGGAAAACAACCATAAGGTAGATTTCTGCTTTGCAGCTTAAGAGAGCTGTTAGGAAAGGCTGTAAAGTTTTTGTTGTAACAGTAATTAATGAATAAAATACTAACAACAAAGATAAATTAAAACTTGAAGATATTTCGATTCTAAGGGAATATTCAGATGCATTTTTGGAAGAAATTTTGGGACTGCCTCCGAAACGAGAATTAGATTTTACTATTGAGCTGGTACCCGGTGCAGTGCCCAGCTCAAAAGCCCCTTATCAGATGAATATACTGGAATTAAATGAACTTAAGTCATAGTTAAAAGATCTCATTGATAAGAATTACATTAGACCCAGTGTGTCTCCCTGGGCGGTACCTGTCATCTTTGTTAAGAAGAAGGATGGAGCTCCATGACTATGTATAGATTACCGTCAATTAAATAAAATGACTATCAAGAACAGATACCCGTTACCCCGCATAGATGATCTGTTTGATCAGCTACGTGGAGCAATGATGTTTTCAAAGATTGATTTATGATCTGGATACCCCTAGGCCCGAATCAATGGATGAAGACATCTTTAAAACAACCTTTAGGACCCGGTATGGTCATTACAAGCTTGTCGTTATGCCATTTGGGTTTACTAATGCCCCAACTGTTTTTATGTGTCTGATGAATAATGTAATGCATAAATATATAGATAAATTTGTGGTCGTAATTATTGACGACATCTTAATTTACTCAATGTCCGAAGAGGAACATAAAGAACACTTAATAATTGTTTTACAAGAGTTACGAGAACATCAACTATATGCAAAATTTAGTAAATGTGACTTCTTTAAAGATAAAATTTAGTATTTGGGTCATGTGGTGACTAAAGAAGAAATTCTGTTGACCCCGAAAAGATAAAGGCAATCGAGGATTGGCCAGTCCCAAAAGACCTAACTGACGTCCGATCATTCACGGGGATAATTGGTTATTATCGAAGATTCATCGAAGGATTTTCAAGAATTGCAAATCCTATAACCTCTTTGCAGAAAAAAGGGAAGAAATTCGATTGGAATCAGAAGTGTGAAGACAATCTTAAAAAGTTAAAAACATTATTAACCACCGCACCAATTCTAAGAATTGTTGACCCTAATAAATATTTTATAGTATGTACTGACGCATGCAATGACGGTTTAAGTGGAGTGTTAACTCAGGAAGGACACGTCATTGCTTATGAGTCTAGGAAGCTGAAGGTTCATGAGAAAAATTATGCTACCTATGACTTAGAGTTAGCTGCTGTCATACATGCCTTAAAAATGTGGCATCATCATTTAGTCAAAAGAAAGTTTATATTGATGACAGATAATAAAGGATTGAAATATCTGTTGGATCAACCTAACTTGAATGCTAGGCAAGCTAGATGGCTAGCTTTTCTTAGTGAATATGATTTTGAAATTCAACATATTAAAGGAAAGGATAATAAGGTTGCTGATGCATTAAGTAGAAATGCAAAGCTGAATTTTACAGCAGCCATTAGCACTTACAAGACAAGCTTGGAAGAACAGTTAGAAGATGTAATAGAACAAGATAAAAATTATCGGAAATTACAATCAAAGGTAAAAGAAAATTTAATAGAAATTCTAAGTACAGGGTACAGCTTGAATGAAAAAGGATTATTATTGTATAAAGATAGATTATACATATTTAATGTACCTAAGATTAAGCTGTTAATTTTAAATGAAGTTCACAAAACTTCTTATTCAGGGCATTCGGTTTATCAGAAAACAATAACCATGCTAAGAAAGAATTATTTCTGGCCAAACATGAAAAATGAATTGGCAGAATACATTGCTAGGTGCTTCAAATGTTAGCAAGTAAAAATTGAACATCAACATCCAGCTGGGCTACTTCAGCCATTACCTATTCCTAGTTGGAAATGGGAGATAATTAGCCTTGATTTTATCACAGGACTACCTAGAAATCAGAATTTAAATGACTCAATAATGGTAGTTGTTGATAAATTGAGTAAAGCAGCCCATTTTATACCTATAAAAACTACTTATAAAGCTGCAAATATTGCTGATATTTTCTTAAAACAAATTTTTTGGTTGCATGGGATACTGAAGGTGATAATTTCAGACCGAGACCCTAAGTTTACAGGCAACTTTTGGAAATATTTGTTTAAAGGGTTAAATACTATGTTAAACTTTAGTACCTCTTTCCATCCTCAAACCGATGGACAGACTGAAAGAGTAAATTAGGTATTGGAGGATATACTCAGAATGTATGTAAAGGAGCAACCAGGTAAATGGGAAGATTACTTACACCTGGTAGAATTTGCTTACAATAATCATTATCAAGCTTCAGCTAGATATAGTCGTTTTGAAATTCTGTATGGAAGGAAATGCAATACCCCCATCTCTTGGAGTAATCCAGTGGATAGGTTAGTATTAGGACCTGAATTATTAAAAGAGATGGAGTTAATTGTAAAACAGGTACAAGGTAATTTGAAAATTGCGTAAGATCAATAGAAAAGCCAAGCATATCTTAAATGAACTCCAAAGGAGTTCCAGGTAGGTGAACATGTTTTTATTAAGGTGAGACCTAAAAAGAGTTCTCTGAGGTTGGGTAGCTGTGCTAAGCTAGCATCCCGATATTGTGGTACTTTTGAAATACTGTCCAGAATAGGACATGTAGCCTATCAATTAGCTCTACCACCAAATTTAAGAGTTCACAATGTTTTTCATATTTATGTATTAAAAAAATATGTACATGATGCTACTCATGTTATTAATTGGAATGATGTGCAGGTGGAACCCGAAGGAGATTTTCTGGTGGAACCGGATTGTATCCTTGAAAGGAGGGAGATCTCGCTTCAGAATCGCACCATTGGTCAGGTGAAGGTGTAATGGAAGCACCTTAGTCCAGAAGAAGCCACCTGGGAATTGGAAAGTCATATGCAGGATGCATATCCAATTCCATTTCAGGGGAATTCTGAGGACGAGGAATAAATAACATCGAGGACGATGTTATAAATTAAGGGGGTGTGTACATCACATGCCCCAATTTGAAAAACAATTTAATGTTATTGAGGAACATTATGTTATATTTTATGCTAAAGTTGTAATTGATGACCAAGTGGGGTCAAGGATAATTAATGTATTTCAGAATATTTTATTAATAAATAAATAAATGATGAGACAACAGCTTAGGGAAGCTGTTAAATGAGTGTTAACTTGCCACTTGGTGGAAGAGACTAGGTGGAGAGTATACTGACAAGTGGCAACATCCTCAAACTACTTCTAACTGTTGCAAGTGGAAACTTCCCTATAATTGTGGTCATGATTCCCCAAGAAAGTGGGAATTGGAGGAGGTGGCTCATTAAGTAAAAAATGATCTATAAGACCTAGGAATTATTATAAAACTTCCCATTGAAGACAGCTGAGGCTGCTCATTCTAGATTTGTGATCATTCTGAGTGAATGAAGTACACATGAGAAATTCGATGGAGGGGACTTGTTGAAGTGAGTTTGAGGGGTTAACTGCTGAAGATTGAACTTGTGCAGCTACTCTAGGCTGAAGTTCTTATTGCTGTGAGCAGGGATGAATTACTACTGTAAATCCAGTCAGGTGACAGAATGTTTTAAGGTTACATCCTTCACCCAGTACTCTAACAGGAGGACCAAGAAACAGGCTCGGGGGTCCTGAGAAAGTGCAGACTAAGATTTCTACAGGAGTTGGTTGGGAGGAACAAACTCCTGAAGCTATTGTCACCTCACCCATTGACATGTTTTTATTTGTTTAGGTTTATTTATAAGTTTATCTATTGTTTTCAGAAAAAGATTATCAGTTTTCAAGTTATGCATATTATTATTTTATTACGGTTTGTGTAGAGGAAAGAGCATTGTTTATTGATAGAATTAGTGATTAGTAGATTATATTTAAAACAGTATGAATATTAGTAAATGAAACATGAATAGGAAGAAATTACCACACTGTATTTTTCCACGCCTTTTATAAGGCAATACTCTAGTACAAGTAGTTTTTTAAGTTAAATAAGTAGATTTGTTTATTACTCTCTATGAAAAATGCAAATGATTACTTATATAGTTTTTATGTGATTCATTTACATAAAACTAGAAGTACTTACTCTATCTACTGAAAGTATCTGTAATATCTAATTACAGGAAAAGAATAGAGTATAGATTAGTCACTAGTAGTCATATTAATCACATAACTATTACTATTACTAATATTTATTATAAACACAATAAATAAAGTTAAATAAACAAATATAGGAACAATAAAAATAGTACTTAGGGTTTTAACCTAGCTAGTACTTCATAGGTCTTTATAATAATTTCCAAGTTCATATTTACATTATGTACTGAAAACCGATGGTTTACTGTAAACGTCAAAGCAATTTACCTAGGGCTTACGAAAGATAGGTTTTATCTCGGTGTACAGACTTGCATATTCTTACTCTTAACACAAAATTTTTAACAACTGTAAATAACAATGATTAAAAGCAAAAATAGAAACATAACTAAATTTTATTTCTGTAGAATCTATCTTTTTACAGAATTGTAGGGTATCCAAAACAATAACCAATCTAAGAGAGAAACAGAGTATTGTATTCACCTAAGAACACTGAAAAAATTTAAATCGTATAAATTACTATAAATTATTTACATTAAATGATATTTTAAAAGTTAATAACATTGTAAACAAATTGATAGAAACGAAATAAAATAAGGGTAATGACCTATGGCCTTTTATAAATATTGGTCAAGGCTTAAGCTTGCTCAAAATAAACTATACAAAATTTAAAACTATTCTTTTCATAAGTAAAAACCCTTTATCTAATTACAAGTTTTGCTGATTGAACAATCTTATCATTACCAGCAAAGACTACTTAAAAATTGAAGTATCCAGATAGTGATCGAAACAACATGGTCACGGCTTTAAGCCGAGTTGGTAAAACAAAATCTTTTACATCTTCCAGGCCGTAAGGAACCTTCAAGAAAATCCTATGTCACGATTGCTATAGCCGTCAAAGTTTCTTGCCATAATACCCTCTAGGGTTTCAAATTCATACAAAAACAACCAAAAAGAAGTAACAACCTAACATGTAAACCAAGGCCGTGCCATAACCAGCAGCGGAGTTTCCTATCTTTCCAACCACCACATCCCAATGCAGGAGAAAACCCTCAATACAACCGGGGCTTACCAGGGTTTTCATTTTTGAAGCTTGAAAGAACGAGCTCGCTTCTAACATCAGAAGCTGTGAAGAGAACTTGCACGGAGCAACCATTTCAATGGTTTAAAATATTTTAATGTAAATAATAAAATTTCCTTTAAAAAAAGAAAAACAGGACATGCTGTTACCTACTAGTGTTTTCTTTTGGTAGAAACCTAAAATTCAAATCCCTTGGGCAATTTCGATGGCACCTTGGAGAGAGTTGCCTCAGAAGTTACTGCACCGAATGCATTTGTAAAACCCTGAGTCACGAATTTGAAGGTAATAAGTTGTAATCCAACTTGAATGAGAAACACTCATAACTTAAACTCTATCCTCTGTGTTATGTAGAAAGAACTCATAGTCCTCAGACTGGTGAAATAAGTTTTTTTTTCCCACGCATATTACCCATAGTAGCCTTTAATACATAAAAACCAATGTATTTTCTTTACAGGGTCAAGCTCTCAGTGGTTGTCTGAAGGCAACTTACAATTGGAGGTGTTTGCAGGGTCATGGCGGCCACTAGCTCATAGCTTGGCCACACAACTTGAAGAGATTTGTGCAATGCGAAAAGGGACGGTTAGGGCTTCGTTATAAGTCAACCCCACCTGTGGACAAAACATCACCACGTGTCCTTAAAATTATTTCCTCATTATGGGTGGTGTTTCAATAGTTAGTAATGCAGCTTCGAGCCTGCATGAAAATCTTTACAAATAAAAAATCTTTAATCATTTAAACAATGCACATTCTATGATTGCTAATAATTTTTTATATCATTGATTGGTCGATGCTTCGTTTACCAACTATAGGAATAAGATATGGAATTTGTAGTAGGGTTTGGTTATGGGTCAAAATGGGGTAGTTCTTTTATAAACTATGTAAGTTGAAACATGTGTAAAAGACATACTTTTAATGTTAAACTATAATAAGAAGGAGATCCAATGACTCCTAGAATTTATCCTTTTGATTTGTTAGAGTTGGAGAGTAAATTGTTAACTAGTACCAAAGCAATATAAGATCTCTCACTATTTTTTTCTTTGAACCAACAGCCTTATTTCAAAAGATTTACTAAGCAACATTTGTGCAAGGTATAAATTATAGATGAAGGGTTCACTAGGAATGGAAGTATAAGATACAAGTAAAAATGATTCAAAGTAAGAGACTGTAAAAGTTTTAAAGAAGAATTCTTTCAACTAGGAAGAGAATCTTGATCCAAATGCAGTATGGAGTTGGGGACATAAGTAAGTACAGTTCTCATACTTTATATAAGAGCTTCAATTGTAACCCTAACATCTAAACAATGATTACACAGTTAAGAGTCAATATAGTTTTGAGAAAAACATTTGATTATAGAACCCTAGGATAAGGGTAAATGTGAAATACATCTAGTGTTGTTGAGTGAACTAAGCATTAAGCTGCGAACTTTGTTTCTTTCTATTTAAACACTAGATCACAATTACTGTAAGCAAGAATACAAGTATTATTTAGAATTTAATCTTAATCGTCCAGATGTTTTGATGACAATTTGATAGTAATTGATCATGCAATTTAACCCATGCTTATGCAGTTTTTACTTTAACGTCTTTATGGAGTTTTGACAACATAAATGAGATTAACGTTACCTCTTATGGAGACAAGCTGCATTTTTTTTAAACACTCTAAGTCTAGCATCATATTTATTCTATAGAAGTATCTTCTTGACTTGAAATTATACTTTACTTAAACTGGAACATACACTTACCTGTTAAAAACATGTAAAGAACCATCAGTCCCACTGTGTTAGCTATAAGCTAAGTAAGCCCCGATCACACCTAAGAAACTTTCCCCGCTTGACAAAAGAAAACAATGGTATAATTAGCATTAGTAAAAGCCAGATTTCTTTTCTACTTTCTGATAAAATACAACTGATAAGTTGAAACAGTGCTAACACAGCCTTTTAAAGATAAGCCTTAAGTTTACAAAATCTTATTAAGAAGCAATATTTGTTCTCTTGCAAATTGTTTAATTATCTGCTAACAGTTAGTAGTACATTAGCATCGACTTTTGACATTTTATGTCACATGAATTTTTTTAAATTTTTACAAATTTTTGAGTTATTACATGTGGTATCAGAGCACAAGGTTCAGACACTAGTCCTGAATCTGGTTCAACTTGCATATGTGGAACAACAAACTTAAATAAATATACTAATGTTATTTTGTTTTGAATGATATTCCCAGAGAATTTTGTTGTCCGAGTTAACCACAGGTATGGATAGATTGGAAGAATATGCGGATGAGGAGTCTCCTTACGCTGAACGAAATAATTTTCAAAAAGAACCTATACAAGAAGAGATAACTAATAATTATTCTGAACTACTACAAATAGTTAAGTAACTAAAAACAAATATGGAATCGGTCAAAAAAGAAAATGAGAGAATTCTAAGAGCTCAGGAGGAGCTAAATTGGATTTTGATGGAGAGATTTCATACTGAGAAAAAATATAAAAGAACTGAGTCTGAAGATATGGGTTATCAGCATAAAGATAAAAAGACTAAACAAATTAAAATCGAAAGTATCTCATCTTCTGAAGTGTATGGTGACTCACATAGACAAAATTTTCAATATACTAGTGATAGTGGTGAAGATAATCACCATACTAGGAAGAGAAAGTTTAAACCTTATGAAGAAATCTCAAGGGAATTGAAGAAAATAAAGCCACCAACCTTTAATGGAGAAACTGAGAAGGGGAAGAAGCAGAATCCTGGCTGTCTGGGATGAAGAAATACTTTCAAATTTATAACTACTCTAATCAACTGAAGGCCAGGATGGCTATTTATAATCTTACTGGGAAAGCAGACATTTGGTGGCAGGACCTAAAAAGAGAAAAAGGTATAGGGGAGAAAAATATTAAATGGAGTACATTTAAGAAATATTTCAAGAAGAAATTTTTATCTGAACAGTATTATGAGGAAAGGGCTGAGAAATTTTATGAGCTAAAATTGGGAACAATGAATATGAAAGAACTAAATAGTAAATTTTTAAGTCTGCTTAGGTATGTGCCATATATTGTGGACGAGAAGCCTAAGGTACAACGGTTTCTCAGCTGTTTACCTTATCATATAAAAGACATAATTAAGTATGACAATCCGAAAAATTTAGAAGAAGCAATGAGAAAAGTGAATTTCTATTATGAACAGAATCGTAAAAAGGAAAGTATGACCAACTGGAAGGCAAAAAGAAATAATAACTTTGAATAGAAAAAGAAAGGTTTTGTTCCTAATCAAAATTTTAAGAACAGTAACACCAGAAATTTTCCTAGTAAAAATT
Organism: Pseudotsuga menziesii; assembly: GCA_001517045.1. NCBI lineage: Eukaryota > Viridiplantae > Streptophyta > Pinopsida > Pinales > Pinaceae > Pseudotsuga > Pseudotsuga menziesii. The sequence continues at coordinate 627,428 of LPNX010443370.1, forward strand.
TTCAAGGGAGTAAAAGTAATTCACATACCAATCCAAATAATCAAAGGAGTAAAGAATCTGCTAACAACCACAGTAACTATACTAAGAATTTTGAACGAAAGGAACCAATAAAGTGTTTGGAATGTAATGGTCCACATTATGCATCAATTTTCCCCAATCAGAAGAAGACTGTTAGGAACATACACACAATAGAGGAGGAGATGACCGTTGGTGATCTAGCGAGGACAATGCCCAGGATCAACGCAACATTAGAGAACTAGCAATTAGATTATCAAACTTCCATGGTGGAAGTGGAAGGTAAGATAAATGAAATACCTATATCTATTTTGATCGATCCAGGAGCTAGTTTAAGTTATATTTCTCCAAACTTGGTTGAAACGTGTAAGCTCTTAGTTGAAAAATTTGCAAGATCATGGTTAATTCGACTAGCTACTGGTGCAAAGAGAAAAGTAATTAGCTTTTTTAAGAATTGTACAGTAACTATGGATCAGTTTGAAACCTCTGTTAAGCTCAATGTGTTACCTTTAGGTTCATATGATATGTTAATTGGTATGGATTCGTTAGAACAAGATAGGGTGGTCCTGAATTGCTTTGATAAAACCTTCACTTGCATAAACAATGATGGAAAGTTAATAAATGTAAAAGGAATCCCTAGGAAAACAACGATAAGGCAAATTTATGCTTTGCAGCTTAAGAGAGCTGTTAGGAAAGGCTGTAAAGCTTTTGCCGTAACAATAATTAATGAAGAAAATACTAAAAATAGAGATAAATTAAAACTGGAAGATATTATGATTCTAAGGGAATATTCAGATGTATTTCCGAAAGAAATTCCAGGACTGCCTCCGAAACGAGAACTAGATTTTACTATTGAGCTGGTACCTGGTGCAGTGCCCAGATCAAAAGCCCCTTATCAGATGAATATATTGGAATTAAATGAACTTAAGTTGTAGTTAAAAGAGCTCATTTATAAGAATTACATTAGACCCAATGTGTCTCCCCGGGGGGCACCTGTCATCTTTGTTAAGAAGAGGGATGGAACTCTATGACTATGTATAAATTACCGTCAATTAAATAAAATTACTATCAAGAACAGATACCTGTTACCCCGCATAGATGATTTGTTTGATCAGCTACGTGGAGCAACGATGTTTTCAAAGATTTATTTATAATCTAGATACCACCAGGTTTGAATCAAGGATGAAGACATCTTTAAAACAAGTTTTAGGACCTGGTATGGTCATTACGAGTTTGTCGTTATGCCATTTGGGCTTACTAATGCCCCAACTATTTTTATGTGTCTCATGAATAATGTAATGCATAAATATCTGGATAAATTTGTGGTCGTATTTATTGACGACATCTTAATTTACTCAAAGTCTGAAGAGGAACATAAAGAACACTTAAACATTGTCTTACAAGAGTTACGAGAACATCAACTATATGCAAAATTTAGTAAATGTGACTTCTTTAAAGATAAAATTCAGTATTTGGGTCATGTGGTGACTAAAGAAGGAATTTCTATTGACCCCGAAAAGATAAAGGCAATCGATGATTGGCTAGTCCCAAAAGACGTAACTTACGTCCGATCATTCATGGGGATTACTGGTTATTATCAAAGGATTTTCAAGAATTGCAAATCCTATAACCTCTTCGCAGAGGAGAAGGATGCAAGGAGTTCCGAGGGTCATAAATTTTGAATTAATTATCAATATGGGATGAAATTTAACAAGAAGTTATGTGTCGAAGAGTTCACTGCAATGATCGATAAAATCCTTCTGATCATACTTTATTGGCATTTTTTGGGGTCCAAATCCCTTCATATAAGGCCTCAAATTAGGGTTTTAGTGTTTTTTTTTGGGATTTTTTAATTTGTAATTTTTAAAGCGAGTTGACAACTAGTGTCGCTCTAGTTAGGTTTTAGTTAATGGTCATTTTAGAGTCATGCGAAAATTTTCTAAAATTAACAATTTTCAAAATGATCATATAGTAGTTATATGGGGTTGAACTTTCATTGAAATAGTTAGGATGGAGAAGGAATAAAATATAGTTATTTTCCATTGTCGTGTATTTGCATGGTTTATAAATCTTGTGAATGAATCAAAGTTTATTGGCTACATCCTCATTTTTTTCCATCCCTCATAAATCACTCCATCACAAGGTTGAATGGAAAATATGGATAGGTTTGTTGGTAGAGAATGGAGTTTCCATCACAACCTCCTTTCTTAGAGGCTATGGCCATCCAATCACAATCGATATAAAGAAAGAGACAAAATTGTCAAAGTTCTGGAACAGGTTGGAAGAATCTTGTATATCGTGTTTTCCCTATATTGTCAACTTTTTTCACCTAATAAAAAAATTGGAAGCTCAATTTAAGGTTAGTGGAAAATATGGTTAGGATTGTTGTTGGGAGGATGACATTTCCATTACAAGATCCATTATTAGAGGCCATGGCCATCAAATCATTATTGTTAGAAAGAAAAAGGTCAAAGTTTTTAAAGCATCATGTTACCTCCTAAACCTCCAGTCAAAGTGGTAAAACAATAAAACACAAGTGCGACCCAGGGTAACTCGAGAAGGCTACCCATTGTCACCACACCCTTTTCCTCTCACTTTAGCTTAGTTGTATTATGGGACAAGGGGAACTTCCCTAATTAGGATTATTAAGATATGGAAAGAACGCTCAAAGGTGACATGAAGAATTAACCTTATCAAAACATAAGTTATATAATAGTAAAGCAAGTGATCAAGGACTAAGACTAGTGCCCATCCAATATAGGGAAAATGGAGTTAAGAAGTCTTACTAAGAGGGCAGTTTTATGAATGTTATAGAGAAATAGAGTTACCAGTAGCATGTTACAACCATCCCTAGTTTGTTGTTAAATAATGAAGAAATAACCTAGGATGGCCCTAAAGGCGTGTCTCTCAAACCATGCTATGAGGGTGTGTCCTACAATGAAGTGTTAATCCAACATTAGGTCTTAAAAAGATTGTAGATGCAATCCAATACATTTAGAAATAAAACAATAGAAAATGAATAATAAGGAAAAACCATCACATTAATCCCTTCCAATGTGGTAAATGTACCCGCCCCTCTTGGCTTCTCAAACAGGTTCTTGGCAAGTAATTTCTAGCATCCAACAAATACAATTATAAATAATCAAAAAAAAATTGCACATGTGATAAGGAAGAACCCTTGCACTTCTCCTTCAACCTTCAAGAAGATATTTTGTAATATCGCTCATCCTTTACCCCTAATATATGTGACATATATGTGTATGTACTAGTTCATAGCAAGGAGCTCAAGGCCAAGGCCCCACTAGCGAACATTGTAGCATTAAACATCATTGTGATTTTGTGATGGAACCATGTTCTAGATAAAATCATGGTGATATGTATATGATGCACATCGATGAACTAATAAAAATAGATTTATGAGGTTGAATGAGCAATGCAATTGAAAATAGGGCCAACAATATCCACTAATGGGGGGAGTTGAAGGCTTGTGAAGTCTTGAGAATCCTAATGGTGATTGGGTGTCATCATGGTACCTTCAGGTGCAGAAAATAGGCGAGTTGAGAATGCTTACGTATTAACCCAAAAACATATGTATACTAGTCTATGTTATAATAACCATTAATCCAATGAGAATCCATTAAATCTTGCAGTTAGGGTTTAGAAGAACAAATACTCCATTTTTGAGAGATGCAAGTGCATATAGAGGAAAGAGCTAACAGTTAGGGAGCACGTAACTGCCTTGAGGTTATGAATAGTATGCATCCACACATTTATTACTATTAAGGAAAGTCTAAAAAAATAGAGCTCAAGCAGACCAAAAAACTGCAAGAATTTATGAGAAATTAATGGATTCGATAATACTATGATTCTCCACAGACATGAGATAAATTATTTGAATGATTCGACCTCAGAACTCGATTTGTATATTATCTACTGCAAATTAGAAGAAGAAAGGGTATCCATAGAAATGTATGGTTCCCTTTATGAACATTTTAATTATTATTGTATTGATGCGTTGATGGTAGAGCGACTATTGAGATAGAGGACCGACTCATGAAACATTATTTGCAAATTATTTATTTATTGTTGATGGAGGGAATTTCGAGTGTTGAAAAAAAATGATGATGCAACTAATAAACTTTGATTCATTCACGAGGTCTAAAAACCACGCAAACACATGAGAATGTAAAAATAACTATCTTTTATTCCTCTTCCATCCTAATAACTATTACTATATGAGACTTTCAAGAATTGCTAATTTTAGAAAATTCTTACATGAATCTAAAATAGAGGTAGTAAATCGGAGTTGAGGAAACCTATTATGGATCATTTCCAGAGAGAAGCCCAAGCAGTGGGATTTGGCTTTACCTGAAGCAAAATTTCCCTACAATAGTTTAGTGAATATAACTATAGTTAAATCTCCTTTTCAAGTTGTTTACGATAGAAATCCTATGGACGTCCTAGATTTGTAGTAGTTGCTTCTTGGCAATAGAATCAGTGATAACAAGGAAGAATTTGCAGAACACATTTAATAGTTGCAACAACTTGTGAGACAAATGTTGTAGTCTAGTAACGAGCAAAACAAAACTATAAAAGATGCACACAAACTACATTAGGTACTCAATGAAGGTGATTTGGTGATGGTTTATTTACGGAAAGAGTGGTTTCCTAAAGGAACCTACCACAAATTGAGGTATAAGAAAATTGTCCCGTGCAAGATTTTCAAGAAAATTAACGACAATGCTTATAAGGTCAATTTACTAGTTGATCTTGATATTTCCCCTGTGTTTAAAATTTCAGAATTATATATCTTCCACGGGGACGATATGGGTGATGATAGTAAGGAGGCGGTGGATTGGCAACATGTTAGTTTGAGAAATAAAAAAGAAAAGTTTGCACATATTTTAGATAAGGAGTCCCTTCATTATCGGTAAGGCCAATACAACCTATATCTGGTCCAGTGGGAAGGATGAGCACCAACAAAGAGTACATGGATTACAGAGGGGGACTTGCTGAATCTAGATCTCGTTAAGTGGTAGCAGTTTCAAGACAACAACTTGCAAGAGTTGCTTTCTTTTCAGCTAGAGGAGAATGATGCAGGCATTTTCGAGGCCTAAAAAAATGATGATGCAAGGATTCCAAGGTTCATAGTTTTTGACTCGGTTATCTGTTTGGGTTGAAATTTAACAATTTTTGTTTCGAAGAGTTCACTCCAGTGACTGATAAGACCCTTTTGATCAGACCTTTTAGTATTTTTTTTTGAGATTTTTTTTTTAAATTTGCATTTATCAGTTATCCCTTAGTTTATGCACCTAATCATAAAAGCAAATTGAGAACTAGATTAGCTCTATTTAGCTTTTAGGTAGTGGTTAGTTTAGAGTCATGCAAGAATTTTCTAAAGTTAGCAATTTTTGAAAATCCCATATAGTATTTTCAAGGGGTGAACATTAATTGTAACAATTAGGATGGACAAGGAATAAAATAGAGTTATTCCATACTTATGTGTTTGCATGGTTTTAAGATCTTGAGAATGAATCAAATTTTATTCACTGCATCATCATTTTTTTTTCTGAGCCCTTTGAAATCCTTGCATTACAAGGTTGAGTGGAAAATAGGGTTAGGATTGTTGTTGGGAGTATGACATTTCCATCACAACATCCACTCATAGGCTATGGGCATCAAATCATTATTGCTAGAAAGAAAGGGACAAAGTTTTCAAAGCATCATGTTACAGTTGGTTCTTTTAGGCCATTTTTTTCTCAAAAGATCATGTCCAGATTTATAGCAGGGAATCCAGGGCTGTATTCAATTATAACTATCTGGAATTGGTTGGTAATGATGGTGTCAAAATTGATGGTTCAAAGCGTCATCAAAGCTTAAATGATGATAACAAAGTTGGTGTTGATCTAGAATCACCTTGAAGATTTCAGATTTGATGATGAATACCATAGGCATTGTGAAAGACTAGGTTCTAATTGCCTTTTGAAGGTCGTTTATCAAAGACACATTGATACCACTAAAATCGCTAGACCACAGGAGATTACATATCCATGTTTAGGGAAAATATATGATCTACAACAACCAACTATAATGGAGATTAAGTCTGGATAAGGGACAACGATATAAGGGATTAGTTTTGATCTTATTCAACCAACATAATTCCCTGTTTACAATTATCTTGGTAAATCCTTGCACCAGATTTTGAGGAATCAGTAGAGGATAGTTTCCAAATTTGGTCAAGGTTATCACAAAGCACTCAAATGTTAGATCTTCATGAGAAGGAGTATCATCGATACATTTGGTTAATGATGAAAATCTACAGCAAATGACAATCCCTTTATTTCGATAAAGACAATCAGTTCGAGGAGCTGCTAGATTTTCAAGAAATAAGTCAGTAGTCAAATTCCAGATTTTAGATCAGGAGGTCGAGGGTTATTTTGAAGATTCTATGAGCATTTCCAGGAAGAGAATTTCAAGTAGTTCCACATATTTGTAACCATATCCATATTTAATCTATTCTGGGTTTATGAATAAGATTAAAAGCCGGTAGAAGCTTATATCATAACGACTATAAATTTCATCATTTGATAATGTAAAAGAATAGAGTATTCTAAGAAAGAGGTTGGAGAGTACTGCAGGAAGGGGAAAGAGCCAACGAACCATGTCCAGGAAGGTCTGAGACTTTTGCTCCATATATGTTTGTTGAATAACTATAACCTGAGATGAGATTCTATCCATTATGAGCTTGTTTTAAACTGTCTTTAAATATGGATACTGTGCAGTTATGTTTTAATTGATCTTAGTTATGTATTCTTGAGCAACAATGCTTTTGTTGTGATTTCCCATGCTCATATTAGTATTTCAGATTCCATGTTTGGAATGTATTTCTAAACATAGTTCTTTCTGTTGAACATGATGAACAATTTGTTCTCTATTTTAGCAATCAGTTTTTAACTCTTGACATCTCTGATATAATTCTTGTTTGAGTCTAGTTACCCAATGTCTTTCATAGAGCTTGATGTTTTCAGATAGCTTATGCCTTCTTTGTCTACAATAATCTCTTTAAACCTTTGCACCAACTATCCAAACCACTTCATAAATCATTCTTTTTTACCTTGAGCATTAAGATGTGCTATCCATGCCCTCTCTACAGTAGGAGTGCATCTTTTAGCACAAACACCTTCAATCAAAGCGGTAAAAGAAACCAAGAGAACAATTTTATGAATGATTTAAACAAATAGACTTACCAATAACATGTTACAGCTAGCCCTAATTTGTTGTTGAATAATGTAGAAATAAACTTGGAGGAACCTAAAGGTGTTTCTCTTAAACCATGCTACGAGGGTGTGTCCTACAATGAAGTATTAAACCAACATTAGCTCTTAACAAGATGGTAGATGCAATCTAATACATTAGAAACAAAACAATAAAATGAATAAAAGGGAACCATGGCACCTTCATTATAGAGGAACCATGAGAGTTACACTCTAATCAACTGCTTGGAACCATGAGAGTAACAATCTACCGAGCTGCAAGGCCCCCATTTTATGAGGTACTCTCTTTCCATGTATATGCAAATTCTTTTAATAAAAAGAGAAAAGATTCTTTAATATCCTCCATGTGTGTTAAAGGAAAATGTTTAATGCTAGTTGTTTGTTTTTACTGTTACTGTTTACTATTTACTGTGTCCGTTTACATTTATGACCTTATGTTTTCACTTTAGTTTTTCCTATATCCTGCTCATATGCAAACCCACTTTAGTTTGTATTTCTTATTTGCATAGTATAGTTTGAGCTTTATCCGGTTTTACTTGCATTGATTGCACTTACTTCACACACTAATCTTGCAAGAGCCATTTCCTTGTATGCTTTCTACCTCATCTTTTCCAAGCTGGTAGAGCCTCCATTTTCACACATTAGAGTGCAAAATCACTGACAATAGAACTAGCTACCACACTTTGTCGATCTCTATAGATCCTTAGTTTTTTTTACTTCCTGTTGTGTTTATTTGTGTTTGGTTGTTTGATAAGTTAATTCCATTTTTTTGAGATGGTTGTATCTTATTTAACCCCCTGGCTGGATTCTAGTCTGCAAAACTGGCCTCATCCAACCCTTAGACCACCACTTAGCCTTTTTCTGAGTTGTTTTTTATTCCCCCCCTCACCTAGTTCTATAACACTATGTTTTTCTAATTAAGTGCACCCTAGAGCACCTTGTTTTTCCATTTAAGTGTTCCCATAGTGCTCTTAATCCCACGATAAGAGCGCCCCACTCTGGAACTGTCTGTTTTTCGCTTCGCTTCTGTTTTTGCACAGTATGCGCCCCAAAATGCTTATGTTCCTAAAACATAAGTACCCTAAAACTAGCATATAGTCTTATGAACACTCTATTTAGCCCTCTAATTTCTAGAACTGATGATCTTCTGTACTCTTTCTTTACTTACCATACCTTTCTTGTTGACCATTATGGATGGTTTGGTCATTTTTTCTTGAATATACTATTCTTTGCATTATAGTAGGTTGTTCGGATGTCATAGTTGTTTTCAGTTTAAATTTGCAAGTTTATTTTTAGTTGTTTACTTCTATCAGTGTTCAATCACACCACTTGTGCACCCACTCACTCCCTAAAATCCAAGTGATATTGAAATTTAGTTGGGTAGGGCACTTAGGGTAGGCATACAAAAAAACCCCCTTTGCCACTTACATATGAAACATATTTGTTGACTCTTAGGGACCAAAAATCCCCTAGTATTTTTTGGCACAGTTAAAGCCAATTTGTTGAAAAGGCCTCTCTCATAGGAGGGCAAGTCACGCGATTGGTTTTTAAATGCTAGGTGGAATGCCACTCTCAACTTAGTTCTGAAGGACACCTACTAAAAGTCCTCATTGCATTGGCAGGCCTCCATAACAAGGCTGCAACGACCCAAGTATTGAAGCGACAGATTTACCTTTCTGGACATGCCATGAATGGGGTAGCCTAATTTCCATTATTCAAGGGATCTTGTACCCAGGATCCCCCTTGGTAGGGGGATATCCCTCCGCCATTTTGGTTTTCCAAGTTGCACTGTTTGACTGCGGATTTCATCACCCTGTAGAGCATACGATTTGTGAGGGCTCCCAACTATTTAGTTAGGTGTTTGCATGCTCTCCTACCTCATTGGTTAGTGAGTCCTTTTTGTTTTTAGGTAGTGTTGCTTGTTCACTTTCTGGCCATTTTTTTTCTACTCACTTGCTGTGTTACACAATTGTGGTAGGTTTTTAGAGCTAGTTGTTGGCCTGAGTGCCACTTTTGTTGAGAGCTCTCCTTTTGCATGCTCAGTCGTAGAGGAGTTTTTAGCATTTTTTTCAGACCCCATTTCACTTTCACCCCTTTTCTACCTTTTCTCCTTTGAGGTACTCTCACAGGCTTCAGGGGTAGTCACTATGATTCGGTTCTTTGGATTTTTTGCATCGCACCCCTAGTCGACATCATTTACTCTCTTTAGTCCCCTTTTTTGAGAGAGTTGCATTTGAGGCCGATCATTATCACTAAGATCCATTGCCCACACATACACCCATGGATAGTCATGTACTGTCATTTTGTGGCACTAGCCTCGACCCCTTCTTCGAAGGGATAGTTGGAGGTGGTTCTGGTAGTGGACCTTTGCTATCAGGGAGCCCACCTATAAGCAACCCAACCATTGAGAACCCACCTATAAGAATCTCACCAATTGGGAACCTACCTATAGGGAACCCACCCATTGGGAACCCACCTATAGGGACTTCTCCTATTGGGATCCTACTTATTGGGAACCCACCCATAGGTAATCCACCTACCAGGTATCCCCCCATAGAAATTCTGACCATCGAACATGTCGTAATGGGGAACCCATACACTGGATATTTCTTAATAGGAAACCCCTCCTTGAGAAATCCCCCTGTAGGGAATCCACCTGTTCGGAACCCTACCCTAGGAAATCACCCTCTGGATTTAACCCCACACGGAGCCTTTGGGCCCACGATCATGCCATTCATGGCCATCCTTAACCTTCCATATTTGGCACGATTGACTAATGATCCAATTTGTCATGATCCTATATGGCCTCCAATGCCCATGAAACTTCCCTCGAATATCCCTAAATTTGATTGGAAGGGAAGAGAAGACCCCCAAAACCACATCATGTCCTTCCACCTATGGTATTCTCCGAACTCCATAGTAGATAACTTCGTTAGACCATGCCTCCTCCAAATTACTTTTACTAGCATTGCGGCCAAGTGTTACATCGAACAACCTCATGGCACCCACCCAACCTTCTCATTGCTATCCTCCAAATTTTTGCATTTCTTCCATTTGCCTGTGAGATATAATGTCGGCGTCGAAATAATTTTTTCTTACAAACAAAATACCGCTACGCATATTGTATATCACATCCATGAATGTATTAGATGATGTAGTTTATGAAAATCAAGCTAGATGATATGATCTTCCTCGACTGGTTTTTAAAGTTTATGATCCCTTCCATTGCCAAGGATGTTTCCTCTAAATTCCCACAAATAGAAGAGGAGGATATCCTTAAATCCCAACAGTTTGACTTGATTTATGCCTAGTCAAATTACCTATACACAATTTTACTCGATGCCCCTAGTAGCGATTCCTCCTAAAAAGACCCACCGAGTGCATCACACAACGTAGATGGTTTCATTGGTTATGTCACCTGTATCATTCAATCTTATGCAAATATCCATCCCACAAAAACTCCCACAAACAATAACCCATTTAGTATTACACCACCTTTGATGGGGTCATTCCCTGTCCCAAGTTGCGACCACGGGCTCTCTCAAGAAACCTCACGTTAGGGTGTGACACCCTCCTATGTGTCTTTGGACTTGACTCCTTGAGGTCACAAACCAACTTACACATCACCCACCTATGGGAACCCTCCTTAAGGATAAACACCACATCCAACAACCAACCCTTACAATCCTTTTCTAAACCCCTTGCTAGCTACCATTGTGTCGTCACCCCTTTAGAATTGCCCCCACCACAATGATTGGTGTATGCTTAGAAAAACCATCCACCAAACCAAGTTCCCCCCAACAACCAACAAGGCCAACCTAACAGAAGGCGAGTTCAAAATTGCAGAAACAACTAATGCCTGGGAGGGGGAAGACCACCTCCTGGCTCCCCAGGTAATAATTGCGCTAATCCCACAAATCAAGAACCTAACCAGCCCCAATGATAGATGAAGAACCTAGAGTTGTGAACTAATCACCCTTTTTCATTCTGTAATGTTTACAGACACTACAATCACCATTACCCCCACTTAGCCATATCCCACTAGCTTTGGGACAAGGCTAACCTTCACAATACTATCATGGCCCCTCAGGCTTAAACTGCCCCACCTTAGCCAACCCAACCTCCTATGGTGTTGCAAAACCTTTTCCTACTCAAGGGGTGGTCATAACCCAACCAACAACATAGTATGCCGCATCTTCAAGCCAACCCCTTGACTTGCAAATTCAATATTTATCTACATTGTCTTCTGATGTCAACCTACAAACTAGGCACAACCAGTATGGTTCGACCCTCGAGACCACTTCCACTAGTAAGCCTGGTGACTCTTCCCCTGTTGACCCATCCTTGCAGTTACCCCAACCCATTGCAGATGCAAACCCTAAGGCTCAAAATATTCCTTTACAATGCTTCATGATTAATGCCAATGCATGTGTTGCACCCAACTACAATATTGTCGATGACTTGGCCTAGTCCCATGCAACCATGTCCACTTTGGAAATCCTTAAGAACTTCCCTATATGATGCAAATAATTTTTATCTGCGCTAGTAACCATCGACCCCATGGATGCACATTTTACGACCATTGATTGTCGAAGAGGGCACATCCACATGCATTATGTCCACCTTTGTCTGAAAAATATCCGGTCACCTAAGTTAGATATGTCCTCGACTACCTTGTGCACTTTCGATGTTCATGCTTCCCAACCTCAGTGGATCCTACCGAACGTACTAGTCGAGTTGGTTGGAAATTCTTTCCCGATCGACATATAAGTGGTTAACACTCATCTTAATTATAACCTCCTCATAGGGCGTAATTACATATATTCGATGAAATTCATCGCTTCGATCATTTTTTGGACCATGATGTTCCCCCATGAGCGAAAATAGTAAAAATCGACCAACTAACGTACTATGAACCCAAGGGGCCCGCCACCCTAGAAAATTTCCTCCCCATGGTGGAAAATTCTATCAACAATGCTTCTATTCCCTCATTATCCACTGTCGCCCTAAGTTTGCTTTCCCTTGACAGTCGTTTCTTCCCATGTACTATAGCATACTTTTATCCCTTTTCCAAGATTTAATAATATGAAAAAGACAAAAAAAAATATTACAAAAAGAGCGATGGGAAAGAGTCATGTTCTTATTTATGTCTGGTAGCAATTTGTGTCGCCCTTGAAACCATTAAACACATCAATGCATAATAGACAGATACGCACTAACGTTGTTATCTCTAAACTTGCCATCCCATAGTTTTTCTTTTTCTCTTATAATTGTGTATGTTTGGGTAACCCTTCATTTAAACTTATCTTGTAATTACTGCCAGCTGGTCTATTCAGTCTAGAGTTATCTTTTTTTTGCTTGAATGGATTCATTTTTTTTTAACTCAAACAGATAGTTTTTATTTTATTTTTTTGGGAAAAAGGGTCTTTTTTGGCAAGAGCCAATCAACCTATTTACAACGTCTGAGAAGAAATACTTTGAGAGGACAATAATATGAATGAAACCTTACAGAGGGGAAGGGGATATCCCATTAAAACAAAATACAGCTGCATGAGACACATTTAAGGAATAGGATGGAAGAAGTTGGGTTCGCCGTTGATGCTAAGAAATCCTTGAGGCAGAAGACAAGATTTATTAGCCAGGGAATCTGCAAGATTGTTTAGATCCTGAAGGATGTGAAAAGAAGCAACCAAGTCGAATTATTTCAAAATATTCTGAATTCTCAACAAATATTTATTCAAGATAGAATTATTGAAGCTAGTAGCTGAATTAAGAGCTTTTATCAACATCTCAGAATCACCCAAAATTTGGATGGACTTGAAACCTTTCTCCTAAGAAAACTAACTTTCCAAGAGGAGAATGTAGTTTTCATCCTAATTGACATGGTTCCAAGTCCCCAGCTAAAACTTAAATTGATCAGTTTGTCAGGTGAGAAAACCAAACCCCCAACACATGAGATCTTGGGATTCCCTTTAGATGCGCCATAAAAAAAAATTGCCGCTGAAGAGGAACTCATCCAAAATGATTTGAAGGCATCTTTATTTCCACGAAACCTCTAGGAAGGAGGACTGACAGGTTTCACATAGATCAATTGTTTCAACACATGAGGACAAGGTCCCAGCCAAAGAGAAAAACACAACATCCAGGGAGATAGAGGAATGCGTGTAACCAACATATTCGCCAATAAAAGATTTGGATTTGAAAGCCACGATCTGGGAGATCGAGATCTGGTCATTAAAAATATAATTGTTTCTGGCAATCCACAAAGACCAGTAGGTGAACTTCAGGATCGAATGACAGTTTTTGTGCCAGATTGCAGAGGTTGATTTAAGAGGACACCGATCGCACTAGGAAAGATAAAAAGAGGTTACAGTATTTTGGGAAGGGACAAAGTAATGAGAACCAAGAAAAACCATTTCTCAAACCTGTTTAGTGAACATGTAGTCAATGAATAGATGAATAGCCGTTTCCAGATTTGATTTGCAGAAGCAACAACGAAAGGGGCCATTGAATCCATGTTTTGATAGATCGTCCCTCTTCAGTACTTTATTATGCAGAACAAGCCATGAAAAAAATTCACTTTTGGAAGACATTGAGAATTCCATACAATTTTCCAAATCACAGGAGAGATGGAGGAAGAGTGCGAAGTTTGAAATGCAATGAAGCCTTTGGCAGCTGAGTAAGAACCATCAAATCCCCAAACCCAATAATCTTTATAGGAGATGTGGACAGGGGTGAGACCAGAAAGAGAGGAAAGCAACAGAATTTTTTGGGAGCTGAGGCAGGCAGGGAGCTTAGGGAGAGACCATCTAGCCCAGTTACCAACACTGTCCTAAGAGAAAATGTCAGCTAGGTGGAGTAGACCTTTATTAGTTTCCCAATTCATGATCTCTACTAATGAAATGTCAGAGGAAAGAGAAGGTTTTCCAAATATTTTGTCCTCCCAAAGAATAATTCTCTTCCCATTACCAAGGATTCGATATAGCTATTTATTAAAAAAGTTGAAACCTCTTCTATAGGAGTTCCAGATAGCTATACCAGTTGGTGTATTAGAAGAAGAAACATTTCTCAATGAGCCACCCTTGAGATATTTCATCCAAAATATCTTGCTAACTGGATGGTTTTTTCCCACAAAAAGATGCCAAATCAGTTTGCCACCCAATGTTATATTAGTTAGACCAGGGTCACGGATTTGAAGTCCACCTTCCAAATTAGGTCTTTTAAGAATTTCCTAGTTAACTAAATGGATCTTATTCTGACTACCTTTACCGCCATTCCAGAGAAAATATCGCAAGATTTTGGAGATATGAGTTGTGATATACTTAGGGGCAAGCAGCAAATAGGATTGGAAAATAGGAAGGGCTAAGAGAACTTCCTTAACAAAGATCAATTTTCCATCCTTTGTTAACCATTGCCCACCCCAATAAGCTCTTTTCCCCTTTAACTTAGCAATAAATTCAAGCCAAAGAGAAGGAGGGGACGATCCAAGAGTTAAAGGAAACCCGAAGTACTTTATCCTCTCCCACTTGACATAGCCAGGGAAGCCCAAGAAGATTGCTATTCGAAGAATTGCTGCATGATCTACATTCCATCCATAAACTGCACTTTTATTGTTGTTGATCAAGGCTCCTAAAATTAGGCAGAACTTTTGAAGAGTTTCATTTAAGGCCCAAGCAATCTTCAAAGAAGCCCTACCTAGAAGGAGAGAGTCATCTTTGAAGAGGGCATGGTTAATTGGTTCCGCCCCCTACAATATTAATGCCCAGGATGTAACCAACTTCCTTTTCAGTTGAGAGTTTCCTCCTAAGAGTTTCAACCATCAAGATGTATAGAAAGGGTGACATAGGACAACCTTGGCAGAGGCCCCTTGTAGCTTTCAAAAAATTTCGAGGGTCTTCCATTGACTAGAGGCACAATCCGAGGCCTATCTATGCATGCTTTAATCAATTTCACAAACTTAGATAAAAAACCAAAGGAGAGGAGGACATCATAGAGAAAGGGAAGTTTTACTCGATCAAAGGCATTTTTCATATCCAACTTAATTAACATACCTTTCTCCTTCTTATGGAAACTTGAATGGAGAGCTTCTTGGACTTGGATAATATTATCAACTAAATTCTTGCCTTTTACAAACCCCCCTGGAGAGGAGAGATCAAATTACCTATCAAGAGCTTGAATCTATTGGCAAGAATCTTGGCTAAAATCTTATAAGAGGCATTACACAGCAAAATAGGATGGAACCTGTCGAAGGTAGAAGGAATGACTTCCTTGGGAATAATAGCGAGAAATGTAGAGTTGGTACATCCTCCCACTTTTGCTTTTTTTTTGGAAGGTTGAAACCATACTGATTAGATCTGGTTTGATGATACTCCAACAGAATCTATAAAAATGGAAATAAAAGCCATCCGACCCAGGAGCTTTATCTAACTCCATAGCCCAGATGAAATCCAAAATTTCGTTTTCAGAGAAGGGTTTCATTAAATCAGAATTATCCTCTGAACTGACAAGAGAAGGGACATTCTCCAAAAAATCAGCAAACACTTCCTCATCCGACATACCATCATCTTGAAAAAAAAGATGAAAGTGCCTACTTGCATCATGTTTTAGAAGGTCTTGACCTTTGATGAAGACCCCTCAACAATGGATATTTCCGAAGTATGGTTTTAGGAAAATCCATCCCTGCATTGATGATGGAAGAATGCAGTGTTCTTATCACCCACCTGCAGCTAGAGACTTCGTGACTTTAGCCAAAGAAGCTCCTCTTCTTGTCAGAAAGATTGAGAAGTTTTAAATTGAGTGAGTTGTTCCAGGGCTAGCTGAGTTTTGGTAATATCACATTCTTCCATTCCTAATTGGATTGCACTTAACTCATACACTCTCTCTTGCCTACTGGTCGAAGGAGTAATAAGAGGAGTTTTGGCCCAATTCTTCAATGCATATTTGGTGTTCTTCAATTTTTGTTCCCAGATAAAACTAGGAGAACTGTCTACAAACAGAGACCAAGCATGAGACACAATGTCCAAGAACCCATCTCTCTCAATCCAGAGAGGGCTGAACCTGAATGGGATTGGCCCAATATCTTTTCTATTTCAAACTGCAGAGATATGGGATGATGGTCTGACATGAGTTTGGGTAATATTTTTGTTGAGATAATGGAATGCCCATCCAACAATGAGCTATGCACTAGAAACTGGTCTAGTCTGGTAGATATATTCACCGTACCCACTCTATTATTAGACCACATCAAGCGGCCAATATTGGTCTTTAAGTCAATCAGATCACAGAATTGGATCAGCTTCTCCACCGTGTCATGCATACGATCCTTGCCACAAAGTCCACATTTTTTCTCATTCGGGGCAAATGTGATATTTAGATCACTGGCTATAATTATATTTACAGGAGAGTTGGAATCTAAGAAGACTAATAACGAATTCAAAAATCTTTTTTTCAATGTAATTAACAGGTACATAAGGATTAAAGAGGGCCAAAGAGGTCTTACTAGAGAGGTGATAGATTTGAGTAAAAATCCAGTACTGGGTGGCAAACCAACTCTTTAACTAAAAATTTTCAACACACCATAAAGTAGCTAAGCCCCCAGAGGTACCTCTCGCACTGACAACTTTTCCAACGTTCAGTTTCCATTTTTTTTTACTTAAGACAAGGAGACCTTCCTCCTTGATCTTAGTCTCTTGAAGCAAGAGAATTTCAGAAGAAACCAATCTCATTAAGTCTTTGAGTGCTTTAGCTTTGATTAGGTTCCCCAATCCCTTGCAGTTCCAAGAGATGATTTGCATCATTTACCCAATTCAGAGGGAGTAATTACTCCCTTTGGGGGCCTGGTTCTCTTGTTCCTCCCATATGACATTTCAATGGTGGACTGCCTGCCTT
The DNA here is from genome assembly GCA_001517045.1 of Pseudotsuga menziesii. Classification (NCBI taxonomy): domain Eukaryota; kingdom Viridiplantae; phylum Streptophyta; class Pinopsida; order Pinales; family Pinaceae; genus Pseudotsuga; species Pseudotsuga menziesii. Next base: position 644,605 of record LPNX010443370.1, read on the forward strand.
ACATCTTGAGCCTCTCAGCCTCTTCTTCCCGAGCCTCCTTCTTAGACTTCATGCCAGCCTTTTTGGAAATTTGCTCAGAAGAATTTTCATCAGAAGATCTCGAGCTATCAACCATTTTTTTCTTAGTTATATCTACATAAGAAGGGGAAGAGTTAACACCGATTGGGGAAACATAGGATTGCTGAAGATATTCTCCTGCCCAAGGAGGTTCTGAAATAGAAGGGCCAACTTGTTCTAATGATGCTATACTTACTTCAGATTCAAACACCTGCCCTCCGAATTGTTGCATTTAACCTTCTTCAAGGATAGCTTCAGAGCAACTGAGAACAATAAACTGATTGGAAGGGGAATTGGGGTGTTCTACAACCAGAGGTGTACAAAAAATATTCACAATAGCAGGGACTACATTCCTGATCTTACCTTCTTTTCCTTTCTTTCTAGGGTCCTGATTGGAATTTCTTACTTTATGGACTTGGGTCCACTGGTCTTCTTTCTTAATGTCAAGATCCTCTTCTTCTTTTTTCTTACAGTTTTGGGAAAAATGGCCATAGCCCTGCAAGAATATACATTTGAATGGGATTTTTTCATAGTCCAACTCCTGGATATCAGACCACTCTGAAACTGTTAACTTGATTGCTTCGGGCAAACCTGTCTTCAAATCAACTTCAACACATATTCGTGCACATGAAAATTGATCTTTCCTTCCATCCCTATCAATGTTTATACCAAACTTGTTTCCAATGGTTTCAAGGGATTCTGAGCTCCAACAATGTAAAGGAAGATGAGGGAGCCTTATCTAAACTAGGACAACAGATGGAACATCTTGAGTGGGGTCAAAATCTGGAGTCCACTTGTTCAAGTAGAGCCCTTGGGGACCCATGAAGTATGGGCCATTTAGAAAGATAAGATCACGGTCCTCTGTAGATTCAAAGACAAAAACATAATAACCTATTCCAACAAAATGATTTTGAATACCTTCAGATACTAGAGGCCTCCAGTTTCTTTGCACTGAACCATCAATGGCCTTTGGAGAAGGCCAGAGGCCTGTGAATTGCCCGATAAGCCCACGCTCAACAAGGTTTAGAGCTAAATGACAAGTACGTTCAATAGGTAATTCAACTGAGGGGATGTCATCTTTCTTGACAAATTTCTACGATGGACCCCTTTTCCTCTTACCACATGATGTAATCAATCTCTTGAAAGCACCAAGGTCAGGAGGAAGGGGAAAAGGAGGATCCCTTCTGGATTCCATGAGGCTCTAGTCACCAGAAGATGAAGGCACCACCAAAGAGCAAGAAAATCAAGTCAGGAAGAAGGAATTCCAACCTTAGGGAGGATAGACCTGGAAAGTTCAAGAGAGCCTTGTCTAAACTCCAAAAAAAGAGGACAAAGACGACCTGAAACCGCCATACACCAACCTGAATCCACCAAGGAGAACTAGCTTCAAAACATTCTTGCAAATCCTCCAGCAAGATACCTACAAACAAAAACCTCCAATGCCAACCCCAATACAAAAGCACCTGCATACAAAAACCTCTAGCAAGATAGTGCTCAGAGATCCAGGCAGACGCTGAAAGGTAACGCTCCAAGGAAATGGAAAAGGAGCTAGAAAAATTAAAACAAGAAAATCCAGATCACAAAGGAAGCCAAACAAGACAGAATGAAGGGATCTCAACACAGTCCCAACGAGAGAGCACGAAGAGCATGCCCTCCCAACATGCAAATGAGACTCAAGTGCGATTGCAATTGAAACTGATTAAACCAGTGAGGAACCACCAACGCTCAATACTAAAAATCTTGGAGCAAGTTCTTGGATGGATTCATTTTTGAATTAGTAGTTATTACATGAATTTTACTTATCTACATATTCCTATCTAGAAAAACCCTTCCATAGTAATGTTTTGTAGGTCACAATACTCCTCTCCTCCAATATACCTTTGACTCAACAACCTCCCCAACCAGAGCCATAGTCGCAACTGATGCCATCCCACGTCCCTAATCCAATACCTTGTAATTAATGGAGAGCCATTCCCATTGAACAAATAGCCTTTCTATTTTTACCATTACACGTTATGAGCACACCCATTATGGAAACCCTCAACTTTCTGGTTTAACTTTCAACATTTAAGTTTGGTACCTCACAACGCCAAACCCTAAGGCGAACCCACAGGTTCTTCTAACACCATTCCAACCTATTAATACCGCCAACCAACCACCCTTTTCCATACCCTTGATTATGGTTTCCCCTCATACTGCATCCCAAGCTACCCCTAAAATCCCCCCACATCCTCCCAAGAAGAAGGTTGGGGGAAACACGTCAAACACCAATCATAGTAAAGTCACGAAACCACCTGCTATTTCATTATCTTGACCTCCACCTCCTTCTGCTTTGTGTGATGTTATGGGTCATGCTACTTAGAAATTCCCTATGTTTCCCATTTTTACGCACTCATATGTAGACGTTAGATGATGATCCTCCAGAGAAGGTTGTTGTTGTCCACTTTCCAGGCAATTCCATGACCAAAAATAAGTCCCTTCACACAAGCCACCCTTATGTGGTTTATGTTCTCTATGGACGCTACTCTCACCATTACCTGATCTTCTTGAGTACCGATCTGTCCTATCTTACTTGTGTAAAATCTCCATATAACCCCAAGTCACAGTAATGGAAGACGTTCATCCTCCAATGAATTATTTGAACGAGGTGAACACCATTTATTTCATCTCATCCTCTGGTGAGACTTCCTGATCATCCCATACCACTATGAGTGTGTGAAAAAAATGAGTCCCTCCGACCTATCTATTCAACCCTTCCGAATTGATGAGAAAATCACGTGCCTACAACATGGGGGCATGAATCCAAACCTTCCTACTCATCCTCGTTGTCCTCATCGATGATACTAGGGGAATGCACCTCAGAGAAGGTATCAGGCCCCATCATCATATCACCAAGTTATCTTTCCACCATGGCTATTCGCCTTATTGTACACCCCCTTCCAACAATTTTTCGAAGCCATGTCAATACCCCTTCACGAGAGAAGCTGCACCCCATCAACACCTATAGACTAGGGATCATGATCGACTACCTTGACCCTAGAACTGGGTGCATGCTCACTCGTTTCAACCCTGCACTGTCACATATATATTGGTACTACCATGAGCCCATAGCTCATCACAATGCATACATAATCCATAATTACAAACCCTATCCCCATAGCATGGGGGCAGGACCTTAACCCTGATCACTTTTTCACATGCGCTATCTTGACCATTTCAATAGGTTGCATGTCATACTGCATCTATCTTCTGCATTGTTTGCACCACCGAAATATGTATTCTGTTCCTTTTGTTATTATTGGGATCCTTTGTCAAGGTCATTGAATTTTCGTCGGGTTACCTTCTAGGCCTACCTCGATTTATGTGCCACCATGTAAGACACCTTATACATGTATTTGTATTCCATATTCATATTCTATATGCATGTTTACGCTCGGGTATCTTTGTTTGATGTGTTGGTAGATGTTATTGTTGTTAAATTTTTATATGCTTAGCTAAAACATCAATATTTCATTTCATTTCCATAACAAAAGCATATAAACAAGATCACTGAAAGAAACAGTATCACAAGAACAACAAAGATTTATCCTGGGAAAACCCTAAAGGGAAAAACCCAGCAAAAAATTCCTCAATATAGATGCCCCAAAAAGGTAAAAAGGTAAAACCAACAAGGAGACCAAAAACCTGATCCTCCTCCTTCTCCAGCTACTTCTCTCCTCCACAAGTGCGCTACTCAAGTGAGTGTGTGTGTCTCAAATGAGGAGCACTACACCTCTATTTATATTCATCCATTCACTTAAGTTAACTCATTTGACATGTAGGCTCGAGTTAAACCATGCAGGCTCGAGTTACACATGTAGGCTCAAGTAACCACACTGGGGTGCTAATGACCCACCTTTACAATTAGAGGGGACTACCTCATGACTCTTATTAGTTCTTCCGATTAGGAGCATCGCGGTACAAGTGGTTCTCCCGGTAGGACCGTCGGGGACCACAAAAAGATACATATAGAATATTCTTCGAAGTTACAATATTTCAACAATCCCCCTTAACGAGAAGGGTATTCTACAGCAACATCAACAACAACAAGAGTAGAGATAGGGGACATCATCAACATCAGTAGGGTGACACATATATAAATCATTGGAATCTTTTCAACATCATGTAGTCTTCATCTTCAATCTTCAGTCTTTATCATCAACAACATCTTCAGTCTTTGATCAGCAACATCTTCAACATTTTGATCTTTCAATTAGCAACGACATCTTCAACACTTGGACCTTTCGATCAGCAACATCTTCAGCACTTTGACTATTCGATCAGCAACAACATCTTCAGCATTTTGACCTTTCGATCAACAACATCTTCAGCACTTTGAATTTTCGATCAGCAACAACATCTTCAGCACCTTGACCTTTCGATTAGCAGCAACATCTTCAGTACTTTGACCCCTCGATCAACAATATCATCATCAACACTTTTCCCTTTCGATCAACATCATCATCATCATCATCATATTCTGATCTGTCGATCATAATCATCATCACATTTTGATCTTTCGATCAGAAACATCATCATCATACTCTGATATTTCGATCAGAAACATCATCAACATACTCTGATCTTTCGATCAGAAACATCATCATCATACTCTGATATTTCGATCAAAAACATCATAATCATGGTGCGTTATCATCATACTCTGATCTTTATATCAGTACGTCATCATCATCATACTCTAATCTTTCGATCAGTATGTCATCATCATCATACTCTGATCTTTCGATCAGTACGTCATTATCATACTCCGATCTTTCGATCAGTACGTCAACATACTCTGATCTTTTGATCAGTATGTCATCATCATCATACTCTAATCTTTCAATCAGTATGGCATCATCATCATCATCAACAACCTGCAATCCACAACTCAAAGACAAAAAGTCTTTGGATCACTTTTGGACTTAAAGTCCAGGGATGATACAATCCCACCACATTCTAGACAACCAATGTTACTGGATTGATTACGGGAGATTAAGTCCTTATCACTTTAGGACTAAGTCCAAGGAGGAATGCAATCCTACCACATTCTTGAGGACCGAAGCCACCGGATTGATTATGGGAGAATTAGTCCCTATCACTTTAGGACTATGTCCAAGGATGATGCAATCCTACCACATTCTCAAGGACCGAAGCCACCGGATTGATTACAGGAGAATTAGTCCCTATCACTTTAGGACTATGTCCAAGGATGATGCAATCCTACCACATTCTCGAGGACCGAATCCACTGGATTGATTACGGGAGAATCAGTCCCTATCACTTTAGTACTATGTCCAAGGATGATGCAATCCTACCACATTCTCGAGGATCGAAGCCACCAGATTGATTATGGGAGAATCATTCCCTATCACTTTAGGACGATGTCCAAGGATGATGCAATCCTACCACATTCTCGATGACCGAAGTTACACCGGATCCGTTCTGAACTGAAGTTCAAGGATGATACAATCCTGCCACATTCTCGATGACCAAAGTCACCGGATCACTTTTGGACATATGTCCCAGGATGATACAATCCCTCTTCATTCTTGAAGACTGAGGTCTCTAGATCACTTTAGGGCAAGTGCCCAGGGATGATACAATCCCACTGCATTCTCGAGGATTGAGGTCACCGGATCACTTTAGGGAAAGTGCCCAGGGATGATACAATCCCACCACGTTCTCGAGGACCGAGGTCACTGGATCTATTATGGACAGATGTCCCAGGATGATACAATCCCTCTTCATTCTCGAAGATCGAGGTCTTCGGATCACTTTAGGGAAATTTCCCAGGGATGATACAATCCCACTGCAACATCACTACTCCCCCTTTTGAGGAAGGTCTTTCTTAACAACACCAAGCTTGTCTCGAAAGTGTTCGAACTCTACTCGAGGCAGAGGATTCATCAGTACATCATCATCCAAACCATCATCATCTACATCTTCAGTATGTGAATACTGAACTATCACCATCTGTATCTCCAATATGTAAATACTGAAAGCATCATCATCTATATCTTCAGTATAGAAATACTGAAAGCATCATCATCTCTATATTCAGTATAGAAATATGGAATCACCATCATCTGTATCTATAGTATGTAAATACTGAAATATCATCTATATCTTCAGTATGGGAATACTGAAATCATCATCATCTATATCTTCAGTATGGGAATATTGAAATCATCATCATCTGTATCATCAGTATGGGAATACTAAAACATCATCATCTCTATATTCAGTAAAGAAATACTGAATCACCATCATCTGCATCTACAGTATCATCATCTGCATCTGATCTTGTATGTAGAAATACCGGATTTCTATGTGCTACATCGGAACACAGGGTTCTTTGTCATCACAACTATGGTTATCACATAGAATCATTGTAGTATCCATATTCAGGTCAAAGAGACCTGATATCAGCTTCTGAAGCCATATGGCTTCACAACTTAGTAGAGCAATCTGCTATGTATTCTACTTCAGCCGTGCTAAGAGAAACACTAGACTATTTCCTATTAAACCATGAACTCATAACAAACCCAAAAGCATTTACCTAATGTGCTTTTCCTGTTTGAGATACTTCCAACTCAATCTGCATCTATATAGCCATACAATCTGTAGTCATGGTTTCCATCATAGTATAGACCAAAGTCTATAGTCCCTTTCAGATATCTCATCACATGTTTTGCAGCTACTAGGTGAACCCGTCTTGTTTGAACAAGATATTGACTTAAGGTGTTCATAGCAAAACAAATGTCTGGTCTGGTATTTCATAAGTACATCAATGACCCAATGATCTGTCTGTAATGAGTCGCATCCACTAACTCTGATGAGTCATCAACTAACAGCTCCAGGTTGGAGTTCATGGGTGTGGCCATGGCTTTGCATTCCAACATATTGAATCTCTTCAATATCTCTACCGCATACTTTCCTTGGTTGAGAAAGATTCCTTCTGAACTTTTCCATACTTCCAGACCTAGGAAATAATGCATTAACCCAGGGTCTTTCATCTCAAATTCTTCTGCTAGTTTCTTCTTGCTTTCCATGATCTATTTCTCATTCCGTGTCAAGAATAAGTCATCCACATATAATAACAGGA